>CM034152.1:712942739-713158999 GCA_019776745.2 Taxus chinensis | reverse complement strand
GGCGTGGATCAAAGCTAATGAAATAAGCAGATAAATCCAGCTCGAAACTACAGGATAATCGTCCATTGTTAAACAAAAACACCGTTTTTTGAACTGGTATAAAAAGAAAACCGTTCTGTTACTTGATTGGACGTATTATTAAGGAAGGGTATAAATATTGCCTCTGCTCTCGGATTTTCTCAAAGAGACAATTTACGAGTAACAAGGATATAGCATGCCAAACAGGCCGAACCGGTATTTTCAGAGTTGACCTTCACATTCAATCGTTTATAGGAGAAAAACAATGCGGAGCAATATGAATCGTTTCAATCCGCACGCTTATTTCGATTGGCTCTGCAATGTTCTTCTGATTCGGACTTGGCATTTAATCTAGAATTACTTCACCACACGATTGGTTTCTTGTCAATTCCATGAATGAGGTTCTCATTCAGTTGGATTGCTTGTCACGATCTTCTTGATTCAGACTAGGCTATCGCCTACTAAAATCTTAAAAGAAATCTAGCCGTACCTCCATTCGACGTGCTATGACTGCCAACTTTCCTAATCCTCAGCATTCTCAAACAGACCATTTACAAGTGGAAAAGGATGGAGTCGTGACATACAAAATGGCCGACCAGGTATTTAAGAGTGACCTCGCATTAGTTTCGTTTCTAGGAGAAGGAATGATGAGCAATATGAATCGTGTCTTCTGCACGTAATAACCTTCATATCCTGATCATGCAAATGTTATGAAGCTTGAAGGGCGTGCACTCCAATCTATTTACACGGCAGGTGAATGTTTGTTCCTGCAATGCTCCTGGAAGCGCTGTGAAAACGGCCTTCTACTGTATTGCACCATGACTGCTGCACCTGGTGATGATTTCTCTCGCGGCCACCGAACTGGACAAAGTTTGAGAGCTCTGTACTCGAGATCATTTGACAAATATCTGCATAATGAGATGAGCAGCCTGTAGCCTCAGCAGAAATGATTGATATAGTCGCGTTTTTTCCATGGACCCGCTCTAAATTCAAAACTTCCTATTAGACTCCTGGGGGAACTCGCACAAAGACTCGGACCACTCCCACTGGCTGGGGTTTCATGACGGATTGCCATCTTAAGTTTTCACATGTGGCAGTGTTGCCGGAATCTCACCTTCGCGGAAGTTCAGTCTGTTGCAAACCAATATTTCCGCGTTGGCAAGGTTTGACCGATTTCTACAACGCGATTTTAAGTGAAACAGGAAGCGGCGAGGATTTAACAGGCTGGCCACAATCATCAAATTCCGCTTGGCATGCTGTCGGAATCTCCCCTTACGCGGAGGATGTGAACAACATGGTTGCCATCTAATTTTCCCATGGCACTGGTCGCCGTATTTCCCACGTAAGGCCCCTCGCATGAAGCTTGGACTATCTTACGAGCACCGAGTGTTGTCATTGCTGAATAACTCCCACCGGGAGCCTGTTTTATCCTTATCGGGATCCATTTACTCTGAATCAAGCGAGCTTCTCATGAGTTTCACAAGCTTCTACAGCATCGAGCAGGATCGCCTTCGACTGAACTCGTCACTAGATTGCTTCAATGCAGCTGATGTGCCCAAACCCCAAAAGTGCTCTGCGAGCTGCGTGTCAATGTCACATTCATGTGGCGAAATCAGCTATACAAACCAAACCCCTGATTGCAGCCGGACACAAGACATAATGATTATATCACGATCCTGGCTTGAAAGGCACTACCGTATTGATAATAAACCTTTTTCCTTCATCAAAATTTGAGGACAAATCAAACTCTCGGTGTAAACATTTCAGGCGTAGATTGGTAAGGATGTGATCATTCAACAGACAACCTTTTATGATGCCAACTAGTGACTCGTTGAAGCTGCTCGTATAATTGCAAGCCAACTTCTGCTCCATGAATATTCTGAAATGAAAAAGTTACACCTTATGAGGGCGTTTCCATGAGTTGCATTGTAAAATACATTTAATCAAGTCTCCCCCTTTCTTCCTGGTCCCATATTCGGCGGAGGGGGGGTAACATTCTACTGGCACGTAATTGATTTTCATAAAAATATCTGAAGGAAAATCCTGAATTTGAGGATGCATACGATGCTGATCAGATAACAACATTGGGACAACTTACTTGCTCAAACGGGCTTCTACTATACTGCAACATCCCTGTGCATCGAATGCTCGGCCGCTTTGAGCGTAGAACTGAAATTATCTCTAGGAAAGTGCCGTGAGGAAGTAATTGGTTATACGCAGCAGCTACAGGGTAGAGAAGTAAATCTTATCTCAGAAAATGAGTGGCCTCCAGAGAGAGTTGATTGCGACAGCTGCCGCAGGGTGATCCCAAGGAACCGTTGGTGTTGATCCTGATGTTCTGGTTGCATGCGACCATAGTCATGATCAGTTGTTGTTAAAATCTTGCCGCGTGTAGTAGAAGAATGAGATAAGGTTTTAATTGAGTTGTCTCGCCTTTTCATTTTGGAATTCTCTTCCATGGAAGAAGCTCGACCCAAATCTTGAGGCAGCTATTGTCTTTGTCAAGTCATTAAAACTGAATTCATATTCCAACAAGGAAGCATCAATCTCTCCATGTTGAATTAAACCGAGTCGAGCTCGTCATTTCTCTGCCCTCAATGAGCCAACCATCGAAACCATTATCCGTCCTATCGAGACTCTTTTATGACAAGCCCAAAGTTGGACAACCGAACTTACATTTCCTACTCATGAACTCGTCCCTTTATTTTCGATTTGACACTGATGACCAGAAGTGGGTCCATGGGACCAATGTCGTGATTTGATAGCAATAAGGCCCTGTTTTCCAATTTTTCCATGTGCGTAAAATTGGATAACAGGTAGTGCATCCTCTTGTTCACTACCTAATTCAGGAGGGGTATTAGGAGTATCAAGTGGATCGGCTACTAGTGGATCTGATGGTTCTGGAGGTAGAAGAAACACAGGAGAAAATATAGGTTTTGGATCTTATAGGCACAGTCCGCACCAACCCCAGAATATTTATATGGAGATGTCCCTTCATATTCCATAATATAGAGGGATAGAAGATGCAGCTGAGAATGTGCATATGTGTGAGATACTATGGTGTGCAAAGGGGATTACATCTCCAGAGCATTAGGCAAGTCAGTTTGCAACTACATTATAAGGGTGTGCGCATAGTTGGTACATGAAATTTGATCTGGACCAATTGTGTGGATTATACCAAACTGCTGGATGCTTTCTTGAAATATTTTTATATTCCTGAATTTGAGAAGAAGATCATTAGTGTGTTGAAGGATAGCAAACAAGGTACAAGTGAGAGTGTTTGAGAGTATGATGCACTTTTCAAAACCCTTCAGTCTAAGTTATCTTATGATATACATCCAAGCCAACATGCTCAATGGTTCGTTAGAGGACCGATCAAACCTTTCAGAAGGGTGATCTCACAAAAAACTTATACATATCCACGTGAAGCACTTGAAGGAGCTCTACATGCTGAGGTGGTTTGGAGTGTATACATAGGAGTGAGCCCATTTTTGGAAGCTTAGATTGCAGCGACGAAAAAATAGTTAGAGAAATTTTCAGCTAACTCAGCACATGAGATGCGCAGTGGGATTTGGTGCCCAAATTTTGAAGTAGAAGGACATACTAAGGATAATTGTCCTCGGAAGTCAGTGTGCGCCATGTTGCTGGACTGTGAGATTTGTCACTTGGATCATGATTCAAGTAGGTACCCATTACTGCAACGTGTGATAAGAAAAAATGTGTCTTGTTATTATAAGATTGACATATATACTAGTCATGATACAAAAAATTACAGGTTGATTAATCAGATTCATGATGCCATTGATACTAGTGTATGTCAGATTAGTGTTTCAAATAATTCTAAGGAAAAAGGTGACATCATGATCATGATCACAATGAAGGGCACTCTAAAGGAGGTCATAATAGAGGTCAAGGATACTATGGAGGATTCAGAGGCTAAGGTCAAGGTGGTGGAAGGAGTGATTTTCCTCATGGAACATGTTATACATGCGGATCCCCTGATCATTACAAGCGCGAATGCCCCCAGAACATTATTTGTTCTTTCTACAGGAAGAACCAAAACTATGAAGAATTCCTAGACTTGTACGAACACTTGAGTAAGAAGCCTAAACAAGATAAGGGCACGGGAATGGTTAGAGTATAGTGCATCATGGAAGATCAGTGGAATTCAAAGTTAGAATTGGATCCTGAGTTGGTACCTATGAAGATCACTACACGCTCTAAGGTTGCACACGTCTGGGAAGTTCCAAAGAAGAAGTCTGTTATCACAAAGGAGGAGGTATTACATGTAAAGTATCAAGACCTTACGCATCAGAAGGAGGTTTATCAAGAAACCATGGAGGTGATTAGGAATTTACAGGGTGAGATACAATGTTTGAAAGAACAATCATGCAATTTAGAGCAAAAGAAAGGAGTTGAGATCCATTAAACAAATGTTGATGATTTAAAGGAAGTTTCCAAGATGTTGCAACATAAGAACATCAATTCTTTGTTGGGGGAGTGGTTAAAGGGAAACACTCTACAGGCTAGACTTGAGCAAAAAAGACAAATTTTGTATGCTAACTTGCCTCCTCATAGTCTGGATTAAGACAAGGAGGTCACTCTGATGTTGTTATTGATGGTTTGGTTTTAAGTAACATTCTAATTGTCACAGGTGCAGAAGTGAATGTACTCACTTTGGATGCGTGGATTTAGATGGATAAACCACCATTGTAGACATGTTCAAATGTTCTATTTATGGAAAACATGAATAAAGCCATGCCTATTGGGGTTTTAAACGATGAATCTATTACTATACAAGGGTCCAAGTTTACTAGGGACTTTAAAGTTTTAGCGCCTGTAGAGGTTGACAGTTTTCCAGCACTACTTGGCCACCCTTGGTGTTATGAAAACAATGTTGACCTGCGCTTCAATAAGGGTTACATGAGTTTTGAGAATAAGGAAGAACGCGTCATCATTCCTTTGGCAGATGGAAAAGTTACACCTTATGTAGAGCCCTTAAGTGAAGAAAATTTAAACTAAATTTATGTGCACACCATTCGAGATCTAGAAGTGTTTTAGCCATCAAAGAAAGGAATTCTCTAGTGGGATGATGCACAGTCCATGAAGGATACTACAAGTGTTACGTGTGAAAACTGGGCATATGGAACTTATGAAATGATTGGGTACAAAGTAATAATTATAGGTACGCGCGTAAGTAGGCCGAGTTGTGTTAGGCATTTGGGCAGTAACCAATTACCAAGGCACACTGGTGAAGGAAATCCTAAGGTATTCCTACGTGCTATGGAAGTACAGTGGATAGATCAGGTAAAAAGAAGGAATCTTCTAGTTTATACTCTACACAAGATAACAACGCACTGTTGGATGGTTCATATAGATAATATTTTGGAATGGACAAAAGTGAGAATTTCCTTCTCTGCTATATTTCTTCGGAGTAATGCGCCTACTCAAATATATGAATTTCATGGTAAGGATATTGTTCAACACCATGTTTAGTAGTGTGAGAGACTCTGGACAAAGGGGAAGGAAGCTTTACCACCTTTTTTGTGTGTGCACAAGCTCTACTTCACCTTTCGAGGTTACGTGTGCACATGGTATGCCTATGCAAAGTTGAATAGAGAGACTATGAATTGGTAAGAGCTGACTGCAGGTATGATTCAGAACTTTGACTATTTTTCCACTAAACCTTTGGTGAATGAGGGATTATAGGTTATGAAGTGCTTGACAATGGGTGATAGTGTAAAGGTTTAGGAACTTATTCATGAGTTACTAGGTGATTCAGACCTAGAGGTGCACTTTAAAGAGTAAGAAACAAATACATAACAACTTGGGCACGCTTGCATAGAAAAATAAAAGGGTAAGATGATCTATATGATTGATGATGAAGAGGTTGAGAATCTGGATGTTGATCATATAGAGGGTACGCACGAGGTCTTAGAAAATTCATATGAGAAGGCGTGCACCTACCATGAGCCAATGAAAACTAAAAATGTCAACAATGGAATAGATGCTAAACCTAAGGAGGCCATCATTGGAGATTATTGGTCTAATTTTGAGGTTGCTAAGATAATTGAGTTGTTGCATCATTTCCATGACATGTTCCCTAGAGTTTATCATGAATTGAAAGGGGTACATGAATATTTGGGTGAGATGAGAATCAAGCTAAAGGAAGGTTCACTCCTGATTAGGCAGAGGCCTTACATGATGAATCCTAACCTACCCTTCAAGATGAAAGAATAAATTGACAAGATGCTGAATTCTAGAATCATTGAGCCCATTGAGGAGTTAGAATGGGTTAACCCTATGGTTATTAGTATAAATAAAGATGTCAGAATAATAATTTGTGTGGATTACAGGGAGTTAAATGTTGCATGTGTAATGGTTCCATTTCCCACACCATTTACTAAAGACATATTGGAAGGTGTTGTAGGGCACAAGATCTAGTCCTTCACTGATGGATTTTCTGGATATCATTAAGTAAAAATAGCTAAAGAGGATCAAGAGAAGAAAAATTTCACCATTGAGTGGGGAATTTTTTCATACATGGTTATTCCCTTTGGATTAAAGAATGCACATGTAGTATTTTCACACATTTTTGTACATGCATTCGAAGACTTTATACATAAGTTCTTATAGGTTTATCTAGATGATTGGACAGTTTATGGGCTCATGAAGGATCACTGTGATAATTTAAGGATTATGTTTGAGAGGTGTCGACAGTTGAGCATCTCATTAAACATTAAGAAGTGTGTTTTTATTACACCCTTTGGGAATTTTCTGGGACACATCATCTATAAGGAAGGATTGTTAGTAGATCTTGCTAAGGTTGCTATTATTTTGGGACTAGAGGAACCTACTAGCCAGAGTGAGGTGTGCAGATTATTGGGAAGACATGATATTACAAGAAGTTCATCAAAGGTTATTCCAAGATCGTTGCACCCTTAGATTAATTATTGAAGGGTAAAGTAAATTTCTACTGGGGTGAGGTGCAACAGCGCGAGTTTGAGATGCTGAAGGAGAGGCTTACTATAACACCTATTCTACGCTTTCCTTCATGGACCAAACCATTTCATGTGCATGTGGATGCCTCTTCCATGGCCATTGGCACAATATTAGCCCATCCTGAAGAAGGGATTGTTGATCATCCTATTTTCTTTACAAACAGGAAGTTAACTCCAACATAACATAATTACACTACTATGGAGCATGAGGCCTTGTCTATGATCTATGCGTTGCATAAATTTTGATAGTATTTGCTTGCAACACCTTTTATTTTCTATACATATCACATGGAATTGAAGTACTTGGTGAACAAGCTTGTTTTTTAGGAGTGCATATGTCATTGGATATTGTTATTTTAGGAATTTGAATTTATAGTTGTGGTGAAGCCCTAAAAGAGTATTTCTAGACCAGATCATTTATCAAGAATTAATACACGAGAGGATGCATAAAGCATTGAGGAAATAATTCTGGATGCATAGATATTCAGATTCAACCACACACCCTCTGACTTCGAGGATATTGTTTTCTTTTTTAGAACTGGTGTCACACTTGAAGGAAAGAAGGCTTTAGGGAAGAAGCAACTTACCATTTGCATCCTACCTTATATGTTGATTAGTGGACACTTATACAAACTAGGCCGGGATGAAGTTTTGCGTCATTATGTACTTGAGCATGAACGTGAAGACATTATGGAAGAATCTCATGGGGGAATTGCAGGTGGACACTATGTAGGGGATGCCATCACGTGCAATATTTTATTAGCAGGCCTTTGGTGGAAAACATTGTATAAGGATTTAAAAGAATATTGTAAGGCTTGTGACCATTCTCAGCACCTTGGAAAGCCTAGGCATAGAGATGAAATTCCTTTAAAGCTGATTGCTAGTACAGAACCATTTAAAAAATGGGAAATTGACTTTGTGGGTCCTATTTCCTCACCTGCGTGTAGGACTGGATCACACTATATTATAACTTGTAAAAATTATCTTACGAGGTGGGAAGAGGCGGCACCTAAAAAGGATTGTACAACAACTATAATAACAAGGTTTCTATGGGAAAATATTATCAGCAAGTATGGATGCCCACTGAGTTTGACAAGTGATAGGGGTGTACTCATTTCCTTAATGAGACTATCATGATATTTCTCATAGAATTTATGGTTGTACACCATAAAACAACACATTATCACCATCAAGAAAATGGAGTTGTTATGACGAAATCACAACACCCCTGATTGCTTGTAAGTGAATGGTTGAGGTAGTCAATGTGATTCATCAAACATGAAGTCATCCCAAAGTGTGGGACCTTGCACTCGGGATAACCCTCTAGATGAAGGCCTGTTCTTATTCCTCTATTATGATGCACACATCCAAATTATAGAGGATCTACTCCAAAATCTATTCTATCTTGCCAAGGAGACAAGGTTAAGAAGATTACAAGAAATTAAACGTAAACTAATAGAGGTGATGCACCAAAGGAATGCTGAGTAACTGGCCTTGCATGGAAATGAAAATGAAACAAGATTAAAGAGGATGAACATAAAAACAAATCAGTTTCTCATCACAAATTCATTCACCATTAAACACAAACTTTCAAAACATATAACACAACCTAACATGCATAGTTAACCAAAATTGTAATGAGAGATCAAAAAGGAGGCAATGGACACAAGATAGGGTTGAAAATCATCCACTGACTTATATTATTTCTCCATAGATTTGATACAGTGCATTACAATAGCCAAGAGGAAAAAATTGCATTTTACAGTTTGAATGGGAGGTTTGAACTCCACAAATTCACTTATAGACAATAGAAGAAGGGAAGGTGCAAAGAAAAATTGTCCAACATTAGAACAATGACCCTCCTTATAATATATAGGATGAATGAGATAAGGGAGAGAGGGAAGAAACTCAAAATCTTACTTCAACCACCCTAAAATGCATTAAAAACACCTGCAACAATGATGGGTGCCACTACAAAAACCCATACCTCATGTACTATGCCTTGCTGGGAAAGAAAGGAAGCCCATACCTCATCATTTGGGTAGGTGATAAATCTAGAAACACCCTCTAAAATGGTGGACTTTATTTATTCATTTTGAAGAACTTAGTCTCACTTAAATTAAGATAACCAGTCGTAATTGTGTAGAGGACACTGAGAGATTTTGAAAAAGTCATTTCTTACGCAAATCCAAGCTCCTAATCAAATGTTATGGACATCTTAAGATTGGGGTGCTATACTACATTAATTGCAAGTTATTGGCTTTATTTCTTCAGACTCCGAAATGCCTTGCAACCTCCAAAATATGAAATTTCATACTTTCAGAATTTGAAACTTCAGACATTTTCATTTCAGAGATCAGGATGTTGTTCATCTTCTTGAGTCAATGAAACCTCTGAAACTCCAAAGTCCAAAATTCAGACTTTGGAGTTTGGAATTTTGCATTTTCAGGGTTTTCAAGATTTCAAGGTTTTGGGGTTTGAGATTTCAAGATTTCGGGGTTTCAGGATTTTAGGGTTTTGGGGTTCAGGATTTCAGGGTTTTTCTATCTGTTTGGGCACATGAAACCTTTGAACCTCTGAAATCTTGAAGTCCAAATTTTGGACTTCAAGTTTCAGACTTTTCTTTCTCCCTTTTCAGACTTCTTTCCGCCTAGTCTCCGAATTTCTCCCTAGCCTACCTTTGAACGGCTCCACCTTCGAAATCTAAAATTTTAGACTTCAGAGCTTCTTCATTTCCCAAATTCCTCTACAATTCTTGACTTTATTCAACATGTTCAACAAATCCTAGAAATGCAAGCTCCCACGACTGAATCAACCCCATTTTCTTAGTGTGCAAGTTCATGTTTGTTCAATTTTTCTTGAGGGGAAAAATTGGATAACGGGAACTGTTGAGGCCTTCAACAAGATATTAAGCCATACCTTGACTAAAATTTGTGCTGTTGGAAGAAAGGACTGGGATGATAAAGTTTATGTTGTACTTTTTTCATACAAGAAAACCTACAAAAGGTTGAATAAGGCCACACCCTTTTAGTTGGTGTTTGGCGCAGAGGCTATTCTACCATTGGAATTCATGTTACCTTCCTTGTGTATTGTGTGCACATGAGGTTCAGGTGATGAGAAAGTTCTTGAAGAGTGCATTGACAAACTGATGCAGTTGGATGAAAGGTGCACTTTAACATGATGGAGTCAGAATCAAGAAAATGCTAGATAGAAGGCATGACATG
The DNA here is from genome assembly GCA_019776745.2 of Taxus chinensis. Lineage (NCBI taxonomy): Eukaryota > Viridiplantae > Streptophyta > Pinopsida > Cupressales > Taxaceae > Taxus > Taxus chinensis. The sequence goes on along the minus strand of CM034152.1, from coordinate 713,148,756 downwards.
ACATACGTATTAAGGATAAGAAGTTCATAGTTGGACATATGGTTCTTCTTTATGACTCTAAGTTTTTGTGCTACCCTGGAAAACTTAAGGTGCATTGGTTGGACCGTATGTTATAACTTATATACTTGATTTAGGTGCTGGATGGAACATAGTTTTTTGGTTACTTCAATGGGAGTAGGCTGACACCCTACTAAATATTTTTAGTGTTTGTAATAAGGCTGTATAGCCACTTAGATTAGATTTACTTAATGCATCCCCTTAATATGTGTTTCCTTCATCGTTGCTATGCTTTGTCAATTTAGTTCAGTGTTATGTGTAATAAGCACGCTTGCGCACCAGAAGTTGATTACTATCTAAGTGTTTCCATGCACAGAGGACTACACATACCCTTTGTGTGGGGAGTATATATAGGGTACATGGACCAAGTTTGAGTGTTATCTGAAGATAGATATGCATAAAGATATCTTTTGCAGGTGCTTGGAATAAAGGTGTAAATAGATAAAGATTGCTCATGATTGAAGACTACGTATGGATGAATGAACACACAGTGTAATGTGAGGTAGGATGTAGTAGTGAAAACTACTTAGTGAAAGGTGCAGTGGTGAAATAATTTAGTACATGAAAACCCATGAAATTATTTTTGTGGCTGAGAAGTAGTAGGTGCGCTAGAATGTTATTATTATGGTGCGGAAAATTTAGCGTGGAAAAGGAAAGAAACGTCAAGTTAATGCAAAGTACGGTGTAGTGCCCACTTCCCTTTGACACTTTTAAATACTGATCTTGATATTGTTGATCTTATTATAGACACTATTATATTTTTTTAGTCTGATGGTTAGATGTTAGATCAGGGATTATTATTGTTCTGGTTTCAGTTATTATGCATGATGATTACTAGAGACATTTTTTATATATATGGATGATGATATACTGTTTGACATGGAAATTTTATAGATGTTGATTTGGACATGTGATATGAGATATTGTGAATATAACTAGCATGAGAATTAATTGATGATGATAGAGTTGATTAATTAAATTGAAAAAGATAATGTTGATTTTTTGATGTTGTTGTGATTCATACGAATAGATGGTTTTGTTAGTATATTTATATCATTTTGGATGTTTTGATGTGGCCACGAGGCTGAAGGAGGTATCTATCTTTTGTAGGTTAAAATTAGCACAACAATGTTGGGGGATTGGAGACTAACCATATTGAAATTCTAGGTGAATTCAACAAGGTCACCATGGCAATTGTTTTGTGTGTGTGTGTGTTGTTTTGTGTTAGGAATTCCCATGGGGTGGGAATCACCTTTATATGTGACCATGGGTTTGTGTATTTATTAATGTGGTTTCTTTATTAATATTGCATGTATTTATTTTGTGATGTGTTACCCCTTTCTTTAGTTATTTTATGTTGTGTTAATGTTGTGAATAATCATGTGTTAAAATAAATAAATCAATATGTCATAGGAATGTAATAAATAAAGTTGTTACTCTTAAATGTAATATTGTAAGAGTGTGTAAGAAATATTGTAAGAGTGTGTAAGAAAGGTTGTAACAATGTGTAAGAAATATGCAAGATAGATTTGGAGTGTGAAACACTTCATCCTCTTGGAAAATTCGAATTTGTCATTGGAGGCTATATTTGGAGGCTTGTGGGATAAGTTAAACTTGTCCCACACCTCTTAAAATTATTCACTAACCATACCTGTGGTTTGGAGGTTAAATTTAAGCCTTTTTAATACATTTTGAAATGACTAAATGTAAGTTTTAATTGCACTTCTCTTACATGTTTTAAATCCAATCCTTTTGGGGTATGTGTTATTTTGGAGTGTTTAAGTTAATTTGTCATTTTATTTATTGTGTTTAGGTGAATGATGTTGACTTTGTTCTCGGGGTTGAGGAAGAATAATGTGGCATCCCACATGGGTCCATATCATCCTCTTCTCTTCCCTCTCCTTTAAAATTCGAACCCCTTGCTTGTTTGTGGTTGTTGAAAGTTTACTTATTCCTCTTGGGGGTGAATTTTGTTTGCTGTTTTGAAGCTTGCTTGTGGGAGGAGTTGGGAGTCATTTGCATGCTGGTGTGTTGCTGATTTTGGACTGCATTTTGGCATTTGGGAAGCTTGTTGATCTTGGAACAAACTCCATTATGGAGAGGTAGGAACTTGAGCCTTTTAAAAATGTTTCTTTCTCTTGCATGCATGTATGAAATGGGGAATGTTGTTATGTGTGTGTTGGCTAGTTGGGTAGACTGCTTAGGACATGGTGTAGGAGAAGGCTATGGGGATTTAATATGGGGGGCATTAGGGAATGCCAATGGCATCAGTTTTATTTTGGAGGGAGTTTGGGATTGGGATCCACCTTGGAAAATAAATAGCTTGCATTTCTTACTCTGGGGGGGCGCATAAGGAGGGGTTGGGAGGCATAAGGTTTATGGGATATGATATGTTATATTAGGAGTATGATTACATGTGGATTCCCAATTCCAAATTGGAAGAAGCCTCAGTTTTGTTTGCATATATATAATTTAGTGGTGAACCTACATCCTTCTTGAATTGTGTTGTTTAAATGTGAAAATGTTGCTTGTATGTTTTTTGGAAGCCTTGTTGCCATGAGTTGAATCTCATCTCTTATTTCAATATGGTTGGGGCTCGGGGGCCAATGAGGAAGGATGGCTTCTCCCTTCTCATTGGATGTCTTGGTTGGGTGGAGAGTGTTGCCTTCCCCCTTCCTTGTTGTGATCAAGATGAAAAGATGAAGAAATGGAGAACGTTGTTGTTTTGAAGCCAAGAAATGTGTAGTTTGACAATCACTTCTTATGAGAAAGTTCATTGTAATCCTTCCCACTTTGGGGTGGATGAATTGTTTTGCAAATTTGTAATGTGAAGATATTTGTATTGACAATGAAAGATTGAAAATGTAATGTGAAATGTAAAGGAGTTATATGCTACTCTCTGTTTTTGAAAAAGAATGTTGTATATTTTGTAAGTTACATTTCGTATTTAGAAATCAAATGGAAAAGAGAAAATTGTAAAGTTGTATTGGAAATGAATAAAGGATTACATTAGTTATCAAAATTTTATTGTGTATTGGATTTGATTCGCTGTTAAAGAATGAGATTTCTGTTTGTAAAGGAAGAAAGCGTGTGAAGAAAAGACAACGTTGTATTCCTTTTAAAATGTATATTAGAATTGAAATCAGGACTGCAATTTAACTTGGAATTGAATGGTTGATTTAAATAAACAAATGTATTAGACTAGTTTAGAAACTATATACACATTTGAATGATAAAATTGATATTCAGATTTAGAAGAAACAGATCTATGCTATAAATATTATACTGGCAATTAGTTTTTAATAAAAATGTACAATTCAGACCTGCACTTGATAATCAACTTAAAAATGTTATGGATTCACATGCTAAGACACTAAGGAACTCAATTTGACCAAAGAAAACTTAAGAAAACAACTCGACCATTGCTAATTTGAATACAATCCCTCTAACAGTCATTTTCCTGTCATTTGACAGAAAAAATACAAACTTGAATCAATTAGATAAATTAACCTTCTGAAAACACTCTAAACCCTCCCTAGATCAATTCTCCATGTCTGTTTGACATGTTGAGTGAAGGAGGAAACTGAATTTAATTAAAATTGAAAAGTTGAAAATTGCTAGTTTGACAATTAAGATCCTGCAGATCGTTTTTACAAAATTTACCATTTAAATTTCTTCAAAAATTAAATTTTATGGTTCTTGTGCAAAGAGGGCATCGAGACCTTTCCGAAAAGTCCTTGTTTTCCCAAAACCGAGCTTTCTAGCTCAAGTTATGGCCATTTGAAGTTTTACTTCAATTTTGGCATTCAAAAATTAAAATAAATCTAACTGTTAACTTTAATTTTGACTTTGGAAAAATTTTCACAAAAAATCTGCGGCCCCGCCATCCCTCAACCAATCGAGACCTGCCACGTGGAACCTCGGAGGGGCGGACCAAATTTTTAAACTTATCTTTTTGAAAATTTTACCTTGGGAATTTTTTCCCATTTTCCCCCGCATCTCCGCCAACCCGTAGCCAATCACGTGCTGACACGTGGCTAGGTGCAAGCACGAGAGGTTTTTTGATTTAGTGTCTTTTGTTTCCCTTTGGAAAATATTCCATTTTTCCTCCGCGGGCCTGCTCCCGTGCCCTACCCTTGGAATTATTATTTTCGCGGACCCGTGCGTGCCTTTTTGACTTTTATTCCTTTTTTGGCATCATGCCTTAGGTTTTTCTGCCACCCCCCGTCTCCCATGCCAATCAATGCGTGACACGTGGCACCCTTTCTGCCTTTGATGGAGGTGCGCGTGAAATTTCCCCCTTGAGATTTTAACCCTAAACTCCTAAATCTTCTGCCGCCCCCGCTCATTTGTTTTCCCCAAGCCAATCCCTGAGTGACACGTGGCTCCCTCACCGGGCTCGCGGGAGCACAAAGGTGACTTGCGCTTTTGCACCAAAGAAAGGAAAATGTGCCTAAAAACCCTCGCCACTCTACCAACCCCTCGCCTTTTCCTGCTTTGAACCAGGACTCGACACGTGTCCACCGGGGACCCGTGGAGGCATGAGAGAAACATGGATTTTGTGCCCATGCAATGGAAAATTTTCTTGAGCTGCCCTCCGACCCACCAACCCGCCAAAAGGCCTTCTTCTCCTCTTGACACTTGTCCCCCTTGGGGAAAATTTAGCCCCAAAACTCCGCCCGACCCATATCTTGAGTTCTACAAGGAGTTAGGAGGACTTCTTTATATCACCAGAAAGGTGAGAAAATTCCTATCCATTGGGAGTGGTTTAGGGAAATATGGAAGTGGTGAGTATGAGAAAAATACAGTTGAAACTTAGAGCCTACCAGAGAGTGGGTATGTGGGTAAATTACTCCCTGAACCTAACTAAAACATCTAACCCTAAAATTTGAACCTTGTGAACTTGATATTAGTTAATGAAGGAAAATATATGTTATAGTACATTGGTCTTGTTCTAGAACCTGTTAGTGAAAACTGATGTCTTGTAACCTGGTTGTAGACACTTCAAACAAAAAAAAATTATCCCATAATTTTCTAGCTAACCCTAGGTTTCTTTCTTGGGTTTCAAGTGGTTTATTTAAACAGGCACTACATACGGTGGTAGGTGGAGAGAAATACATGAGGTTTTTTTTTAAAAAATTATATAAGGTGGTGTTGTGAAATCATTTTCACCTTTGCGATCAAGATAATTCAAGCGAGTTGTTGACGAATGAGATGTGAAGTGCAGGGATCTATGAACAAGTTAAAATTTTTAGATTTACACACCAGTGTGATTACCACTGCATTTGGAGAAGTGTTTCAATGAAGTAGAGGCATGTGTGGAAGGAAATTGACAGCCAGGGTTCGTATTTGAGCTAGGAAACGTGGTTTCAATCTAGGGCACGCGGAGTTGAGTTGCAGAGTTCAAATCAATTAAAATAACACACCTTTATAGTTGGTATGACACCTAAGAGAGTGCCTAAAGCGGCCACAAGGGGGAAGAAGCAGAAGAAATTTGAGGTTGAAGTGGTGAACACCCCCTAAAAGCTATTTCTCAGAGATGCAATACTCTGAAGGGGTTTACATTAGTCGAGATTAGGGACTCACATGTTCATTAGTGCAAGGTGAGTGATTACAATCATAGAATGAAGGATAATAAGGATGAATTAGATATGTTTTTGGTTATGAAGACAAACAAGAGAACAACGGATGATATGGCCGTGTATGATGATGTGGGTGAGAAGCCATTGACAAATGTGGGAGCTTTAAATTTGTATGAACTTCCTTATTTTGGAAAACCAAAAAAATTATAGCAGTGGTTGATGAGCAAAGTACATGAGGACTTCTTCTATTTTTTGGGTGATGGATGAGGCTCATCGCGCCCTTGATTGGGAGTTTGACATGACTTAGGAGTTTGGGAACTGAAATAAGTAGCGAAATAACTGATAAAGAGGTAATAATGGAGATAAGGAAGGCACTATTTTACCTCAAGGGAGGGCACATAATGGACATTGACAAACTACAAAAGTAACCAGTAGTCCAGGGATGGAACGCACCTCCTCACAAAGTTAAATAACCAGGAGTGGTGGTCGCAGGTAAATACATGGTGGCTACACATAGCCAAGAAAATAACTGAAAGTGAGTTTATAACTTGATGGGTTTCATTACTGAAACCATCATTGAGGAAGCACATGAAGGTGATAAGATACGTTTCAGTGCAATCCTGTTATCCCTTGTTTTTGTAGAAATTGGTAGTGCTCGATGGGCCTAAGGAAAAAGTATGGGAATATCCCGAGGAGAAGAAATCTCTTGCAGAGAGATTTGAGAAGTATACTTGTGATGGGACCATGAGTGGACCCTTTAAAAAAAGGGTATAATTATGGTATGAGTTTCTCCGCACCACGTTTGAGGAAGAATGGAGAATACCCAAGGAGCTTACTCCGGGTATTAGATAAACAAGTATAATTTGTAGTATACCAACACTTTTGTATTGCGCGCTTTTCAGACGAAGGATGGGAAGTGGAGCCCTTGGTGTAATCTCCCCTATGCCTTCACCACGTGTTACTTCAAGGCATCTATACATAGGTTTCAGACACACACTGATTGATATTTAATGCAGACAAGGTAAAAGGTGACTACCACACATTGAGGAAGGCTTACATGTATCTAAGTAAGTTTACATATATTGAGAGATTAATTTAAGATGATATTAACATGAAGGAAATGAGTTTGGCCATTGGGAAAAGTGGGACATGCCTTGTATATAACCAACTAAAGCCTAGATTGGAAAATGGGAGATATGTGGAGAATGAATTCAAGCTCCCTAGACCACCCAAGGTGAAACATATAGTTGGAACTCTGGAAGATGAGGAACCATTCTTGCCCCTTGTTGAAGAAGGAGAGGAAGAACTACAGGAAGAAAGTGGTGGTTTGGAGCACAGGGGCAGAAAACAACCTACTGTAGGTGAGAAAAGAGTGCGTGACATGACCCATCCTATGCAAGACCCAGATGGTGAAGTGCTGGAGATAGGTGCTACAGAGATAAATGTGGAGTAGATTACTGAGGAGACACAATTTAAAAGAGTGCTAAGAAGAACAAGGGATTAGAGCATGAGAACTTCACAACCCCTTTGGAGATCACCTAGGACTTCACCTATGAAGGTAGAGCTAGAAAAGAAGAAAAGGCGTAGGTACGTCCCATGGAAAGATGAAGAAGATGAAAAGTATGAGGATAACACGTTAAATACTCTAGTACAGAATGAGGATACAGAGGAACCTCAAGAAGAGGAGATGAAAAATGATGAAGAGGAGTTAAAGCAAATAGAGTTAGAAAAAAATAAGGGCGAGCCTTCAGGCGCGCCCTATACTACACAAACAATTAAGGGATCAACGTTGGATTCAAGAGTACATACTCTTAAGGGTAAGCACTCCAGAAAGGAAAAAGGGGAAGGGACATATGAGACTCCATCCATTAGGTATGTTGACGACCCAAGCAAAATCATACGCGTGCGGTTCCAAAGTACTTTGGAACCTAAGGACCTGTATGGATGGGAGCTCATGGACGTAGAGAATGTAACCACATGTACATGCAATAAATTATCATGGAGCATGCAAAATCACATGGATGAGCCTAATTTTGACTTGTGTTAAGATTCGTGCATCTCACACAGACTGAAGAAGGTGCCCCTGTTGCACCATGTGACTGTTAAGCCCCATGTCATGTCCAATGAATAGGTAAGAAATGCTTTGGTTAAGGTATCTACAAAAGTTGCATGTAGAAATATAGATAAAGCGATAACTATCAGAGTCTTGCTTGATGATAAGAAGGAAAAAGAAAATAAAATAAAACGTTTGACAAAAGAGAAGGAAAAAGCTGAGGAAAAGGTGGAAGTGCTGATGAGTATGGCCGAGGAAATTAGGGATGAGATTTTAAAGATAAGGCCACACTTAGAAAAGGAAGTACCAGAAAATTTTCCTTCAACAATGCATTACATATGCATGTTTGTAAATTTGGTAATGGATAAAGGCCCGATACATATACCAGAACCTAAGGATGTTGCAGAATAGGCAACGAGGGCCAAGGCCAAAATTGCGCAAAAGATTACAAGTTATGAATCTATATTACAAACTTTGAAGAATGAGCTAAAGAAAGTAGATCTGGCATTGACCATGTGTGCAACACCAGCTGTGATAATAAAGATAAGGACTATGACAAAAGAAGATGAATTCATTCAGGAATCAAAGAATGAAACTCATGGGCGTGTAAAGAGACTTACACTGGTAGAAGCAAAGTACGATGTGCTTGAAGTTGCGTAAGTCTCATACAAGGAAAGAATAAAAGAAATTGGTAAGCTAGTAGCGTAAAAAATGGATTTTATGGACAGGATGGTCTCAAGTCTGTCCAATTTTCTCAGGATACTAGAGAATGAGGGTGAAAATATGACACTTGATGAGATGGAGGCGGTTCTGGTAGACATTCTAGATAAAAAAAATAAAGCGCTAATTGATTGGAATACATTGGAGGAAAATATTAAGAATGAATATTGAGAGTTGATCCTTCCTATAGAAGAGCAGAGCACCATGTAGTATCTCATTCTTTATGAGTAGTAATTCCTTTATTATTTCATTCATTATTCCTTATTATTTTTTCATGGAAATATAAGTTGTGATTACCCATTTCCGGGGGTGGCAATGAAATTAGTGTGGGGTAATGTTGAGCTGATGGAATACAAACTAAGTATGAAGGCACATAAGTATTGGGCACATGGGCATAAGGTGCGTGAATATGCATGGAACTATATTTGGAACAGGGCGTGCCAAGGAAGGTTTGAATAAGGATTTATCCATTTTGTAGATTGAGGCTAATTATAGACATGGAGTTTTGAGTTATTAATAGGATTATACTATTATTATACTATTAGATAATCTATTAATAGTGAGTTTGCATGCTCTTGTATTTATCATGTAAAGGTGCATGGATATTATTAGCATGCATCCTATTTTTGAAGGTGCATGGGCAGTGAAGGGAAAGTCCCCACCCCTATAAATATGTATTGGTTTTCTCGGTTTGTTATCACCACTTTTGTAATAGAGTTATGTTGTTAGATTATGTGCGAGCATGAATAATGGTGACATTGTTATGTATGTAAGAAGCTTCTGTGTTTTACAACAATTAATATAATGGATCTTTGTGGTTGGATATTGTATGGTAAATCTTATTATAGTTCTTGTTTAAGTGTTAATGTATATGGTTAAGATCTAAATCGGGTTTATGCACTGCAATATATTTGGGTAATTGTTATGGATCTAGAATATCTATTCAATCATGCTAACTCCTTGAGCAATCTGACTTTAAAAAGGGACCTGGTACCCTTACACACTTTGGGTGAGCGCTCAGTCCAATCTGAGTGACGTGCCAGTGCATTTTGGGATTTTTTGGGTAAAATATAGGCTACAATTGTTGTGCATATGTAGATGTTTGATTTGTATTGTGTAAATTATTATGTGGATTTGTAATAGATGATGATGTAATAATGTGTGAAAATTTTATTACATGTAGGAGTATGTGATAAATAGTAATAGATATATGTGGTATAGTGTAATCGATGAATAAACCATGATATAGGAGATTGTTGCATTGCTAAGTGTAAGACATGTAAATGATGTATGTAAGGGAATGTAAGAATAATGAAGAGGGGAAGAAAGGTGATGCCCCCCAGTGTGTGTGTAGAAAAGATGAGTTACATTTATATAACATCCATCAGAAATTAAGAATGAAGCATAGAACAAGAGTGCATCATCAGGAAGTGGTGTGGCAGTGTATGGTAGATAGATAGAATAATGAAGCATGTAGCACAAAGATGAAACATGGTTTTTATTGAAACAGATCCCTTAACAATCATGTAAGATCCTTGAGAATATGAGTGTGTCATCGAGTAATGAGGTGAGAATAATCACCTACCAAAGATGAAGAGGGTGACGAGGAGTGGTGGAAGCATGTGAAGTGGTAGAAACGTGAGTTTATGCACCAAGGTGAATGTCATATGAGATGATGTCAATGATGAGAGATGCAGTGGTAGGAGGCACATATGTTGACGGCTTAGGAAGCCAATGTGAAGCAAGAACATTGTGTGACAGATGAGATGGTGTAACAGTAGATGAACGCGGTGGCTACCGTGCATGAATAATGATTTGAGGATGGTGGCCAAGTGATAACTTTAGAAATGGGAGAAGGAGACAAGTGAACCAAAGAAACAACACGCTTGTATGGAATTGGAGAAAGAGAACACTCATAAGAGTAAGAGCCAGAAACAATGGCACCATTTTCTTCTATTTTTTGTAATTTTTCATGAAGGGTGCAACATCATTGTCATAGTGGCCATTAATGTGGTGATAATTGTAATAAGGATGATTGCACTAGTGATGTAAATGATGAGGAGGATTATGTTGATTAGAAGGTAAGAAAATTAAGTGGTTATCAAGAAAAGCGCACAACACATCATGAGGCTTAGCATTATTTGAAAAATACAGTGGCTCCCGAGTAGGAGATGGTGAAGAATTAGGTGGAGAGCAACGTAAGGGAGGAGATGAAGAACACTTATTATGTGGTAGATATGGAGATGTTAGAGGAATATTAATAGATAGAAGATGTGAATAAGTAAAAGATGCACCAATAGAAGAAGTAGAATGAGGATCTATAACATGAGTAACAATTGAATCATGTTCCCGATCAATGACCTTATAGCATAAAATTGTAAATGATTCACATGTATCATATTGCAATCATTATTTTAAAGTAGGAATCAAGCCATGGAAAAAGATAAATTGCTTTTCTAGATCAATGGGCTGAAATGCTAGTTGATGCATGCAAGAATTGAAATGCAAAATATAATCCATGATAGGTTCTTTCCATCCTTGACGTAAGCTAGGTAATCTTTCATGTGTGACTCCAGGACCATTTTTAAGCATGAATATTCTAAGAAAGACTTATTCCATCTCACAATATGTATTAATAGATCCAAAAGGTAGATGCATGTACCATTGAAGAGAGTCATCAACAAGACAATGAAAGAAGGCTTTTAGCAATAACCGATCATTCGAATAAGAATCCATAGCTAAATGATAATGCTTAAGATGTAGATATGGATTTCCAGTGCCATCAAAGTATGAAAATGTAGGCATGATGAAATCCTTGGGAAACGCTGAATTGTGATTTTTGTTGGAATAGGGTTCCCATGAAGAGATTTATTATCAATAGATGCATAGTAGGCTTTGAATTTAAGAGTGATAGATTGGATATGATATTTTAATTGTCCAACAACATGCATGAGTGATAAAATGTCATGTGAAGGAATCGTAAGAGATGTGAGAGGCACATTGAGAGGTTGCAATTTACCATTATGAGTGATCATGGGAACATGAGAAGAAGTTGAAGATTCCAATGCTATGGGCACACTAGATGTTGGTGTAGAAGAAATAATAGGTGGTATACTAGGAGGAATAGAAAAAGAAACACTAAGAGATTCCAGAGAAGAAGAAGAAGAAATAGCTGAAGAAGAACATGGAACATCGATAGAAACATTAGGAATATCATTGGAAGAAATGATAGAAGATGAAACAATAGGAGGTGAATCATCATGAATTCTATTAGATATAACCTCAAAAGTAGATGAAAGCGGAGTAGAGAAGTCACATTCATCAATCTAATGAGAATTAGAATCGTTACTAACATGTTCATGCTAAAAAATATACTCATTATCAGAAAAAGTTCCATGTGCAATTATTTCATCAAGTGAGTCATCAACATATAGTGAGTAGGAGAGGAATTATCACGATATTTATCGTTACTATTATTAGAAACATTTTAAAAATTAGAAGAAGTATGAGATAAAACTTTACATTCATCTTGACTAGTATGAGAAATAACATCATGTGTATATACATTTTCATCATGATTTTTATCTACAGTATTAGAAGTAAGAACAAACATATAATCAATAATAGCATCATCAAGCGTTTCATCATAAATAGAAGGAGGAGGTGGAGTAGTCCTAGTGTGTATGGAATAAAAAGTATTACATTTAGAAAATCTTTGAGAATTAGGAACAATGCTGAAAATAGATTGTTCAAAATTATTAGGAATTATGTGTTCATTAACATCAAGCAATCCTTGAACATTATCATCAAATTTAATGTTATGATAAAGATCAAGCGATTTAGCCTCAACATCATCATCAAGGATAGGGTTAATGAATTTGGATCAGTTTTACATAGTAATAAAACAAATCTTCAACTATATTTCTTCACCAATTCAATGCAATACATTTACAAATATATAAGATTGTTTTCTACTAAATTATAGGAGAACTATAAACAACCCATGCTAAATACGTGAGTAGTTTTAACCACTATTATTCATGTATTAAACAACTAACAAATTTTTACTAATGAATAATTACTCATGTAATTATTTATATTACTAACATACCCAATCATATTTACCATACCAGTAAATAACCCATAACCATGTGAATGCTATATTCCTAACATTCCCCCCTTAGTGTTTACATGGTAGAAAATGAACTTTCACAATTACTCTGTAGCTTGCCCACCTATGCTTGCTCATGATCTTGGCACACAACTCGAATTGATGGTAGAATAAATAACACATCAATTTCTTATCGACCAAGCACTACCAAAAACACATCTGAGTGAACTAGTGTGGGAACACGTATAAGAACCATTTTTTATCAACCAATCAGTGTAGGGAACACATATAACCTAATTAGTGTGGGAAATCAAGCAGGAACCATCTACACAACCTTCAATGGTTTTATGAAGGTTTACCATAAACCTAGGCATGAACAGGGACACATCTAACTCTTCAACCTCTTCAAGAATCATGATGTTGCATTTCGCTATGCTATCTATTCTTCACTATGTTATTACATTGGGGAATTATGTAGGAATAGCCACATATACATGTGAACAGGAATGTACCTTTGTTATTATTTTTCACACCTCATTGACAAGCTGAAAAACCGAAATCCACACCACACAACTGAAAAAAAGAGTCACCATACCATAAGTGTGGTACCTTCGTTGCTGACTAATGAGAGTTCGTTGATTGACCTCTAGCCTCCTGTGCCTCTGTCCTCTAGTGTCATCCTATTAGCTCAACCTAATTTGGATATGAAGATCAACAATTTCCACATTAGTTTTATTTGTATAAATTCCCCCACGCAATGTGAAATAGTTTATTTCCAGATATTGGGTAACACGGAAAATGTGTCTGTGAGGTAATTTTTTTTATTTTATTGTTCAGACATTTACAAAGACTCAATTTTTTGACTCTTTGACAACAAAATTACTAAAACAAAATAATGACACTTAAAGACAAACAATACTTTCAACGACATTACAAATTTGACTATAACTTAATTATTTGATGACACATGACTAACAAATAATATAAAAATAAAACTCCATGTGATAATACAAAATTGGCTTTACTTTTAAAGACAATGGACATTAATCTTTTAATAATATTTATAATGCAGACCAATTAAAGATCTATCTAGAACAAACAAAAAATAACCTGAAACAAACATAAGACTAGACTAAGTGGTACCAAATTACTAATGAGAAATGGAACTTTTATTTGATGATGATTATATTTGATGAACCTATAAATAACGAAAGATAAAAAAACTCAAAACAATTAATACCTATCACTTCAACTTTTCACTAGGCACACATGGAGATTAGGATCAAGATCGTTGATTTGCGCATCGTCGGAAGTGAGTTGTATCCTCCACTGCATTGAACGAGAGGATTCATCCAAATTCGAGGATCCAATTGTTGGATTGAGCCAATCAAACATTGAGATCAGGTGCAAGTTGATGAGGGAGTAAATGACGAGTGCACATCTATAGCTTGTAAACAATGAAAAATTACTTGAGAATGGAAGAAAAACAAAATACAATGCAAACCTCCCTGTAATCCTTCAGTGCAAACCTTAGTAAGGTTGTGGAGACTTCGTCTATGGAAACTTGCAAATGGATTTGGGTGCTCTTGAATGTTCTCCAAATGTGAGTGCAAATGCTAAAGACACAGATACTTTGGCTTGGAAATTTAGCATAATTATTGTACTTAAGATTCAAGAGGATTTGTAAGAAAATAAGCCTGCAATTTATAGAGGTAGAAGTAGTTAGAAATTGGTTACATACAGTTGAATGCATGTGCTAAAAATAGCATTGGAGGAAGTTGTAGTAGTGTTGGGGCATTTATGGCTTGTAAATGGAATTAATTATAGAAGTTGCATCTGGGAAGGTGGTTGTACATGCAATTCAACTGCCCCCACCTTTCTAGGAATCTAGAAGTGCAGTTAACTAGGATAAGGATATGGAGCCTAAGTGGACTCCAAGTGGATGTTGACCAAGTGGCATTTGACTAGGATGTGCACACACTTAATTATTTATTTATTTAATTATTAAATGGTAATTAACTTATCTAAAATGGTAATAAGGGTACATGGGATTAATTTAATTAATCCAAAGGGTACAATGTGTATGAATTAATCAATTTAATCAATTAATCACAAATGGGTGAGTAACAGGGTGTATTAGGATAGAACTGGGAACAAGTGGAAATAGGTGTGTAATTTTGGGATGTCTACGTGGTTAAGTTGAGGAGCGTTGTTCAAAAGAATGAGGCAAAGTTTGAGATGCACGATAGGGGTTGCGTCCAACTTTCCCAAGTTTGCCGCAAGATTCTTTAGGATCATGTGTCACAAAGGAGCTCGTCAAATAGGGGATTAATGAATGTTGAACTAGGAGTAGGTTCACATTTGCAGGATCTTAGCATAGCTGATGATGAAAATCATGAAAATAAAGCCAAAATAAATCTAAGACAAATTTTAATGAAAATCTCGATGTTATTTCATTTAAAGGTCACTCGATCTAAGATCCAATGCACATTGTTTCAACTGATTCTAGATCGTTTCTTCGAATGTTGAAAAAACAGATAGGGGTAAAGGGCTAGGAGGAATACATGTCAAAATGTTTGTTGTAGGTTGTTGCGCACGTATGACTTCTTGATCCACAGTTGATTGTGAGAGATTCCTTTTTTCTTGGAGGAACTACCTGAAATAGAAAACAAGACCACCAAATGAAAGTTAAACAGTATATGCAGTGGAATGCCTAGTGTATGCTAGATCCGGGAAGTGTGACACTCCCTAGATGGATGTTAATCCACTGTTTAAAACAACTTAATGCTAAAAATAAAGGAAATCCTACCGTAGTTAAAATGATTTAGGTATCTCATTCATCTACAATAAGCAAATTCGTTCACAACAAGCTAAGCTATGACTGAATCTGAGGGTTAAGGTATTTATCAGGGTACTGGTATTGGTCAGGGTCAAGTTCTGGGCTATTTTGGGTTTTGGGTGGAAGTTTTAAGCTTTGTTCTTAGTCTGAGGGTAAAAACACAGAGACCGACGTTGGTCTGATAGGACCAATGTCGGTTTGAGTGAACAGGAAATGATTGTGGGTAACCGGTGTCGGTGTGGTCGGGGTACATGAAACTCAATAAAAGTTTGAGGTGAGGGTGGATCCAAGGCTAAATGGAAATGGAGAGGGCTATGACAGGGTTTGTGCAGGTCTTAGGTATACTCAAGGGTGATTAAAATACAAGTATGGGAAGTTCAAGGGTGTGGGTGAAGGAATGGTCAAGTTTTCATGGAGGTAAATGGTGGGTAAATGGAAATGGGAGTAGAAACTAATAACAGAAGTAAAAGAATCTACTGAAAATGGCAATGGACAAGTGCTGGTTAATAAAACACTTACTGTTGTACGAGCTTGATGTTTGGTTGGTAATGGTGGGTGATCAAATGAAAGGAACTTGGTGTGGTGCAGGAACTTCCCCAGATGCTCCTGTGAAGGCAAATGGCTCTGTGGTTACTTCAGGTGTTGGCCATGGATGCTCTGATGTGTGTACGAATGCTGGTTCTTCTTGCATGCAGCTCTGGTTTCATCTCTCACTCTTAGAATATGTGCTAACCTCTTAGACAACGTGTCCACCTTGAAATAAGGTTATTTTAGGGATTAAATGGTAACCAACAGCAGTTTCGGGTTGACCAGCGGCGGCGGTTTAGGGTAATCGGCGTCGGTTAGGTCGGGATTCCCTAGGTTTACTAAACTAGGTAGATCCCCTTGATATTATAGGATATCATTCATTTTCCCTCTGCGGATTAGAATGGAAGCTTCCTTTTGACGGGCATGAATGTGGTTAGAGGGAATATAGGCTTTGATTTTTAGGGTTTGGGTATGTCTTAGTTAGTTATGACAACATACTAAGAATAGGTCTTAGGGTGAGGTGGCTAGATGAGGTGGATATGTGGGCATTATCCAATTAGGATATTTAAATAATAGGTATTTGTAAGCTCATAAATTAATTTAATCAAATTAATTAAATTAATATTAGAGTGGGGTGAAAGGGACCATGGTTAGGTGAGTGTGTTCAAGGTGTTTATTTGACAAGAGACCAAGGGGAGTGTGACCCAATTTTGGTGTCTACACACATATCAAAGTATATTCTCAAGTTGGACAACACATTTTACATCTATAAATGTGCCTTCCCTTTTCTATAAAAATAAGTGTTCCAACATTCCAATCATGCCTTCACAGGATTGCACTACAATTTCTTCAGCCTATGTATATCCAATTTTTGACAAGATTCAATTCACGTCAAGATAAAAATGAAATAATGTAATACATGAAGAGAAAATAAGGCCACCTTCTCCAAGCGATAGGCAATAGATAAAAAAACAAGCACTAGTTCTAAGAAAAACTATTTAATGGATGACTTTATAATTTCCTAAGTACATAAGTCTAACTTCTAATATTCGAGGCAAAACTGTCAACAATGGAACTGCCCTCAGACATTTCATTTCTCCATCACAAGCATAGGAAATAAGATTTGCACTGATACCAAATAATGAATTTGGATCAATTTTACACATGAATAACACTAATCTTCAGTTGTATTTCTTCACCAATTCAATACAATACATTTGCAAATATATAGGATTGTTTTCTCCTAAATTATAGGATAACCATAAACAACTCAGGCTAAATACGTGAGTATTTTCAACCACTATTATTCACATATTCAACAACTAAAAAAGTTCTACTAATGAATAATTACTCACGTAATTGTTCATATTACTAACATACCTAATCATCTGTACCATACCGGTAAATAACCCATAACCATGTGAATGCTAGATTCCTAACAAGGGTTAACAAACTCATGACACACAACTTTCCTAGGAGAAGAAGATCTAATTTTAGCCATTAGGGTTTAGTGGATCCTAGGGCAAGGAGTTTTAAGATACGGGTTCACCAAATGATTTAATAAAATCTGAATATTTTATTAAAATCTAACTTTAGAAATTGCTACAATGATGTACAATAAGATACAAATGTTTATCCTTTTAAATATGTAACTATGCAAGAAAATGAAAGAGATAGGGAACTTATCTGATTTTATCTTGTCCCGAAGTATACCTAAATTGGAATAACTGATGAAAAGTCTAGGAAAAGTGTTGGGAATGTTCGATGTGAATTATGTAACTTATAGAATAATTTGGGAAGGAGCACCTGGATAGGGGCAAGGGTGTCTGGGGCACATGAGACCTGTGCTAGGCGCTGCAGTCTACAGAAAAGATCGAAACTTGGTTTCTTCAGTGCCGCTAGGGTTTTACTACCCTTCGTTGTTCATTTCCTCAAGCTATTTGGAAGATTTTTGAATTCGCTGGTAGCTTGCAAAACATATGATATCTTGAAAAACCCCCAAACTACATCAAATCCTAATAAAGAAAGATAAAAATGGGGATTTAGACTGTCCTTGGTGGTCACCCAACAAAGTGAACTTACGGCCGAGCGTTGCACTACATCTCATACTCCATGTAGTTCTATGTGCTTGTTTGTGTAATAGTGCTCCTAGGTTGCCCTCACGCTAATGATGCCGAGATAACAGGTGATAGCTAGATAGAATGCAAATGTCTGGGATGGAATTTAGAAACTTCCTCTTGCTATGCAGTGTATGCAGAGTAATAATCCCAAAATTCAGTCCCTTTTGATAGTATGTAGATAGATAGCCCTTGATAAGATTTCCCCCCTATAATGGTATGCATGTTGTGTTTATATAGGGATCTCTTGCTTGAATTTAGACACTAATGACATGACATGCCAAATAGGACCTTGGGATAAGAGTAAGAAAACCAAAAACACCATCCAAAAATATCAAAAATGTGAGCAAGAACAAAGAGGACAGGGGCACCCAAAATGGAAAGGGGCACCCAGGATGGACATGAGCACTTGGGCGTTAGTGTCCAGTCCTGGATGCTAGTGTCTAAAGACAACTGACGAAAAATGTGAGAATACCGATAGGCAGGGATCCCTGTGACCTGACTAGATATGGGTACAGAAGTGAAAGATGCGAGAGATAAACCAATAGAAACAAATAAAGAAAACAAATGGACTATGCAGCGTGTCACTAGTGAATACTTTTCTTACACAAGATCCATATATAAAACAACATACTTAGCGATATAGTAAAATAGTAATATGTGTGTGATTTTTTGTCTACACTAACTTATAACCTAAGAATACAACTAAACTAAAACTAAACTATGTTTCACATAATTTAGAGTTGAGAGGGAAGGGAAAGGGAGGCTGCAAACTAAAAAGGTGATGCACTAAACTAAAATAGGGTTTAAAGTTGGCTTATGTTGACACGATCAAAACTATCACGTAAGAAGCCAAAGAAAACTCAGAGCTCCATAAAATATGAATACACAGATTTGGTTGAGTTGGTGTAGAACCATAGAATATTTATACAACCTTGCATTAAAAATATAAAACCTTGATTGGTGATGTAGGGTGTTGGATCCTTCTATAGTCAAACTCTGCAACTTTTTATGTGCTTTAATTACCTAAAAATGCGTTTTTATATGTCACTCTTGTTCATACAACCTCATGATGACTTGTAATCACATGTAGCTAAGTGGAAACTATAGACACCTACAATACCATTCATAAAGCATTAGATAAAAAAGGAGAAATCATGTGCGTGGTGAGGCTAAAATACCATAAGTAGTTGACCTCGTTGAACCAATCCAAGTGTTGCACGACATGCTCACATGCGGGATAAAGCATCATGTAGTTTTCCTAGGTGCTTGTGAAAGTATGAGTCTAATTTAATCCAGCCCTCTATGAGTGCCCTCTTATCTCTTGACACAAAGTTAGTTAGATAACTATAGAATAGAGAATGTACCTAGCTATGTAGTAATGTGGTGTAGTGCACTTCAACAATGTGACCTAACCCTTTGTCCCTTAAAACCATTTGAGAGTTCTTGGAGTGACTTTTCTCTTGCTAAGACATGACTCCATGACCTTTACATGCTTGAAAATGGAGGAAGCTAGTCTCTTTGGCCTAGTTGAGTTCTTAAAAGTTAAATTAGTGGCTATTGTAAATTATGTGCAACTAATTTAGGAAGATGTAGGAGAGCCTTGAGTGTTTTTGGAATGATTTTGTAATAGTAGCTTGTAAGAGTGTCAAGTGAGTAATAGAGTGATATTGATGGATTATATAGCCTCATGTATGTGAGATATTATATTAAGGTTGACCTTAGGAAGATGAAATGAAATTATAAATTATTCAAATTGAAATCAAAATCAAAAGATAAGAATATGTAAGACCTTACATGTTGGATAGGTCCATATAATACATTCTAACCAGACTATATGGTATGAGACATGAAGCATGTGATGCGAAAGAAAAATTTCTAAAATGATGCACATGGATGATTTACTACTTTGATTAATTAGCATTTCTTAAATTTGTGACAGATGAGAGTGTGGAGATAAACAAGTCACGATAAAGCCAAATATATGTATTAATTGGACTTAGAATATGCTAATTTTTCTTAGAAAGGGAGCATAGTCAAACTTGTCAATGAAAAAGGATAAGTTAACAAATTTTAGTATTTACGTGTCCTATGATACTTCTTATGTAGGGCCCATGCAGGAGATTGGTGGATAGCTCCACTTAACATATTAAATGGGTTATGAATTATAAGGTTGAAGGATATATCAAATTGTTTCTACAATATAAAAAGAAAAAAGAAGATAATTAACAATCAATGTAGAATTGTAATGTAAAGAGTTGTTACTCAAAGTTTTGTATAAGATCCAATATTTCTTATGTAGGATGTGTATATACACATTATTCTCTAGTTATCAATCTACTTACTATAAAGAATATAACAATGCTTTAATCTATAAGAAAGAATATGAAGTGTTTTTAAAACCATTTCAATCTCTTTATAACTAATCATCAATCTATCATCTTTAATTGACAATACTGTAGAATTGTGCAGTACACTAGTGACGGGTTAAGAGTTGTGCAATATCATAGAGAAGGAACTAGGGTCTCATGATATGTACATATGCATAGTTTGATGTTGAAGGCCCATTAGTGAATTCACATCATAATGTATAACAAAACATTTTTGGCATGAATAATTTGTGGTCTTAGATCCTCCAAGATTAGTAGGCCCATGTGGGAAAGATTATTTATCCTCCCAAAAAACTTGTGGTGAGATGATGTGCATCTCTTATAAAACTGGCAAAGCGAGCATATTGTTAATGAGCTAAGATTTATGTTCCAATGGATGTGAGTAAACCCTTACCTAATAGAGTATGGTTAAAATCTTCATTAAGAGAAGATGCTTGAACAACTATTGGAATATAAAAACCTATATTTTAGTGGTTGATGTGCCACAATCATGGTCATTTTGCCCAAGATTGTCCCCTTAATGTGATGGATGAAACATAAGTGGAAAAAGAGGAATTTTAGGTAGTTGACAAAAAGAGAAGAGACACTAAACATAATTCCAAAGGAAAAGAGAAAGCCCAAGATAAAATAAATATATTTCTAGATAGGACAAGCTTTAAATGATGATCGAATTAAGGAAATAACATCTTTAGATTACCTCAAGGACCTCGTGAGCAATGAGATTCAATTCAATGGGGACCTTGACTTTTGCCAAAAGTCTTAAAACCAAATAAATAACCCAAATGAGCCTATTGCTTGTGTTGTCCTAACTTTTCCAAAAGATGGTCCTAATAAGTTTCGAGATACTTCGTCCATTGAAAAATAGGCATAGAATCTTTTACAAAACTTATAGGGTTATGTGGAGGCACACATATGTGCGTGTGCACACGTGCTCACACAGGTATATAAATCATACAAGTATACCCACACATGTGAGCGTACACACAAATTCCTTAAAAAATGAGACATTCCCAAAAAGATTTACCAAAAATGTAGTGTGAACGAAGACTTTTATAAGATAATATATATATTCCCACACCCTCAATTAAATCATTAGTATGTTGAAATTTAAAAATAACAAAAATCCATTGATTGCCCACTTTTAAATGTGGACTTACCTAACATTCCAATTCTGGCCTAGTCTCATCATAGACCCACCCATCATTCTACAAAGAAGAAATTTTTTATTTTTTATTTTGGCTGTGGGTCCTTTGCTAATTGGACTAGATGTCGAGTCTTTCTTGGTGTTTGGACGGACCACCATTTTTATTCTGAACTTTAGATTGTTTTTTATAATACATATTTAATTCATATGCTCATAGCTTTTCCATTAAATACATTTCCTCGCAATATATTTGTCCAATTGACCCACCCAACCACCCAATCCATTATGTTCGATTTCCTTTTTGTTTCCTTTTGTGGTGTGGGTTTGCCGATAATGTTCAACATTCAAATCATTTGTGGACATAGCGGGTGTTTACCTTCTCATATCTCATATGTAGATTTGTATTGCAGATTATTTGCAAATAAATGTGGATGGGCACATGTTGCATCAATATTTTTGATTGTTTTTATGAAAAATAAAATTTGATAGTGTTTTCATGAGAAATAAAGCTGGATAGTCATGGGACCAGATGTTTCTCTAACAGTCGTATGCCCAAGTATAAACGTAAATTGTAATTACATTGGTATTGTGTGTGAATTAGCATGAAAACACACGCAAAAGTGTATTACAGCCATTTAATTATGCACAGAAAGTGAAATAATACATCAACGTACAAGCAATATACAGTCTTCCCCTTCTAAAATTCTTTACATTTTGGATAGTCTATTGATCTTTTGTAAAAACAAATTACCATGTAAATAACAATCTGTGTTGGCATTAACCTCCCATTTCTAAACACTTTGTCTTAGCTGACTGCACCCATCCATGCACGAGTGGTAAATATGCAAACCAACTGTATACAAATCGACCTACCTCAATATCCTTGTGAAATGGAATGCACCGGCAAGATAAGCTCTTCTTTCAAATATAGTGTTCACGAACAAATGATTTCCTAACACAAACACTGAATTTTTAAGAGATAATAACTATATCTTAGAACCAGATTATATGTCATACAGTCTAAACATTACATAAGTTTGTAAGCTTATACTGGTCAACCAATCAATGGACTGTTGTAAGGTTGTAAACTGCCAATGATAAATCCCTCAAAAAATAGTGAACAGCCCATTGATTGGTTGACTGGTCAACCTTACAAACACATGCGATAAATAGGCTCTTCCCTATGTCTTTGTTACTTCACTAACATGGATAATCTATCCGCCCTCCTCCCCTCTGATATGTCCACCACATGAGCTTCTCTCTGAAGAAGACTGTCTGCAGGTGGGACATGAGGAGTGTGAAAGAAGCCATTTGTCCACACATTCCATGTGGAAACTGTGCCCGCACTTTGGCAATACTCTTAAAATTTCACCACCTACATACTCTACTAAGCACACAGGGCACTCTGCTACAATATTTGGATCTGATCTCACTTTACTGTAAACCATGGAGGGTAGTGCTTTTATAGACTTCTTCTTCAAGCCAGTATTTGCTAACCTGGCTGACGTCTGCCCCTCATGCAACCCATAGAAATAATCCCAGGGGAATATGGAATGAAAACCCAAAAAACATATGAGTGCAGAGAGCAAAGCAAGGAGGACTATGATGGTATTCTCAGTGATATAAGGATTGATCTCCGCTTGCTGGCTTTCACTGGACAAGCCAACAGCATTACTGCATGCCTCAAATTTCATTCTTCTAATTTGCCAAGAACCTTTAAAACCCGGACTTGTAACAGAGGAGTCTTAAAAGAAAAAACAATAACAAACAGAGGTGGGTGGAGAATAGAACAAACCAGCTAACAGGATTCCATGGAAGAAAGCTTGCCAGGGCGACATAATTTACATCTCTGGTTTGAATATATATATATATGTAAGCTTGCCATCTTATTTAAATTTAAATGTGCGCTAATATATTTCTTAATTCTTAATCGGCGTGGATCGCACTCACCCAGAATTTCAACATAGGTCCCTCCCTCTAAGTTCAAATTGTGGTTTTAAATCTTGTGTTGGAGTTAAAACACACTCATGAAATATTAAAAAGTGTCAAACATGTTCAATAGTTAAATGTTGACCACCACAGCACATTAATGTTTGGGTCCCCACTTACGCCTTGCTAATCTCGTCTTTCATTCTTATCTATAATCTTGGGCCGGCTAAATATAAAATAGCCCCCTTGCTTCTTTAATAATTGTCCATTACAATCCTTCGTGGTCCAATATAAAACTACGAACTTATCTAGTTGGTATTTTTAATTTTAATGAACTGTCCCTTAGAACGTTAATAACAAGATTACATCCATTCGGATTTTGGGCACTTGGGGATACGAGACTTCTTGGTTTGTAATGCGTATTTTTACAGATTTGTATATGGTTTTGCTTGTGGTCCATTGATTGCAAACTAATATAAAGTGTTCATGTTATGGTATTGTGTATGCCTAATAGTTATAATTTCAAATATGTAATTTATCTTTGTCAATTATAACAAGAATATAAGATTAGGTGAGAGGGAATATGGCACAAACGATTTATAGGGTATTTAATGAAGATTGACTTTATATCTCGCTGTGCAAAAAATACATATATAAGAAGAATTCAAAAAGAAAGAAACTGTAGACACCTAAAACATGCTTATACTTAGCATTTCCTCCCATTCAATCGATTAACGACACTTTGTTAATCAACCCATCTTCGCTCCACTCTCGGATGCCCATTCACAACACTCTTTCAGTCGTATTCCTCCTATAATCAACTTGTTTGGCTACTATCTCTCTTATTAGCTAAACATTCCTTCTTTCAACCATTCAGATCCTCCCTAGTTCTCTCTAGACCACTTCTATTGGCTTCATAGGCTATCTATCTGTCACGATTGGTTATCCAGACCCCTCCAAACTCTCAATGAGTCTCTAATCACTTGCTAATCAAATTTAACTAGCCTAAACCAAGCTTAACTAAGCCTAAAGCATGTTTATCATAATCTAATCCTAAAGTGCTTTTTAGAATTTAGTCCCACATGCACCCAAAGTTCAACATCCTCTCATTTGGAAATCTATAAATAGAAGGGTCACCCCTCCCTTTCAAACTTACAACTTTACATAACACAACTTCTCTCACAAGTCCTTCTATCTCAAGCACTTTAGAAAGGCATTATAAATCATTTGTGATAGATTTAAGCTATAGAACATTTGGATCTTGGCCATACTCCATTGTTGAGAGCTCCTTCATCCTGCATTCATCCATCCAAATATAGTTAGTAGGGGAAGATCTAAAGTTTGGCGATATAGCCAACTTGGAGATGTCTCTCCACTATTTTTGGGAGTAAACAACACACAATTTGATTGCTTAGAATCTAACTAGGTTCACTTTCATTAAGCATTCATGGAGTAGAGAGTAGTATATATGCTAGGGTTTGAATATTTGTTTCAAATTTATATATGCATAGATAGTTTCTTGTTTAGCTCTTATCTCATGGTGCATGGATGAGTAAAGCAAAGCTTTGAGGTTCTTTAGCCTCATTCCATAACTTTTGCAACTTTCCATTGCATACATTTGGCACGCCTGGTGGGACACTTATGTCCATCCTCCATTAATGGAGGTCTTTTAGTTTTTTCAAAGCTTATTTTCAAGTTTTTGAGTTAAATCACTTGTTATTTCCTCATTTCTGTTTTTTAACCCTAGATAAATGACCTTCATTTACAAGAATTTTGTGGGTTTGATATAGAAATAGGACACTTTGACTAACAACTAACCTGTTTGCTCTTGAAAATTTGAAAATCTGTGTTTTTTTGTAGGTTTTTCACAGGGCGTGCGTAGGTGTAAAACAAGGGGCGTGTACATGTTGAAACCCCAGCGTACTCATCAGATCAGGCGCATACCTGTCTGGAGGACTTCATCATTTGTAAATTTTATCTCTACAGGGACACGCGTGCGTCTCCGTAATCTGGGACACATATCCGCCTCTCTAGCCGCGCATGCGTAAATGGTCTGACTGTGTAAAAAATTTGACAATTTCATGTTTCAGGATTGGGTGCGTACACGTTGAAACCTAAGCGTCCATGTCAATATACGCATCTTTGTAATGTTGCAAGCGTCTATGTTTTACTGCATTAGATTTCATTAATTTTTAACTGTAGGCGTACTCGTTGAGTAGGGCGCGTATCCGTCGGTTGGGAAGCGCTGGTGTCGGTATAGGCGCGCAGGTGTCTGTATTAAAATTAGAAATTTTTACAGTCTGTAAAAATATTTTCTTCTGATCCATTACTGCAGGTTTCTAGGACTAACAATTCAAAAAAAGTGTATTTTTCTTAACATTTCAATTTGCATAGTTAAAGTGTTTTGTTCTTGGCTTAAAATAAACTTTGTAGAAGTGTGTATGCTCTCTCCTCGCATCTTCAAAGGTGATCTTGGAGATAAAAAAATTTCACTTATACAAAACTCATATTGATTGTTCAAAAATTTTGTACACTTATTTTTGTAAAGGATGAAGTAAAACTTTCATGTGATTTCAGTAGGATTTTTCACATTGTGTATGCTCTTCCTTCGTGACTTTTGGCAATCTTAGGAATCAAAAGCAAAGTGTAAAATTCTCTTTCTTGACATCAACCTATGAAATGGAAAATTACTAAAAACTTGTCTGCAAGACCTAACGATTGTCAAAGGGTGTTGAAAAACAAAAAAAACAAAAAACCACTAACACATGTTTTCATACAGGTTGCCAAATGGTGTGCCACTTAAAACCACATTAAGATAAGCAAGATAAAAAACACACCATATTTAAAACATTGTATTATAGGTTTCGGAAAAGGGCACGTCCCTATCCGCTCAACTGGAACATAACCCCTTTGGCATAACGCCTTAAGCTACAACAATGGGGGTGGTACCAGGAACCCTAAAGTAGTCCACCGTTGAGTAACTTCGTGGATGAAATAGGAAGTGCTCTGCTTACCCACTTGACTAGTACGCATTGTGAGATAGAGTTACTAGTTGTCCATATGGCGACCCCAGGGAGAGCACACATGGATGCACTAGTTGCCCTTTGTGCTCGAAGGGGGTAAAGTAAACCCAAGATACTCCCAAGATAGTCAGGGTGACTATTTGGGTAAATTGCGCTCGCTTAAGACAGCTTTGTAACACCTAGTTGAGAGAACTTATTAAGGAGACCATTCTATCTTGGAGCCCACTTTACTAGTCCATTATTGCGTCAAACCATCATGAAGTGACAACTCATTTGGAATCTGAACCTTATTTTTCGAACAAGGAAAAGAACCCTTGTGAGTTTGATCTAAGTGCCTTTCATCACGGAAATTAGACGACGTCTCACTTAGCTTAGCTTCTTTCACTTCTTCAGACGAGGCAAAGCTCTGCTCAAGTGGCACTTAGTTTATTTTTTATCTTTTGATCTATACCTTTTC
The DNA here is from genome assembly GCA_019776745.2 of Taxus chinensis. Taxonomy (NCBI): domain Eukaryota; kingdom Viridiplantae; phylum Streptophyta; class Pinopsida; order Cupressales; family Taxaceae; genus Taxus; species Taxus chinensis. Next base: position 713,121,806 of record CM034152.1, on the reverse strand, counting down.
ATTCTTTTTGCCCATTTGGGACAACAGAAGGCATCTTTCGGGAGTGTTGTCATAGATAGTGTTCACCACTTTTTTGTCTGTTTACACTCATCCATGTTTACAGTTGCTTTGTTAAACGTCTAAAGTGTGTGGATGCGTCCTTATATTTTTTATGGCCACTTGATCTTGATTTCAAGATCATCATCATAGTTAGGATTGATTCATCATTTGATATCCCTTTGACATGTTACCTTGTTCGCATTGTCTCGACACAATTAAGATACTTATGTTGTGTTTTTCATAAACATGATCTAAGTATCCACACCGTGGTGTTATACTGCACACATTTTAACACATCCTCAGTATCCCTTGACTTGTTTTTTACTTCAAACATTGTCCAAAATATTGAAGAGAGTTGCTTACTTTGTTTGTGTCGTTTCAATGCCACTTTGACACTAATATCTCACTTCTCCACGAAGCTTGATAGACGTGTCCAATTGGTGTGGTTACGTGGCTTACACTTGTAATCCTCATCCCTTTTCATTTTGGCCTTGTTGGTTTTTGAACTTGTCATGGTATTCTTTGATTGGGAGTCGCATCTACCCTTTGTTAAAATTTACTCCTTGTTCATTTCGAGCTTGACATAAATATTGACATTATGTTGATCATCTTTGCATCGAACTATCATTTTACACATACATTTTACATAGGGTGTATTTCCTTGTTGATTGGTTTTGTGTTTCACACTTGCATGATTGTTCCTTGTGATTATTCATTGGGAACAATTGTTTTCTAGGAAAAATCCTTTTTGATCTCGTCGAGATTGCATCATCACAATGTCTATTTTCCTTATACCTTCTTTGGAAAATCATGCATGCATCTCCATGCTTACGAAACGTCTAGTTGGTTGCTCATTATGCTACCCAAATCGACATGTCACTTCCTTCCCTTTGAAGGATTTCCATCACACTATCTAGGTCTAGACATTTTTTCTTAAAACGATGCCAACCATGACTGACTATCGTGCACGGTTTCTCACATTTACAACAATGTGATAACCTAGGTTTAATAATTCAAATCAAAAGATTCCCATTACAACTAAAGCTCGTTTGGTCCTTCATGCTAGAGGGCCCATTCTGAGTACCCTATTCCCCACCTTTAACTCATAGTCAGTGGTATGGTTTGGATGCTTCTGATCCAAATTATAATTCAGGTTCCCCCCACTCTTCTTCTTCTGATTTAGATCCAAACTACCATCCGGACTCCCACTCTTCTTCTAAAGACTTGGATCCCAACTACTGTTCGGATACCCCTAGATCAAGTCCTAAATCATAGTCCTCCCTTCCTTCGCAAGAAATTTTATTCCAAATCACCTCAATCGACGTCTTCCTCCTTTGAAGACTCATGTGACTCCACGTTCCACTGATCGAAGATCTAATTTTGTTCTTGAGTCATGGTCCTCCCTTTCTTTGCAGGACCTCCTTCATTAGTCATCTCAACAACCTCTTCCTCCGTTGGAGAGTTCCACAACTTGGATTCCCTCTAGTCAATTATCTAACTCAACTCTTATGTCACAACTTAACGGATGGCTATGTGATCCTATTTTCTCTCCTACATTGCATTGTCTTTTAGAAAAGAAATCTAGGTCTAGAATCCAAATCGTCCATTCATGAGACGTTTTCCTCCAATCGTACTTCCTCTCTTGAGTCATCTTCTTTTGTCAATCAATCTTCCCCTCTCATCGGACCTATTTCTTCTATTCATCCTTCTATGGCCAAATAACAACAACCTCTACTGATTGATTTCTCTCATAATGAGGGAACAATTAGACTACATGATGATATCCCTTTAGAGGATTGCAAACAAGGAATGTCTTTCTAGAACTCAATTCACTCATGTATTGGGGAAAAGAAATTGATTCCTTGCCATCAAAACATAGGGGAAGATCCTTAAGGTCATGGAACTTGATTCCTCTTCTGGAATTCCATCTTCTCCTTCCTCTGAGAATGATGATATGTCGAGGTCTAGCATTGATCCAGTGGCCTATCTTCTCGTTACCAAATCATTCATTATCTATCATCATTCCTGCAATCAAAATATCTCCTTGGGTTAGGGCCAAGTATCCCATTGTCTTCCTCTATGCTGGGGCCACATCCTCAAGTAGCCCTCAATTTTCTACTTGTGGGTCACCTCTTAGTTGCCTATTACCTTCCATTCTTAGGGCCATATCTTGTTATCCCATTCATCCTCTTCTATCTATGGGATACCTCTTGAGTAGTCCCTCCTCATCTATCCTAGGGCCACATCCTTAGCTAGCCCTCGTCATCTTCTTCTAGCCATGGGCTCACCTCCAAGTAGCCTAATTTCTTCCATCTTAGGGCCATATCCTGGTAGCCCTTCGTCATCTTCTATCTAGTGGCTCACCTCCTCATAGCCCATCCTCTTAAATTCTTGGAACGTATCCTTTTCATCCATCAGATCATTTCTTCTATCAATGGTTGAGGCAAGCCCACGGTCATTTCTCACATCAGTTCTAAACATCAACGTTCTCTTTCTTCTCCTTCTCACGATCAGATAAGTCACACGTCATCTTTTAAGAAACCCAAACAGTTTCATTATCAAGCTAAGATCAAAACTTCCAAGCGCTTGAAATCCCCCAACAACTCAAATAATATCAAAATTGTAAATCAAGCATCGATTCAAGAATGCACACCAACGTAAACATCAAGTATGGCGTAAAGTGCAGAAACCTATGGATAGGGAACTCAAGCTCCCACATGATGACAATCCATGTTTCAAGGATAATTCACAGTCATTTGTTGAGTACGAGCTCACCATGATCATCGAGATCGGGGATAACATGACTCTTGATAAGACAATGCATGCTAGTAATCTATCTTATCAAGGAAATTGTAAACATCGCTATTGGATCTTACCACATGCAGAGTGACATTTGTTGATCCCACCTTTCCAAAAACTATAAAAAATCTAAAAATCTAAAACAATGCAAAAATAAAAAAACATTGAGAAAACGTAAACCAAAAATCAAAGGTATAAAGATCAAACATTGCAATTAGGTATTGCGTACATATGGATGTTTCTTTCTTCCCTTTCTTTCTTCTTCTTCTGCTAGTCCTTCCTACCATTTCCATCCCTTCGGTTATATTTTTGTTAGCCTTATTCGTACGCATTTTGTGACATTTATCTCTATGGTATCCATTTGACCCCTGGTATTTCATCACCTCGGTAAATTAAAGAATGACTGACCTCTTAGAGATCCTATCACATTCAACATCTAATAAAATTTTTGCAAAGAACTTTTGGACATATTTTTTTGACACTAGCCAATGTTGTCATCACATTCACGTCCACCTCCTTCCATCAAGCCATCTGTGGTTCTTAACCCCTTGTCAAATAAGAGAGCTGAAATAATTTTTCAGAAAGAAAAAAAGAAACAAAATCAATCAATCAAAAGCTAAAATCTACAAAGCAAATGCAAATTGATATATAAATCTCTCTTGGGGTATTTCCAATAAACTCTATCGGGGCTATAGACGCTTGACTGACAGTAGAGAAATGTTGTGATTAGAATCAAATACATCTCTGTCGGGGCTATGGACGCCTGGCTGGCAGTGGAGCAATGTATGGATATCCTTCCACCATCCAAATCACCTATCACCTGTCAAAATAAATCATTCCTACACATTGGCTAGGGTGTCTTCACTTATTTTCTATTAAATATTCCTTCAAGAGGTAATTAATTTCAACTTCCACACACTGGATCTCTATGAGTAAGCAGGATTAATATGTTAGAAAGTGTCTCTTATTTAGACCTTGTTTAGACTCTTACTTTAGTCCTTATATCGTCTCACGATTTGTGCCTTTGGCTAATCACTTCTTCATCGTGAGGCTTCTAAGCTAAATTCATATCATTCACATTGTTCTTCTACTTCCTTCAGAACATCCATGTGTATAAGATTACTTTTTTTTCCATGTTTTTGGACACCTTTGTCCCCTTTCAAAAAAAAACAATCTTCTCCTTTCTTTCTATCATGTGCTTTTAGGCCAACTTACGTTAGAGGCATCCTTGCTTCTTCCCAACACTTCATTGGTTTACGTTAATGATCATGTTGAACCTATCCATAATGGCCTTAGGTCCCGATTCTACCTGTGAAGATTTTACCTTTGAATACTCCCACCTAATCACTGGGGCATTTTTGCATCTTCACCTTTCTCGTATGCGTGTGGCATTCTACCCTTGTACATCCCTTCTATCGCTACTGACATCCACACATCCTTGTCTTCCTGTACATAGTTTCAGAAAATTTTCAAAATCATCAAAAACATTCAAATATGTTAGAAAAATAAAAACATTCAAATATGTTAGAAAAATAAAAAACATTCAAATATGTTAGAAAAAATAAAAAACATTCAAATATGTTTAAGAAAACTTCTAAAAATTGAAAATCATTCTATAAAACATCTCTCTTTGGTTCTCACTTGTTCATGTGTGCGAATCACGGATCATCTTGATCTACCTCCATCAACAAAAGCTAGGCTACTTACTTCATCTGTACTCTAGGGCACAACGAGCTGCCTGGTACTATTTTGTAGTGCACATTGCTTTTTCATTAGACCCAAGTGTCCTCCATTATTCCCCTCACATGTATCCTTGCTTGGGGAACCATCATCAACCCTTGTCATTAATTCACATAGGTCAGAACTGAAGCTCGATAACAAAAACATTGTACTTGTTTCTCTGTTAGTTTAGCTTGTTTACTTTCTCGTATTGCATTGCATTATATATGTTGCATGGAGTTAGACATATTTTACTTTCTCGTATTGCATTTCATTTTGTATGTTGCATGGAGTTGGCATTTTTAGCAATGGACATTTGTTCGTATATGGCTTTTCATGTCATACTACACTTTTGTTCATTCTTTTCAATAAGGACCGATGATGAAGATCACTAGCAATATGATGAAATATAAAGTTGTTTAAAAAGGCATTGGATGGATGTTAGCGCATTCCCTCTTCCTCATACTCCATTTTCTTCCCCTTTCTTCCATATCCCCTTTCTTCCTCACACTATTCTTTCTTCTATTATCTTTCTTTCATCTTTTCAATTGTTAATCGAGTTCTTCTATCACCCCATCAATAATCAAGGGGGCATCCTTCATTCTACTATTTTTTTCTTCTATCCCTTCAAATTTTTCTACTTGTTTATGATTTTCTACTTTCTTTGAAGTGACTTCGCTTACGTCACCCCAAAGAGGGGAAAATGTAGAAACCTAAAACATGCTTACACTTAGCATATCCTCCCATTCAACCGATTAACGACACTTCATTAATCAACCCATCTTTTCTCCGCTCTCAGATGCCCATTCACGACACTCTTTTGGTCATATTCCTCCTATAATCAACTTGTTTGGCTACTATCTCTCTTATTAGCTAAACATTCCTCCTTTCAACCATTCAAAACCTCCCTAGTTTTCTCTAGACCACTTCTATTGGCTTCGTAGGCTATCTATCAGTCACATTTAGTTATCCAGACCCCTCCCAACTCTCAATGAGTCTCTAATCACTTGCTAATCAAGTTTAACTAGCCTAAACCCTAGTTAACTAGCCTAAACAAAACTTAACTAAGCCTAAAGCATGTTTATCCTAATCTAATCCTAAAGTGATTTTTAGACTTTAGTCCCACATGCACCCAAATTTCAACATCCTCTCATTTGGAAATATATAAATAGAAGGGTCACCCCTCCCTTTCAAACTTACACCTTTACATAACACAAATTCACTCACAAGTCCTTCTCTCTCAAGCACTTTGGAAAGGCATTAGAAATCATTTGTGATAGCTTTAAGCTATAAAAAATTTACATCTTGGCCATACTCCATTGTTGAGAGCTCCTTCATCTTGCATTCGTCCATTCCAAATATAGTTAGTAGGGGAAGATCTAAAGTTTGGCCATGTAGCCAACTTGGAGAGATCTCTTCACTATTTTTGGGAGTAAACAACACACAATTTGATTGCTTAGAATCTAACTAGGTTCACTTTCATTAAGCATTCATGGAGTAGAGAGTAGTATATATGCTAGGGTTTGAATATTTGTTTCAAATTTATATATGCATAGATAGTTTCTTATTTAGCTCTTATCTCATGGTGCATGGATGAGTAAAGCAAAGCTTTGAGGTTCTTTAGCCTCATTCCATAGCTTTTGTAACCTTCAATTGCATACAAAAACATACATTAACATAAAGATCAAAATGAACATAGATTTGGAACAATAACACATGTTTGGAATATCTTATTCAAAGAAATAGCAACATCAGACCGATCGCCGATCATTCAACCTTCTACACATCATACAAACATGACAAATCCTCCATGTTCTAAAATTCAACACCTAAATCACACCATAGAGTTTATTTTTGTACATCATTACTATGATTATTAATCCATCATCTTGATTTGGTGAGAATTAAGCTTTGCATTTATACTCTTCTCTTAAGAACTTTGAGTTCCTGCAAAACTTAAGATACTTTCCTTAGGATATTGGATTTACTTATATAGCCATTTATGCTACCTCCCAAGATTCCTAATTTTACAAAATACAAATGAAAGGACCAAAGGACCCAACAATGCACCAAAAAAACTAATCATCATTCTCCAAAACTTCTACCTTCAAACATTCAATTATTCCAAGTTCGCAGCTCAAACAAGATTATGCGGATAAAAATGTGTACATGATGAGTATAAACAATAGTAGACATTATGTAGGGAGACTACAAGCTTCACAAACATTGCACACTTAATAGATTTCCACATTGTAGTCTAGGAGTCATGAACAACACAATGTATTCACAATTGACTCAAATTGTTCAACTATTTTTTGTTTTTACATGATTGCCGAGGAACCCAAATTCTCTTGCATTATTATTTAACAAAAATAGAATTAATGATAAACCCTATATATTGTATAGTCACGTATGATAAATAAATGCTAAAGTACATATTTGACACAAGCAAATAAGTTAGATAACAATGAAACCCTTGGTGCAATAGAAAAGATAAAAGACTTAGTTGATTTCGTAATTGACCCTAAAGTATTATGGATTGGAAGAATGATGAACAAGAGGATAAGACTATCACAATCGAAATAAAAAAATCCTAGAACAACTGGATGAGCCTATACTAGGGTTTCTGAAGTAGGATTGAGGCACCTAGGCATTAAAGACCACTGGTAGGCTCTTGTAACTGCACAAAACCTCATAATCTAGTTTTCTTATGTCACAGGGTGGTCATTAAACTTTATTGTTGGTCACCTATATGTCGCTCGATGATCGATGAATTCACCTGTAACATGCAAAACAAATGATATCGTATAAAACCCCCAAACTGCATCAAATCCTAAACAAGAAAGATGTAAATGGGGAGTCAGATTGACCCTAATAGTCACTCGACATAATGAACTTATGATGAGTGTTGCACTAGATCTCAAAATCCATGTAGTTCTTGTGAAGTGTGTGTGAAATCGTACCCTAGGAATCTCTTGTGCAAGATGCACATGATAGTGAGTGATAACTAGATGTATCAATGTAGATAGATGTGTGGATGGAAAAATGAAATTCCCCTCCTATGCGTGTATGCATAAAATGCAATCCCTTGTCCCTTGAGTGAGTGCTAGATGGATGCATTTTGATGCTCTTAGAATTCCTTTGGATGCAACCTTAGGTGACGATGATAGATGCTTAGAGTTAGTCCTTTATTTTTGTCTCATAGCTTTGTATTTATATAATTCCCTTGTTTGAATTTCATAATTGACAACTAAAAGGATGACCCATAAAAATAAGATGCCGCAAGAACAAAGAAACCAAAGGAAGCGCGAGCAGATACTAAAAGAGGTTGGGGGCACCTAGGCATCGACATCCTGTATGGGCGCTGTTGTCTAGAGTCATGAAAGATAAGAAAGTAAAGCATTGAGTGGGTTGTAGGGTATGTAAGACCAGAAATAAAACTAGAAACAAATAAAAAAGGCCAAAGATAACTATCAATTAGTAGTTTTCTTGCTTAGGAATCATATGAATAGTGGTATGTGATTAGGATCTAGAAATGTACCCATGTGTGTCATTTTGTGTCTACATTTTCCCCCACATTATATTGTTGAATGAATACTCGATAACATAAAGTAGATAAGAGATGCATACCTGATAAATATGTAGAATGTGATGGCGATAACATTCCAAAGAGACAAGTGAAAACATGGAGTGATAAAAATGAATTGTAGAAGCTAAGAAAGAGGAAGTGACCCTAGGGGTGAAGCATATGAGTTGTACCGTGTTGTACATGTTGTTGTGTTTGGTGTTATGCTTATGACTAATTCTTCTTGTAAGGATGGACCTGAAAAAAGAAGATCAAAAGAGTAGTCAAAATTCATGTAAAAGTATGTAGATTTGTAAATGTAATAAATAGAAAATGTGCACCTGATCTGTGATGAGTGAAATGGATAGAAAAATTAACTGAGATTTTATATAAAAGTGAGTTTTTTGGGTGATCTCACGCCAAGAATGAGTTGTTTGGGTGATCTAACGTCAAGAACAGTTTTTTGGGGTGATCTCACACCACGACAGAAGAGTCTTAGGGAGAGAGGTCTGGTTTTATTCTCCATCTATGAATGATTCTCAAATTTATACACCACTACAGATGGTGTGATCCTACATTATTTGGTGTTGTTCCAATTCGATCCAAGGAATAAAAAGAATATAATTAATTAATTCTAATTACTGGAGGACTTTGCATGTATTGTGTAAATTCCTAAAAATTGTGTTGATATGATAAAGTGACTGTAATTGCCCCTTGGTAATAGGTGTCTAGGAAAGGTCAAGAGTGTCCAGGCGCTAGTGTTTGTATCTGTGCACTAGTGTCTATGTTGAGTTGAGGACCCAAGTCAGATTTTGGGCCTTTCTATAACTATAACTTTGTTCTATTCTTGTACTATGCAGGCCTATACCAAAGCTATGAGTTTCTATATGGGGTGACTGTTTCACCCCATGTATGCCTCCCTTCGTTTGGGGTGCATGAAACATCGTTAGGATGATGCAGCCAAAAGGAGAGAACTAGATGCTGATATGAAATTGAAACCCTGCAGGGGGAGGGAATTTTTCACGGTAGAAACCAAGTAACACGCAAACAAAGTGGATATATGCATGTGTTAGTAGAAAAGTAGCAAGCCTATAAAATAAAAAAAATGTAACAAGAAATAGTGTAGACAATGTAGACTACGAAAAGAGGGTTTCAAACATAATACATTGCTCATAATGTCAAAAGACAATAAGGGCCGAAGTGGTCAAGAACATACAATAAATGAACATACAGGACATAGGGTGAATCCTTCAAACAATGGAAAATAATGACAAACAATATCAAAAAAAGTATTAGACAACCATGGTGGAAAATATTTCTTGTAAAGAAAATGTTGGACAAGAAACACTTGCTAGCATGTTAGAAAGAGAAAACGTATGTGAAGATGTGTATGTATTGATATAGTAGTGTGCTAGAAAGAATAGGAAGTAGTATAAAATGAAACAATAACACCTGTAGTGTGGAAGAAATTAGATGCCCCTAGGAGCGTTGGTGGGATTGGTAAGAGGTATAGTGCCAAACATCCATGCTACATGTAAATTCTGCATTCACCACTAGAGAAAAACTGAATGTGCATGTGTATATAGAAAAAAATGACATACTAAATATCCGTCTAACATAGTAAGAAAAGTGTAACATGTGAGTATAAACAAACAAGAGTATGTGTAACCAAGATATGCAAGGTGTTGTGAATAGGTGAGATGGAATGATATGCAAGGTGAGTGTGATAATAGAAGTGTACCCTTTAAGTGGATGTGTATGAGTATGAGATGAGGTTCAATTATAAAATACCCCTTGACAGTCAAGAATGAACCAAAGAACAAGAGTGCATCATCGAGAAATGGTTTGAAATGTGTGATAGATAGATAGATCAATGAAGCATAAATCATAAAGAGTGTGCATGTGGTGAGGTTAATTTCAGTTTTAGACCCTCAACAGATGAGTATGAACCGTTGAACTAGAGTGTGTCACAGGGTAGTGACGATACAAGTTGTGTATCAAGTTATGTAAGATGTATGAGAAATATTAGATGTGAATCACGAAGCGTAACAATAGAAATATGAGACACCTAGTAGTTCTAAGAGGGGGGAAGTAAACATGATGGCCCCCAAGTGTATGAAGTGAAGAAGAATCAAGCAACATCGTCTAAGAGAGCATCATTGATATGATAAAATCCAAATGGATATGCGTTAGAGTCCGGGGAAGAAATAATATGTTGTTGATCATATAAGGAGCCATTATGACGTGAATTGTACATGCCCATTGCATATTCCTCATTGATGAAAGGTGGTGGTGGAAAACCATGTACATACCAGCGAGTAAGATTTTATGTATAGCTGAGAAGTGAATCATTACAAATAGAAACATAGTCAAAATTCAAGGGAAATGTGATGTCTATATGATTAGGATCTAAAGTGCCTCCAATGTAGTCAAGCTAAGACTACCAAAGAGTAAATGGAGAAGTGCGTGCAACAAATACTGATAAATAGAAGACATGGAGGCCCTAAATAGAAGTGATGCACACATATCCATGATAGAGGTGAGGGGAATGAGGTGGATGGAGGATATTAGCGAGTGTAAATCCAAGATGAGTCAAGCCATCATGTGTACAAAATATATAAAAGAAAGTGGGATCGAATGGAATGTGTTGCCAATAAGATTTATTCATGAAAATAATGCATGTGAAAGGAGGAAACATTGGTGCAAAGTGTTCATGGGAAGATGAGGAAGGTGGTAGGATGACCAATGTATGGATAAACCCCTTGAAAAATTACCATAACATTAGTAGGAGGGTGTTAGGATGATATAGATGGAACAATGTCTAATGCACAAATAGTTCCTTTGAGTAGAGGTAGGTTGGCATGATAGTCTATGGGTTGTTGATCATCAATGGGATGCATAAAAATAGTAGAATTTGGAGTAGGCAATGCAGTGGTTGGATATAATTGACAATATTTGAATGGTTCATGATAAGTAACAATTATATACTCAAAGTCATCACGTAATAATTTAACACACCGGTGAACTATAGAAGGCACTGCCTACATGGCCAAACAAGTAAGCAATTGTACTGAACTGGGATATTGATAAAAAAATACTATAAAAATAGTTTTTCACCCAACGACGATAGGTAAAGTAATAGTGCATATGTATGGTCGCGTGGAATAATCATACGCATGGAGAGAAATGGAGGTTGGGTTATCATTAGGTGAGGAAATGCCGATATTTTGAAGGAGTGATAAAGTACAAGGACTGAGATCAATCTGTTATCAATTATAGTCCACTTAGTACCCATGCTATAAATGTGAGCTAATATGTAGAGGGGAGGATCCTTTTCATAATTATAAATATTGACAGCTATATCAGATGGAAAAGTAAGTTATTGATAGAATGCATCTACAAATGTCTGATATATTATGCCCAAATGAGTAGTAGAAGGAATGCGAGTATTAGCCAAGAGAGAAATGATTTCATCTCTACAATCAAGATTGGCTAGAAATTAATAATGAATGGAGATATCCATGATGAGAGAATCCTAGGGAAATGAAAGAAATGATGAGATGAGGTCCCGAGAGTGTTCGAATGAGACAGGTTCACAAAATGATTTAACAAGAGTAGAATTAATGTTAAACCCTAGATATTACAAAGTCATGTATGATAAATAAATTCTAAAGTAGAAATTTGACACAATAAAATAAGCTCGATAAAAATGAAACCCTAGGTGCAAGAGAGAAGATAAAATACTTAGCTGATTTTGTAATTGACCTGCAATATTCTAGACTGGAAGAATGATGAACAAGAGGAACAAATTGTCACAATCAAACTCAAAAAATCCTAGAACTATCGGATGAGTTTGGACTAGGGCACCCGGAGCAAGATTGGGGTGCTTAGGCACTAGATACCACTGATAGATGTTTGTGACTACACAAAAGATTAGAATCTGGTTTTTTTCTTTCTTGTTATCCTAGGGGTCTTCATTTAACCTCACTACTAGTCACGTCTGTAGTTGAGTCGTCGCTTAGAGTGATCACTGAATCTCCATACCCTGTAAACAAAATGATGTGTCTCTTAAACCCCCCAACTTCATCAAATCGAAAAATAAAGATGTCAAATGGGAGTAAGACTGCTTCGATGGTCCCCTGAAAAGCGAACTTATGACCAAGCACTAAACTACATCTCAGCTCCAATGTAGTTCTTGTGAAGTTTGTTGAATTTTGCCTAAAATCTATTGTGTGTAAAGATGCACTTGATATTGCAGAGACTAAACTAAAGAGTGGTAGCAATGTATATAGATGTGTGTGGAAAACTGAACTTCCCCTCCTATACATGTATGCAGATAATTTAGTCCCTTGTCCCTTGAGTGAGTGCTATATGGATTCCTTTTGATGTACTTAGAATGCCTTTGGATGCAACCTTAGGTGATGATAATTGATGCTTAATGTAGTTATATGATTCCCTTGTTTGAATTTTTTAATTGACAACTAAAAGGCCTACCCATAAGAAAATAATATTCACAAAAGATAAAAGAATCCAAAAAGAGGCAAGACAGATACAAAGAGGTCGGGGCGCCTAGAGGGGATGAGGGCTCCTGGGTGCTGGCGTCTTGTTTGGGCACTGGTGTCTAAAGTTATGAAAGATAATCAAATAAAACATCTAATTAGTTGTAGGGTGTGTAATACCAGAAATAAGACTAGAAAAAAAGGTAAATAGACCAAAGAAAAATGTCAATTACTAGTTTTCTCACTTAGGAATCATATGAATAGTGGTATGTGATTAGGACCTAGAAATGTACCAAAGCATGATTTTGTGTCTACACATCATACACCTCGGATATTTTTAGAAAATTTAACTCATGCTAAGGAACTGACATGCTATATTTTGAGACACCGACAACACTTAACCAAGTCACACCTTCAATTTTCTTACCTTTCCTCTGCTATGGATAAATAAAAATATATGCGGATCAATCCCACAGAAACACAATAATAAGAACTATGAAGATAAATTACATAAATAGAAATACACAAAAAGAAGACATGATTTAATGTGGTTCACCAAATGTGGGCTATATCCACCAAGAAACACATGCCCATATTTTATTACAAGAAAACAAGAGTGTAACTCTCAAATCAATCTTCTCACAAATACAAAATATAGATCTTGTTTGGAGATATGATCAACAAACTCTCTCAAATTCGCACTTGAATTCACACACCCACATATCTCCCTACCATATGTCTAGCTATTTATAAGCACATTAATAGGTAATTTTCTAAGTATTTTTTACAATACTACGGGCACCAATACCATGAGCCAAGAAAACCAACCCATAAACCTATTGGTTAAAGCATCTCATATAATTAATACATGAAGAGTGTACAATACTTTTAGTGTATAATTTAAAACACATCTAACATGAAAATAGGCTCCAAATCCTAACATCCAATCAACCAAATAGTTTTTGTGCTCACAGTTACATGTCTTCTTGATCCTAGTGTCTATTAATCCTTCCACTTTAACATACTCCTTATGAGGCATATATTTCCTCCAATATACTATGTTATCTTTTTATTTAGGTTTATCTTCATCTTCATATGCTACGTGGCATTGGTACAGATCCACCACATTATAGATTTTAGAGATATCAATGCCTATAAGAAATTCAATCTCATAAGCATTCTATACAAAGTTTTAGATTATTTTATATGGCCCTCTCTTCTTGCACTTAAAGTTATTGTATGTTCCTTTAAAAAACCTTACCTTCTATAATTATGCCAAGAACATGTCTTTAATATGATAATTTCAAATTTCTTGTTACTTATTATCTACGTAATGTTTCGCTAGAAGAAAAATGACTGGGGGTGAATGAATGTATTAAAAATTTAATTCAATTGTATTTAACTTGTGTGAAACATTAACCATTTAACATGCATAAATGTGAGCTTATTAACATGAAAAAACCATTCACAGGAACATGAACCAAGACAATACAAAAGAACACAAGATATAAAGTGGGGAACCCTTAAGGGGAAGAAAACCCACTGAACCTTTGTATATATTACACAACACAAAGGAATTTAGTGAACCACCCACTTCACAAGGAGCACCAACCCCATAAGTAGCACCAACCCTACAAGGAGGCTACAACCACCTAAGATGAATAAGCACCCACCTAGTCACCTGAAATGAAAGATCATCTGATTTCCTAGTTGCTTCAACAACAACTGATTGTGATCTATTTGTCAACTCTTCTCACTCAAAAACCTTTCAAGAAACTCCTTTTCCTTCTCCTCTCAAACTTGTACCAACGTGTTATGATTAGGTCTAATGAACTTTAATAACTTCTTCTTTGCACTTCTCATCTTCTCAAACTCTTTTCATTTCTGATTTTTACCCCTTATAACACTCTCCACACTCGTATTTTGCTCACTTATAATTCTATCTTCTCCACTAGCTCAAATGAGAAAAAAAACTTTCCTTATATACATGACTCATCTCCTAAACAACAAAAAGTCAGCTAATACCATTAACTTTGGTCATTCACAACATAAAAAAAATTACATGTCCTTATAAATTTCATTTCAAGACCCATATAGGTCGGCATAAGATTTACCTACTCAAAAATGACGCCATGCTTCTCAATTAGGCCTAAAAAACAAACAATACCTACAACGGTCACAAATTCAAATTTTAAGGCATAGGGAAACACCACCATGGATCTATATGATTCATACACATAAGGAATATCCTCTCAAATCCATCAATAAGATCTACAACATCAATCATCATCACGACTCTTAGCAAGAAGCAAACATCCCTCATTAGGTATGAAGCACCTAAAATTCAGTCCTAAAAAGTGAGAAAATTCTCATAGAAAATCACCTCACCATAACAAACATGGCATATCAATAGGAATATATTTATGTGATGAAATTCACACAACTCATATCATCTACCAAAACAAGCACAAGATCAAAAAAATGCATGCAATTATGAAATTGCTTCACACTACTTCAATGTCTCAAGAACTAGTCTTGAGATCATCAACCTATAAGACCTCAAACATCACTTCAAAACACTGAAACCAATTAGAAAACTTCAAGTACATCCTACCAAACCTCCTCAAGAACTAACATGCATGAGTTACATGGATAAATCAACAATTTCACACCTATTCCATGACATCTTATTGGAAATCCTAATTGGGATGATTAGGCCATTAGGTCTTCAACATAAAATCACCTCATATGATAAAAAAAATCTCAATTACATCATATTAGAAACCTAAAATCTATCCATGAGAATCAGATGTTGCTGCAACATGTAAAACTCTAAGAGTCATCTCAAACCTCCATGACTAATTTTAGCCACGAAGTCCAAATTGGTAGGCCACACATTAAGGACCTCTTTCATCTTTTTTATTCACTCAAATTGTGTAAATTTTCATGAGAATTTATAACACATCCCATGATATCCACACCTTAATCTTTCATCATGACCCTTGGGCCAACAATGAGTTGTACCAGTAAATATCTATAAAACAAGGTTTTATATTCTTCTAGCAGGCAGATCTTAATCATGCAAAACCACCAAAATGAACCTTAAGGATCCCTCTACAAGTCGGAATCATAACACTTAGCTTTGCAAATACATTGGATGCACATACCAATCCATATTTACTCTAACACTCTAGAACTAGGGGTTTAGGGAGGGTTTTTTTATACCCTCTTTAAACCAACCTTGTTAAAAAAATGGGTTTATAAAATGTGATAACCAAATGAACTGATTATTTTAAACAAATTCTAGATCCCTTCCCTAACATCACCCAAGATACAAAATCCATTGGCAGAGTGCACGAAACCTTGGGCGGTGAGAAACTGAAGTGGCCTATTGAGCTGGGAATGAACATATCTGAGCTCCGTATAGTTTCAAAATCCACTTTTCTTTCTTTCCTGAAAGAATCGTTGAAGTAAAGTTGACTAAACCCAACACTGGGATAAATCTCATCTATGAATCTCAAATTCTTACGTCATTGTGCCTTTAAACCTCTGAATATCTACAAGCACACTGTGGTTTTCCCTGCATCTTAGCTTTCTTTTTACCTGTTCTTCAATAGTCAGACCTAGAACTTGCACAAAAACCTGAATTCTATCCTTCATTCCTCTTCTGAACTATTATGCAACTCTTCAAAAGTAAGCAATTGCTACTGAACTGGGATATGATATAAAAAAATCTATAAAAATAGTTTTTCACCCACGACGATAGGTAAAGTAATAGTGCATATGTATGGTCGCGGGACTAATATAGCATGGAGAGGGGGGGGGGGGGAAAAAAAAAAAACATTGGGAGGTTGGTTATCATAGGTGAGGAAAGGAAAAATGCCGCTATTTTGAAGGACGTGATTAAAGTACAAGGACGAGATAAATCTGTTAATCATATATCAATTAGTACCATGCTTAGAAATGTGAGGCTACTATGTAGAGGGGAAGGATCCTTTTCATAATATAAATTATTTGGACAGCTAATCAGATGGAAAGTAAGTATGATTAGAATGCATCTACAAATGTCTGATATATGATGCCCAAATTGAGTAGTAGAGGAATGCCGAGTATAGCAGAGAGGAAATGATTTCATCTCTACATCAAGATTGGCTAGAAATTAATAATGAATGGAGATATCCATGAGAGAGAATCTAGGGAAATGAAAGAAATGTGAGATGAGGTCGTCCCGAGAGGTTAGAATATGAGAACAGGTTCACAAAATGATTTTAACAAGATAGAAATTAATGTTAAATGTTTAAACCTAGATATTACAAATCATGTTATGAAAATAATTCTAAAGTAGAAATTTGACACAATAAATAAGATCGATAAAATGAACCTAGGTGCAAGAGAGAAGATAAAATACTTAGCTGATTTTGAATTGACCGTGCAATATTCTAGACTGGAAGAATGATTGAACAAGAGGAACAAATTGTCCCAATCAAACTCAAAAAATTCCTAGAAAAATATGGATGAGTTGGACTAGGGCACCCGCGAGCAGATTGGGTGCTAGGCACTAGAACCAAATGATAGATGTTTTGTGACTACACAAAAGATTAGAATCTGGTTTTTCTTGTTTCATAGGGTCTTCATTAACCTTCACTACTAGTCACCTGTATGTCGCTAGATGATCACTGAATTCTCCTATAACCTGTAAAACAAATGATGTCTTAAAAAACCCCAAACTTCATCAAATCCTAAAAAAATAAAGATGTAAATGGGGAGTAAGACTGACTTCGATGGTCACCTGAAAAAGCGAACTTATGACCAAGCACTAAACTACATCTCAGACTCCATGTAGTTCTTGTGAAGTGTGTGTGAAATTTTGCCCTAAGAATATATTGTGTAAGATGCACTTGATAGCGAGAAATAACTAGATGTAGCAATGTAGATAGATGTGTGGATGGAAAAATGAACTTCCCATTATACATGTATGCAGATAATTTAGTCCCTTGTCCCTGAGTGAGTGCGATAGGGATTTCTTTGATGTACATAGAATGCCTTTGGATGCAAACCTGAGGTGATGAAATTGATTGCTTAATGTAGTATATGATTCCCTGTGTTTGAATTTGAAGTGCAACTTAAAGGGCCTACCCATAAGAAAAGAATATTTCAAAAAGATAAAAAAAAGAATCCAAAAAAGAGGCAAGACAGGATACAAAGAGTCGGGGCGCTAAGGGGATGAGGGCTCCTGGGTGCTGCTTGGCGTTCTGTGGGCTGGTGTCTAAAGTGATGAAGATAATCAAATATAAAACATCTAATTAGTTGTAGGGGTGTAATACCAGAAATAGGCTAGAAAAAAAGTTAATCGACCCAAAGAAAATGTCAATACTAGTTTTCTCACTTAGGAATCACATATGAATAGTGGTAGTGATTAGGACCTAGAAATGTACCAAAGCATGATTTTGTGTCTACACATCATACACCTGGATATTTTTAGAAAATTTAACTCATGTAAGGAACTGACAGCTATATTTTGAGACACGACAACACTTACCAAGTAAACCTTCATTTTCTTACCTTTTCCTCTGTATGGGGATAAATAAAAAATATATGGGATCAATCCCACAGAAAACACAATTAATAAGAACTATGAAGATAATTACCTAAATTAGAAATACACAAAAAAGAAGACATGATAATGTGTCACCAAATGTGGGCTATATCCACAAGATAAACAAATGCAATATTTCTTACAAGAAAACAAGCGTGTACTCTCCAAGCCATCTTCTCACAAATACAAATTAGATCTTGTTTGGCGAGTATGATCAACAAACCTATCAAATTCGCACTTGAATTCACCACCCAAAGATCTCCCTACATATGCAGCTATTTATAAGCACATAATAGGTAATTTCTAAGTATTTTTTACAATACTACGGGCACCAATACATGAGCCAAGAAAACCAACCCATAAACCTATTGGTTAAAGCATTCAGATAATTGAATACATGAAGAGTGCACAATCTTTTAGGTGTATATTTAGAAAAACAAATCTAACATGAAAATAGGCTCCAATCAAAACACCAATCAACCAAATAGTTTTTGTGCTCCACCAGTTACATGTCTTCTTGATCCTAGTGTCTATTAATTCCTTCCACTTTAAACCCCCAGTTATCATTATGAGGCATATATTCCTCACAATATACTTGTTATCTTTTTATTAGGGTTTATCTTCCTTATATGCTACGTGGATTGGGGTACAGATCCACAAATTATAGGCTTTTAGAGATATCAATGCCTATAAGAAATTCAATACATCTAAGCATTCTATACAAAGTTTAGATTATTTTATATGGCCTCTTTCTTGCACTTAAAGTTATGATGTCCTTTAAAAAAACCTACCTTCGATATTATGCCAAAGAACATGCTTTAATATGATATTTCAATTTCTTGTTACTGATTCAATTACGTAATGTTTCGCTAGAAGAAAAAGACTGGGGAGTGAATGAATGTATTAAAAATTTAATTCAATTGTATTTAACTAAGTGTGTGAAACATTAACCATTTAACATGCTTAAATGTGAGCTTATTACATGAAAAAAAACCATTCACAGGAACAATGAACCACGACATCAAAAGAACACAAGATATAAAGTGGGAAACCCTTAAGGGGAAGAAAACCCACTGAACCTTTTGTATATAGTACACAACACAAAGGAATTAGTGAACCACCCACTTCACAAGAGCACCGAGAACCCCATAAGTAGCACCAACTACAAGAGGCTCAACCACTAAGATGAATAAGCACACCTGTCACATGAAAGAAAAGATCATATGATTTCCTAGTTGCTTCAACAACAACTGATGGTGATCTATTGTCAAATCTTCTCACTCAAAAAAACCTTTCAAGAAAACTCTTTCTTCTCCTCTTCAAACTTGTACCAACGGTTATGATTTAGTTAAGGAATTTAATACTTCTGTTGTGCACTTCTCATCTTCTCAAACTCTTTTCATTTCTGATGTTACCCCTTATTAAAACTCCCACACTGTATTTTGCTCACTTATTAAGTCGATCTTCTCCACTAGCTCAAATGAGAAAAAAATTCCTTATATAATGTCATCTCCTAAAAAACAAAAAGTCAGCTAATACCATGAACTTGGTTCTTTTGTCACACATAAAAAAAAAAATTACATGTCCTTATAAATTTCATTTCAAGACCATATAGGTCGGCATAGATTTCCTACTCAAAAAATGACGCCCTGCTTCTCAATTAGGCCTAAAAAAACAAACAAATACCTCAAAGGTCACAAATTCAAAATTTAAGGCATAGGGGAAACACCACCATGGATTATATGATTATACATAAGAAATCCTCTCAAATCCATCAATAAGGATCTACAACATCAATCATATCACGATCTAGAAGAAGCAAAATCCCTCATTAGGTATGAAGACTAAAATTCAGTCCTAAAAAGTTGAGAAAATTTTCATAGAGAATCACCTCACCATAACAAACCATGGACATATAATAGGGAATATATTTAGGTCCGATGAAATTCACACAACTATTATAGCTACCAAACAAGCACAAGATCAAAAAAATGCATGCAATTATGAAATTGCTTCACACTACTCAATGTCTCAAGACTAGTCTTGAGATCAATCAACCTATAAGACCTCAAACATCACGTCAAAAAACTGAAACCAATAGAAAACTTCAAGTACATCCTACAAACCTCCTCAAGAACAAATGCATGAGTACATGGATAAATCAACCAATTTCACACCGATTCCATGGCATCTATTGGAAAATCCTAATTGGGATGATTAGGCCATTAGGTACTTCAACATAAAATAACCTGTCAATGATAAAAAAAAAAATTCAATGTACATCATATTAGAAACCTAAAATCTATCATGAGATCAGATGTTGCCTATTGCAACATGTAAAATCCAGAGTCATCTCAAACCTCCATGACTAATTTTAGCCACGAAGTCAAAAAGTGTAGGACACATTAGAGGAACCTATTTCATCTTTTTTATTCACTAAAATGTGTAAAATAGTCTTCCATGAGAATTTATAACACATCCCATGATATCTCACACATTAAGTCTTTCATCATGACACTTGCAACCAATGAGTGTACCAGTAAATATCTATAAAACAAGGGTTTTATTCTTCTTAGCAGCAGATCTTAATCATGCAAAAACCACCAAAATGACCTTTAAGGATTCCTCTACAAGTCGGAATCATAACATTAGCCTTTGCAATACATTTGATGCACATACCAATCATATTTACTCTAACACTCTAGAACTAGGGGTTTAGGGAGGGTTTTTACCTCTTTAACTTGTTAAAAATGGTTTATAAAAATGTGATAACCAAATGAACTGATTATTTTTCAACCAAATTCTTAGATCCATTCCCTAACATCACCCAAGATATCAAAATCCCATGCAGAGTGCAGAAATTTGGGGTGAGAAACTGAAATTGGCCTATTGAGCTGGGAATGACATTCTGAGAGCTCCGTAGAGTTCAAAATCACTTTTCTTTCTTTCCTGAAAGAATCTTGAAGTAAAAGTTGACACACAACACTGGGATAATCTCATCTATGATCTCAAATTCTTACTCATGCCTTTAAACCTCTGAATATCTACAAGCACTGTGGTTTTCCCATGCATCTTAGCCTTTTCTTTATACACTTGCTTCAATAGGACCTAGAACTTGCACTAAAAACCTGAATTCTGACCTTATTCCTCTTCTGAACATATTATGCACTCTCAAAATTATCCAAGAATGATTTCAATAACTTACCTTGTCCCGCTCTACTCCATGCTTCATGCTACTATATCATCTTGTTTGCACTAGGTTAAGAATAAGACCTATAATGGCTTGCTTCACCACATGAATTACAAAAAATCACTTATTTTCCTCCTTACAGACTCATTAACACCTCTGACACATCTCTTTGAACATTTAAAACACCATACCAACCTTTGGATCTCACACACTAGACCTTTCTTACTTCAACAATGCTCTAGACTATGCAAATACACCAAGACACCATAACAACTTCACCAAAACAACATATTGAAGACACCAAATCACCTCAAAACCAATCAAAATCCATCCTTAACTTTCGTTGACACCTCATAGTAAAATCAATGCTACTTGGTAACCATTTTACATCAATGCAACTTGACATCAATGAAAACACGTATGACACCATGTCCAACAATCTCCCCTTTGTCATTAATGGAAACCAAGCATGCAAACACCTTTAGGACTCAAAATTATTTTTTTTGAGCATACTCTCTCCCTGTGAAATCTATGAAAAAGAATCTATAGTAACTTGACATGAAAAACAATGACAACAATGTACTTAAACTCATACTTACAAGAAAACTCCGGCTTGGTGTGTAGTCACTTAAAGAAAAAAAATGATCTATGGACCTGTACAACATATTCAATGTTCCCTCTAGAAATATACAACTCATTTTGGCTTCATACTCTAGGAATATTCACTTTTGAATTGTCCTTGGACAACCAATAACTGCAATTAGGTGAGTGTTTCTTTTCAAACAACTCCCCTTGATCTTGTGCATAACTTATTGAATTCACAAAGTGCTTGTACCATCTTCTTCAACATTTTCAACTTTGAGAAATATTCAAACTTGACTTATCTTACTCAAGACACATCATATATCTTCCATTAACTATGAATCCTTTAAATTTTTATCATAGTCAGTCGATCACACAACATCTTTATGAGATCTTAGATAACCAATTTACACCAGGTCATATTGGTCTTACAGACCAATCTTCATATTTAAGAGATATAAATAAGTACAAGTCCTTAAATCCATCATTGAAAACACTGGTTCACAAGAATATTATGATGTTCTATCTATGCACTTGCTTCAAGTGACACACTACCACAAATTTATGATATACAATCATCTTCATACATGATTCTCAGTCCTTAAGCCTTTGATTTGAATATTTACTTGTTGGGTAAGCACACCTCTATTCATACATAATCATACATTGTAATCAAAAACCTATGTTTATTCATTTTGTTTTCCTTACACAAGTAGACACCCACTTGGACCTATCTTCATAGCTCAACTCAGCTCCGTTGGAATGATGCAAACATTCACAGCTCATAGAAAAAATGTTCAACTTTTTTCATACATGTCACTATTTCAAGTCATGGAATTGAATTCCTCTTTGGTCATGCTATCTAGGAACTTGAGGACTTATTGGAATATGATTGTAACCTTAACTACATAGATTAGTTCATCCTGATCCAAACAAGTTATACCAGCTCACAAGAACAAATGAATGACACAATGGAAAACACATACTATACTACCTTGAAACCTTATGCATCAACTGAATCACTTCTTTTTATCAACACATATATATTAATCCTAAAATCTTACTCTTCATGCATAGATCAGACATACACAATATTTCTTACTCAGAATTTGGTCCTTGATGAAGAATAATATCTTTCAATCTTCATAGAGATTTTCCATCTAGGTCACAAATATCATTTACCAACATCATACATAAACCATACTGGTCTCCAACCAACACTATCTTCATACTTGACTGAATGCACAATCCTTCTCATAACAACATAGAGCCATATCATGACATCATATATGAATTGAACATACCTTTAATCATATATGAATATCATGTAACATCCCTTCATGATTTCGATGATCTAATCAAGTCATCATATAAGATGAGATAAAATATTCTTCACTTGTATTACACCTGTCTTACATCTGACTATCTCATGAAGAACTATTTATCTTCCCTTGAGTTTTAACTGAGATAACACAACTTTAATCTTTTCCTTCTTTTGGCAACTACTTCACAACTCCCCCTGACTAAATCAGGCTCATGAAAACAAACTATATGTATGCAATGGAAAGTTTCACAAGCTATGGAATGAGGCTAAAGAACCTCAAATCTTTGCTTTACTCATCCATGCACCATGAGATAAGAGATAAAAAAGAGTTAATCCTATACATGCATCATAAATTTGACAAAAACATCAAAACCTAGCATATACACTACTCTCTACTCTTTAGATTACTTAATTAAGAAATTGAACCTAATAAGATCAACTTAGCAATCAAAGGGGTGATTAGTTGTTTATGGTTTTCAAGCTTTCAAGAATGGAGTCTCACCATTAATGGCTTCAAGGCCAATGGTTCTCTCTATTTACTCAAAACTTGGATTATGGATGCAAATGGAGGTTATTAGCTCAATATCAATGAAGGGAGTAAGTTTAAGATCAAATGTCTTATAGCTTAAAGATAATACAAATAGAATCCCAAAACCAGGGGTTCTTACTGTTAATAAGATATCCTAGGTGTGAAGGTGTAAGCTGAATGGATAGGATTAGCCTTGTATTTATAGTTTTTGGTTTGGAAGAATTTGGAATTTGGGTGCATGTGGGACTAAAGCTCAAAAAGCACTTTAGGATTAGATTAGGATAAACATGCTTTAGGCTTAGTTAAGCTTGGTTTAGGCTAGTTAAACTTGATTATCAAGTGATTAGAGACTCCTTGAGAGTTGGGAGGGGTCTGGATAACCAATTGTGACTGATAGATAGCCTACAAAGCCAATAGAAGTGGTCTAGAGAGAACTAGGGAGGTTTTGAATGGTCAAAAGGAGGAATGTTTAGCTAATAAGAGAGATTTTAGCCAAATAATTTGATTATAGGAGGAATGTGACCGAAAGAGTGTCGTGAATGGGCATCCGAGAATGGAGCGAAGATGGGTTGATTAATGAAGTGTCATTAATCGGTTGAATTGGAGGAAAAGCTAAGCGTAAGCATATTTTAGGTGTCTACACTATACACCACAATATAGACCCTTGAATTTACAACAACAACCTTGTAACACAAATACATTTTTTCATTGCATTCATTCAAGATCCCCCTATCACCATGTTTCATGTATATTATGAATGTCTTTAAGAAGCTTTGTAGAGACATCCCAAAACATGAGGATCTATAGCAACAAGTTGAGGAGATTCTATGACCTCTTTGGTACCTATGCCTTCATATTTCCATCATCCACTTGATAATTTTCTTGAGTTGATAAAATAAGTTCTTAAGGATCTTCAAAAACAAACATGCTTCTTTGAGTATTAGGCTCATCATGGTTAGAGAAAGATGTTGTAGGTTCTATCTTTATTTTCTCAACATGGTTAGATTTCACATATGTCTTTCTCTCATAGCTATTATTCCTCCATCTATAGTATCTTGCAATATGTCCAACATTTTTGCAATTGAAGAAAAAAATCATTACCTCTATAGGATTCATCTCTCCAAATTTTCCTATGTAGATAATGATGGAAATATCTAGCAATGTGTCCAATATGGTTAATGTTAAATATCTAGGAAATATCCAAGGACAAACAACATGATTCTTACCTTCATTTCTCCAATTATGACTAGGTGATTCATGAAGAAAATATATAGCAATGTG
This sequence comes from Taxus chinensis, assembly GCA_019776745.2. Taxonomy (NCBI): domain Eukaryota; kingdom Viridiplantae; phylum Streptophyta; class Pinopsida; order Cupressales; family Taxaceae; genus Taxus; species Taxus chinensis. The sequence continues at coordinate 713,096,683 of CM034152.1, read as the reverse complement.
AACCTTCTCATGACATTTATAGCAAGTAAAATTTCTTTAATTTTCATTTCTACTATCTCTCCATCAATGACCATTATTGACTGTCCTTCTAAAAAGTACATTCTTTTACTCTATGCCCAAAACCATTACAACTATAACAATAGCCATTAACATTTATTTCATACCTTGATGAATTGGGGTGCCTAATTGTCCTTGGATTCATGTTGTTATTCATAATATCTTCTCTTGAACCAGAACCTTCCTTGATTAAAGTGACATCTTCATTCATAACCTCTTTTCCCTTAAGGTTCTCCTTCAACCCTAGACTAGTCCTATTTCCTGCAAACCTCTAACTTTCCAAGATATCATCTAGATCCTTGGAGCTCTTATCAAACGTCTGGAATTACTTTTCCTTACTAGCAACTTCAGATACCTCTGCTCTTAAAGACATAATTTCCTTTTCCTCGGCTTCTAGATTTGATGAGCTCATTTCAATTTGATCTTCAAGTTTTTTATTGATTTATTAAAAATTCTTAGCATCCTTTCTTAGTATCATTTCAATAATACTGATATGTTCTTCATAGTCCTCAATTTGTGATATCAAATTCTTGTTCTTCTTCTTAGCATGCTTAAACTCTTCTTGAATGCACATTAGTTTCGACTCAAGATCGCCTTCTTCTTCTTTAGAATCCATGCAATATTATCCATAAATGGATCCTTCAATTTTATATCCCTTTACATATTTGGCCATGAATAAGACTTCATCACCTACATCATCATTTTCAGAATCAGATCCAGAATCCAAAACACCATCATCACTAACCTCTAATGAGAAAAAATCTTCCTTAGAGTAGAAAATATTCTTGGTTTTCTTATTGTTTTCAAACTTCTTGAACCTCGTCATATTATTATATTAGACATGTGATATTTATTATCATGATATTCATCATCTTCATCATTATGACTTTGAGGACACTTGATTACAAAATATCCAATCTCACCAAAATTGAAGCATTTGAAAGGCATCTTACCCCTGTACTTTCATGATCAAGTATTCAACTTTCTATCAAACCTAGAAATTAAGAAATCATCATCAAAATTAGGAATACCATCATCGAAAACTTTCTTCTTTAATTTTGTTCTCATATTTGAATGCAACCTCATTCTTGATAGATTTAGTAAAAATGGTCCTCATTTCATAGGAAGTTAAAATTCCACAGAGCTCATCCATCAACGTGGTACTCAAATCCTTGAATTATTCAATAGCTTAAAATTTGGTGTCAAACTTGGGAGTGAGTGATCTCAACACTTTTTGCATCACCACATCTTCTTTCACCTCTTTACCTAAACATTTAATGATGTTGACAACTCTGAGTAGGTATGCAACAAAATTTTCTTCTTCCTTTATTTTTCAAGATTTCAAATTGATTCCTACATGTATGGAAATTTTCCATCTTCACCTTAGAATCACCTTCATGTATAAACTTAATATTTTCCCGCATGGTGTTAAAATAAGTATAATGCATTACTTTGACAAGTTCAGATTCTCCAAAACCAAAAAAATGGCATTTATGGCTTTAGAATTATCATGGTAGGATATTTTAATTGCCACATCTACTATAGGGGTACGAGGAATAGTATACCCATCTATTACTGATTTACACACATAACATCCTAAAGAACTTATCTAAGATCTCATCGTAATACTATACAAGGAATATTTGGTCCCATCAAACTAGGATTTTTTCTAGAAGAAGAGCTGCACTGCTGACTGACCATTTTTGTGCTTCAAAGGATCTCCTTTAATTGGTTAAACTTGCTTCAAAAGGACATTTATATGATATCAATTGTTATAAGAACAATGAATGGGGGATGAATCAATCTATTAAAACTTGTTGTAGACACTAAAATTAGGTCACACTCTCCTGTGGTCCCTTGACAAATAAACACCCTTCATCACATTAACCTAGCCATGGCCCCCTTCACTCCACTAATATTAATTAAATTAAATTAATTAATTATCCTCACCATATTTATTATTTAAATATCTTAATTGGGGATAATGTCCACATTCATCTCACCTAAACACCTCATCAAGCCAACTCACCATAAGACCTATTCTTAGTAAGTTGCCATAACTAACTGAGACTTACCCAAAACCCTAAAAATCAATGCCTACATTCCCTCTAACCACATTCCCACATGCTTACAATGAGCTTCCAGTCTAATCCATGGGTGAACGACACGAGATCCTAGAAAATCAAGGGGATCTTCTTAGTCTATTAAACCTAGAAAATCCCACCTTGATCGACGCCGGTTACCCCTAACCATCGTTGGTTAAGCCAGAACCGCCATCGGTCACCTTTTAATCCCCAAAAAATCCTTATTTTGGAGGCTAGAAAACATTGGCACATTTTCTGAGAGATATCACATCTTCTGAGAATGAATTTCAGTGAGAACATGCATGTAAGGAAGGAGATCAAGCATTTTCTCTTGCACAGCCATCCAACAGTCACCCCAACATAGATTTGACCCAACCAAGCAAAAGAGAATGCACATATAGCCCATGTAGGAGCTTTCCAAAAGTTGGTGATCCTCAACAACATTTAACCCATTTCCAGTACCTTCATTCATCACTCACAGACACCCAGGACCACATTTCAAGTAAGTGGAATAGTTTACTTATTTGGTTCATTGGTTTCATCATTATATTTTCATCCTTTGTTTCCTTAGCCACCCATTGACCTCCATTCATACTCACCTCTCCACATACCCATTAAAACCTCACCAAACCCCACCAAATAGCCTAATACCTCTTTCTAACCAATCAATTCCTTGTGTAATCATAAGGGAGACCCAAAACTCATTATGTAGCATTCACAGTTTTCCATAGTAACTGGCACCAGTTATACCCAACCTCCGTCGGTCACCCTTAACTGGCATCAGTCTCTGTATTTGCCAATAGATCCTAGAACAGTGACTTGCCCACCTATTCTCACATCACCCTTAATCACCTGTGACCTTCCTGAGACCTTTTTCAGACCTGTAGAGAACTAGAACCAACTACCTAGCCTGTTAGATTAGATATTTCTTATTGTGTTTTTAATGAGATACCTAAATCATTTCAATTACAATAGGATTTACTTCATTACCAACATTAAATTGTTTTAAACAGTTGACTGACATCCATCTAGGAAGTATCACACTTCCCAGATCTAGCACATGCTAGGCAGTTCACTGCACATATTGTTTAACTCTTTTTGGTGGTCTTGCTTTCCATTACATGTAGTTCCTCCTAGCCAAAAGGAAGCTATCACAATCAGCTATGGATCTAGAAGTCATACGTGCACAACAACCCATCAACCAACATTTCAACAGGTATTCCTCCTACGCCTGTTACCCTATCTGTTTCGTCAATATTTCAAAGAAATGTCTAAGAATCAGGTGAAACATTTTTGCACGCCCGGTGTGGACCCATATGGGGTTCCTTGGCATTTTATTCATTCCTAGGAAAATTTGTGTGTTTGTTCCTCTGAAAAGCAATAACAATAATTTCTCCTTGCGTACCGACTTTCTTTCTATTTTTCTAAAAGAATCTTTCCTTTTTGGTTTGTACTTGTACCCCAAAAACGACGAACCTTTCTTATGTTTCTTCTACATTTAGTGTTTGAAAGAGCATCCTCTGCTTTAATCTTTCATCTATTTATGGTTCATCCACTCTCACATTTTGATGTGGGATTCACCAAATACGTGCATTGCCATTCTGATTATCATAGTAGCTCACATTAATTATTTTTCTGTTGGCAACATATACGAGGAAGGCATCATTCCAAACTGATGGTTGACAAAAGGAAATACATACGAAAGCACATCCTCTCTCTCTATGCGTCCCTTGCACATTGCAACAAATTTCAAAACACTTACAATTTCTTGAAACAAAATATTTCCTGGGAAATGCTTTTTTGTCCAATTAATCACACTGATCAGATTGGCAGGTGTATCCCTAGCTTTTTTTCTTTTTCTCTTTTTCTTACTGCTGTCAAGTAATACTTCCAGAGCGAGAGCCCCCCCCCGCTCATAAACATACACTACAAAAGATGTCCCTTGTTAGATCTCTTCTTGTATAGGATAGCCATCCTCACCAACAATTTCTATTCTAACCAATTTATGAGTGAATCTTAATGCTAAGCCTGCCCCAAACAAAATAAAGAAAAGGCACTCTTAGGGTTCAAATTTTTAGTATTTTGCTTGGCTTGCATTTTGAGTGATTGTATTTATCCCCCCTTTTTTCTTTCCTCGTCGGTCTGATTCACCTCATTTATGTTGTTTGTTTTTCCTCTACACACATATATGTTTCTCTTCTAATAGTGGTTGTGTATCTCTTACTCATTCTGCGTGGCCTAGACCTATTCTATACTTATCGAATTCTTAGGGTTTGATTCCTAATAAAATTTTAATTCACAACAACTTTCTTTCATCACTTGTTTCTTTCAATGTTCATATTTGTTGACTTTCCCCCTTTCCCTTTCTTACGGGTCTGGTCCAACGTTCACGCGTCCTGTACTAATCACCGTCGTCGTTTTCCTTTTTATACCTTTATTTTATTTATGGCCTTGTTCCAGCCTTTTGGTAAAGACCCAATAGGACATTTTTATCATCTCTTCAGATTTTAGAGTCTTCCTACCTTACTGCTATCATTCTCCATTGCCTTTGTTACAGTGTATCACATCCGTGCCAGATTTGACCGTTATACCTGTTTTTCATTTGTCACGATCTTATTCCCATAGTGACTAGCTGCGGGTAGCTCTGAATTGGCGTAGGTTCCCCACTGACACGGTTTCGCTGTGTCATTTCCCCTGACATTTAAATACTAATCCTATTTTGTTTCCACATTACTTTCACCTATTCCGCTGTTTTCTGGTTCATACAGAGAACAGCTCAACTCCTCGTATTGGTTCACATGGTGGCCGAAGAAAAGCACGTGCCTCACGTCTCACACAAGTTGTCCAACCCCTCCCACCCTAGTCCGTATTACTCCATTCACTTTTCTTCTGTGGCTTCACCAACTAGCAATATCGCTACGGAGATGAGGCGTCAGCAACTCTTTGATCCAACAACCCCCGCCCTTACAGTTGTTTAGTTCTTGTGTACCACTCTCCACTCGAGATGCCTGTTTTAGTTTGTCAGTCGCGAATAGACATGCTGCTATCTTACCCCTTATGACCTCACTCCTACTTTATAGTGCGAGTTGCGCAGTCTAGCTCACGGCCCCATCTCCTACCAGTTTGTATCCACCGTAGGGTGTATCCCGCAAGATTTCCCCCCTCTGCATTTGCTAACTCTGTGGCCACTGCACCTCCCCATCCTTCCGCACATACCCACCTAGTTACACCCTCATCCCACTTATGTATCACTCTACTCATATTGTCCGACCATCCCTACCTCGTCGGTGGATCCCTCCCATTTTCCAAAAAAACCTGTCTTCTATTCCAGTTGTGAAGTTCCCCCCCTGCCACTAGGCTGTTAGACCGACCGCCCCAGTGTGGTATCAGGGTCAATGTATCGGAACCGGCTCTGAAGACTAATTGCCCTAATGATGACCAGTCTCTTGCAAAGGTGTTCGGATCTAAAGAGCTGTCGGCTCTACGTGTTAACACCCACTGCTGCTTAGTCCCCCTTCGTAGCCTTGGCGTCTTTGTTTTGCCCTTTCTTCCTCTTTCTTGGCTTTTGTGGTTCTTCAGTGCCGAAACCAATCCTACAGTGGCGGCCTGGTCGCGTGACTTCTTGGTTACCCTGCACGGGGGGTGTCTTGTACACCGCACGCCCTGAGCAGTTTTTTGGGGTACGTCCTTTACGCTTTTTCTAGAATTCTTGACGATAGCACGGCAAATTCCTGCTTCCCCACGCTTTTCTGCGACTTGCGCTATGCCTTTTCGGTTTGTGGTTCCCTGGACGTGTTTTCTTGTTTATTGTTTCGGCGTCGTGGTTTTGCTCTTTGGGTGTTGGATTTCTATCAACTGTATGGTTTGCGAATGCACACTGGTCCTCTTCTTGTCCAACCTCCTCCCTTTCAGTAGTTTCCAGTCCCTTCTCGTTTGCCTCCACGTTTGGAGTTTTAAAATCTTTTCCATGCTTAGTTGTATTTACCTCGTGTGGGTATAACTCTGCCACCGATCCCAACTTGTGCAAACTCTTATGCGGTTGGCGTAGCATCGTTTCGGCAGCCATTAAAGTTTCGGTTTTGCCAACCCTGTCTTCATAGATGCGTTCGGTTCTGGCTGCCCCCTCGATGATGAATGATTCGGAGTACCACCCTCGCCGCGTCCTGCTCCGGTGAATTGCCATCGGCCAAGCCTCTCCTTTGTCCGTCCAGCCTCCTGCACGACCTCTGAAGCAACAACAATCCGATTCTTTGTGGATCCGACGGCCTCTAGAAACATGCGCCCACCATCTCACCTCTGTTGCGCCAGCCTTCCTGACGTCTTGGATTCCACCTGAGCCCCCGCCCCGGAGCTCCTACTGAGGGGACCAGAAACCCACCCACCGTCCGATTCGCCTGTTCCATAGCGACCTCACCTGTTCATCTTCAAAGTTGAGACCGTGCTCGCTCACTACTTATCACCAACCCGCACAACCCGTAAGTTAACCTCGCCTATTATAAGGTCATTGTCCCATTTCTTTGATTGCATTGCCGCGACCCGTTGTGGGGGCTGAGCAGCCTTTCTGCCCCCACCGCCCTCCCCTTCTCCTCCCCCCCTCCTAGGCCCCCCTTTCATCTCACTTCGAGGGTAGGATCGCGCCTCTCGCCCATCGCCTTCCTTTCTTTCGTTGTTTCGCATCGCTCTCCCCCATTCCCCCGGCCCCCTCGCTCACACCCGCCGGTATTTGTTTGTTTCCGTTATTCGTGGCATACGTTGGCACTAGCCTACATCTTCTTCGCTAGCTGCTTTTTCTCCCAGTTCCAGACCCCACACGCACACCACCTCACCACCCACCAGCGCGCCAGCCCACCCCACCTATCTCGCCAACCCACAGCAGGCTACTTAGACTTCCTTACACTTACCTCTCTTTCTTATCGTTGTTTTTCCCGTTTGATGACCAGTCCCGGACTACGGCGAGGGCTACATTTTCGAGCGTTGTGCCCGCCCCAATATCGTATTTTCTTCGTGCCACCAGTCACCTCACCCTTGCCCACCAACCCTTAGCGACAACCCTCTTCCCACACCACCAGCCTTCAAAGCTCAGGTACCGTTGAGGGTTCAAGTTAGCCGAGGACCACGCCCCCCACCTTTGGTCACTCCCCCAACACAGGTATCTAGAAAAACATCCGCTGACGTAGACGCTTGCCAGAGTTTGAACGCGAACAATTTGGGTGTTGTGGACTGCGGCTTTCGTTCCTGAGCCTGATGGAGCTCTATCTTGTCGTTAGATCTCGATACTCAGTCCCGACTCAGACCACTGTGCTCGGTATTGCGCCACTCCCTTCTGCTTTCCGTCCGGTCGCGCAAGCTTAAATCTGGCTCCTAGGGATTGACCTTGTCCTTCCGGCAGTATGCCGCGGGAGACGGCGCCACACAGCGTGTTTCGCTGTGTCCCTCCCAGATTCACGATCACCCGTCACGTCTGCATCGCCCTTGGGCATACGCCCTTGCAACTTTAGTTCCATCCGCTCACTCCCGAGCCTCCCTTACACACCGCCTCGGTCCTTCTAGACGGGGGAGCAGCGCGCGGCTCCCACAACCGTCCCCCCGTCGCGAATATTTTTGCATCTGGAAAGATCGTCTAACCTTAAGCACACGAGAACCCTGACCCGAGTTTCACCAACTCTCCACCAAGATCCTCCGCCCCCGGGAGAACATCCGCACCCCCTATTTCCGACCCGCCCGCCGCTACCTTCTTCGACCCCACAAACCCATGTTACCTCTATTCTCACGCCTCGTCTCCCAAGCGAGCTCCCCCCACCCCCACCACCCCAGATATGATTGGACGCCCCCTGACCAGCACAGCCAGACTCATCATAGCCCCCCTGATCCTACCCACTCAATCCCACCCCGCTCCACACGTTAACAAGACAGGGGCTACTTTGCCGCCCCTTAGATCCTTGCACCCTACCACCATTATGCAGCCATCGCACCGACCATCTCTTCACACGCCCACTCACCCAACCTCCACACACCCACGCCGGTGTTAACATATTACCCCCACCCCCCACACCCCGGCCCCCCCGTTCAGCCCCACCGAAACTCCGGCCCGACCCCCCCACCCCACCAGCGTACAAACAAAACCACCAAACACCCCACAACCCACCAAGGTCCGAGACACGGTGCCCACGTGGACAGCCACGCCTAACACTGTTGCTTCTCACGCTCGCGTCCGTTGCTTTTTCGACCGAACTACACCAACCAAAATTGCGTGAACTCAGACGTGAACACCACCCCCCCAACCCAATCGCACCACCATTAGAGTGAAGCTGACGTAAAATCCTACCTTCCATTCGGAGTCTAAATATCACGTTACCTTCACATCAACCTTCGCCCCTCCTTCCACACCATTACCCACCACCCCCTCGCGGCGATATATAATACCCCCTGAAATGTGCGCGGAATTCTGATGCATGACAGACCCCTCATGGGTTCTGGAGCATACTATGCCCAACAGAAATAGGGAATCATCACCCTCACTCTCAATGTGGGCGACAAAACAATTTAACTAACTCAGTGTCACGCAAACGCAAGGTTAGATATGTTCGTCCTTCCAAGCAGAGGGTTGGGAGCAACAATCGCTACACACAAAGAGCTTAGGCTCAACAAATGACATTGATGAGAAATCTGTATCTACCCCTCCCAAACTGCAGAAAGGTCAGCCTTACTTATGATGACGTTTCGCCGACTATTAGCAGACAATCAGATCCATACTCAGTTCTAGATGACGACTGTACTCAATACGTTATCTAGGAAAGGAAGTATGAAACACACTCTCAAGGCATGTATCCACCTGTAGGAAATGTTACAAATACAGCCCGGAGTTCTATCCTTAAGAAAATACTCTATGCCATCACGTATAGAAAAATACTCCAGGGAAGAACGAAACTTGGTAAGATAGCAATCAATTCTGACAGGCTATCACATGCATATACAACACAGGATATACAAACAAACGCCACAAGGCCGATATCGTGGACTCACCAAACGAAGTCATTTCCACTCTCATAGAAAGGTTAGAGATTAGAACTTGCCACAGCGAATAAAAATTGAAAAATTCGTTACAAACAGGGGGAGGTCCAATCCTCCGCACCATCCTAAGCCAAGTAGAATTTCCTCACAGGAGTAGGACGTTAGGTTATGATCTCAGTATTCACAACAAGTACCAAACTAGACCCACTATCGCTAGCACAGTTCCTCCTGGTCTGGTACAGAGCAATCCATTCCTGGATAGTACCCCTTCGTACTTAAACATGTATTCCAAATCACCACAAGGGGATATGTTACTCATCCCCTGGCATGTTTACCTCAAATGCAAGGATTGCCTTATGCCCCTGCCAATGCGTACGTTACGCCATATCAACAACCCGTTCCGCCACCACCTCCTCAACAGGCACATCAATGGTTGAGACGTATGCAATAGGGACTTATTCAGAATATTTAAAGGAGCCCTTAGATTTCGCCATAAGAAGCGTTATGCTTCCAAGGCCTCTTCCCGATTTGCCCAAATACAAAGGGAAGGAGGATCCGAATGCGCATATCAAAGCTTACGCTACAGCCATTGCGAGAATTACTCCCACGGGATGGGGTCGTTGCTACAATATTCCCCAAAACGCTGGAAGGCATTGCCCTCGATTGGTATTACAGAATACCCGAGGCTTCCATACATTCATTCACACAACTCGTGTCTGAGTTCATCAAAGCCTTCGACATGAACAAACTATTAAGGACAAGAATCAGGGAGTTCTTGCACATCAAGCAAGAACATAACGAGTCTGTCGCCCATTTCATCCAAAGGTGGCGCACAGTCCTTATTCCTCGCAAGTGCTTCCAAACATGGATCAGATGGAGCTATGCAATTTATTCCTTCATTCTCTTAGCAAAGAAGTGAAGGAAGAATCCAGAAGTTCCCACTAAGGACTTATGACGAAAGTACTTGAGAGTGCTCTACGAATAGAACAGGCAGCAATAGATAGTGGGCCGTAAGACATATGGAGCAAATGGGAGGTAATCACCTCCACTCAAATACTACAACTACCAAAAATGTCAATCAAGGACCCAAAATCCTTAACAAAAATCGTGGGGCTAACAACAGATGGGGTACTGACCAGCCCAAGAGGGTAAATGTCGTTAATACTTCCGTCACAAACAACAACCAAGAAACAACAATTTTACCCCGATGGTCAATACGGTGGATTTTAATAATCACACAAAAAAAAAAAACGGTGAAATCCAATGCAAGGGGCCAAGCCAAAAACTCATTTGGTTACCAAAACCAAAGTCAAAACCAAAAACAACAATTCCAAAACTTTGGTCCTAATAGGCAACAGTTTGATCGGAATTTTAGGCCACAATACACACCAAACCAACAAAACGGGAATTATAATCCCAATTCTTATTGTGGTTTCCATAAAATTCGGGGGGTCATGACACTAGAACGTGTCATGACTACAACAAATTCATGCAACGCTTGCCAAAGGAACAAAAACAATTTTTTATGGATATGTTCTTAGCAGATCCTACGTCACCAACGACAAGTACCTTCACAGGGGTAATTTCCCCTTAGAATGTGCCTTTCAAGATCTTTAACGATCCACTCCCAAATCATGATAACGATGGGTTGAAACCAACTGGAACAAACAAAGGCGCAATAACAGGAAACAACGATCACGAGGCCTCAACTTCGCTAAATCCATTAGTCGCGCCACAACTAGGAAAGTCAGCCGCGACTCCTAAGGGTAGTTGGATTAGTGGAGTTAGACCTTTGAATTACCGTTGAAGCCATTACGAGGACACGAGAGTATTTCTCTCAACCAAGTCCAAGCCATCTGCGGAAGCAGATAACATCCAGCAAACCGTAGCAAAAACCTATGGGTGCTTACGATCTATTAATGATCTAACAAAAACCCTTCTCGCATATTCATTCCTTGATTTACTAAAGAATTCCCCTGCTCACAGGGCTGCTCTTTTAGAGGCATTAGGTTTGGGTCATTTAATTAGTATCACTCCACCACCAGAAGCACAAGTAAATCATATAGAATTTGATGTTTATCCTCCGGGACAGGCGGATAGGGATGTCGAATTCATATTCGAAATAAGTAAATTGCCTACGGATGTCGAGATCGCACGCCGAGGTGATCCAGCCCTACACTTGCAAGTACAGGTTTATAATAATTATGTAAAACGGGCAATGGTTGACGATGGAGCTGTGGGTTACACATAGTCCCTTTCTCTTTTCTCCAAAAATTGGGATATGGTGAAACAAACTGTTCCACTACTCGACATACCTTGAGAGCTACGATAGCCTTAAAGCCACATCGATAGGAACTATAATCTACCAGTCACTTTGGGACCTAAAACAATCCTGACTGAGTTTTATATTATAGATCGGGAAACTAACTATAATATGATCCTCGGCTGGCCGTGGATACATCGAATGAAGGCAATCCCTTCACGCTATTTCAAGAAGTAAGATTCCTGCATCTGGGAAAGTATTTGTAGCCAAAGGTGATCCAAAGCACGTTTGACGTAACCTAGCTGGATTTAAAGAAGAGACCAGGTGTACACTCAGAATTCGAACTTCAACAACCCACTTAATAAACCACTGAAATCAAAGGCAAAGAAAAGTTTGGGTTACCTACGACAGATCTTGATGAGAACCATCAGCGTAGCCCAAAACAACCCCAATTTCCTGGCGGGTAAGCTAAAGCCAAGAACTGTATGCATTAGCCGACTACTGCAAAAAATCATTTGAATTAATAGAACAAGATTTACAATGTTCTTACCTTTGATATTCGGTAGGTATAGGATTATTCTTAGGGGTTGGCTCTCTTCCAGCAGAAGATCTTTGCATGGTTCGAAGTAAGAATTGACAAATACAGTACATCACACATACATTATGCTCCCGGCTAAATATTGGACTCTCCATTCGATGGAGCCTAAAGCGTATGGAGGGGGGAAGGTTATAATTCTTACCCTCACCCGAGGAAAAAGGCTCCCATTCTCTTTCAAGTGAACTTTGAATGCACAAACAACGGGATTTGAGTACGAAGCTCTCCTCCTTGGCCTTACCTAGCCAAAAGAATTGGTATTGATAACATCAAAATTTTCGGAGACTAGCAAATTAGTAAAAAACCAAGTTTTTGAAACTATGAAACTAAAGCGACATTTACAACTCTACAAAGCCGCTATGTTAGATTTAGCCAAAGCGTTAATTTCATCCCCATTGAAGCAATACCACGAGAGAAAATCTTCTCGCCGATTAATAGCAACTTCGGCATAGATTAACTCCAGCAAGAGCTAGAGTACTCACTTCACAGAGTACAATTCGTAACGGGAACCATTGATAAAACATGACAAATCTCTTTCAAGGGAAATGAATCTACCGTTCTAGACCAGTTGGAAATGATTGAGGGGCTACTTTGGATTACTTAAATGGCCTATGAAGCAATTACATCGAATCCTGTCACACACTAGATTTATCTTGACTCCCGACTTCATTTTACTACTTCGGAATCCCATAACGGATCTCCCATTGCAAAGGGAATCTAGAATATACGAAATAGAAAAATGGGGATATGATATAGATCTACCTCCGCACCACCTGAGCTTCGAAGAGGGTTACGCCTCTTGTAATCGACAGAAACAATCGATGTCAACATTGGGACAAAAAATGAACCAAGGATATTGAAAACTAGGTTCTCATTAACCCCCGAGAAGTGAAATACATACTAGGTCTCAAAGAAAATCAGAGGCATTGCATTTATTACAAAGAGATGACAGGAGTTCGCACCCCACATGCGGTCACAACCTATAACTAGATCGATGCGAAGCCAAATTAAGCAAAAATCAAAGACCTATGAAGCCAAGTAGCCCTTATGAGTAAAGAGGAGATATAAAACCCTGCAGGTAGTGATCATCAAGCCAGTTGACTACTCCCAATGGGTATCTACAAACATGTTCCCGTTCTCAAGAAGAATGGAAGATACGCATCTGCATCGATTTACGGACAAATTAACAAAGGCAGTACTAAGATGACTTCCATTGCCATCTATCGTTGTATTGTTGATGCAACAGCTGGAGTTTGAGTCTTGTCTTGCTCTCATGATGGATTCTCGGGATAACAATTCAAATCAGAATCTCCGAGCAAGAATCAAGCTAAACCACATTTATCACTCCTCGGGAAACCTATTGCTACGTGTTATGCCATTCGGTCTCAGAAGCCGGTTGCCACGTATAGCGGGCTATGATTATATATTTCACGGATTTAATTCATTAAAACGTGGTGAATCCGACGTAGATGACTGGTTGGATAAGTCAAGAAGAGTTGTTGTGAACCCATCCCGAAGTACTGTGTCCATTCTTTCACGTTAATAGAATAAGGAGTTAGCTAAATCGCGAAAAATGCGTATTTGGTGTACAGGAGGGAAAGCTCCTAGGTTACATCATTCGTAAGAGGATTGATGTGATCCAACCAAAATCGGGCGTCCTTGAAATGGTCCCCACCTTCGAGTGAATCGTGGAATCAGATCATTTCGCGGGAAGGTGGGTGACTCCGGACGAGATTATCCAGACTTAAGCTCGATCATCCAATCATAATCCTCAAGAGAAGACTATAGAATTGATTGGATTGAAGACTGCAACCGAATCTTGAACGCATTTTAAACGCTCTTACTTCACCACCTACGCTAATGCCACATAAGCTCGATCACCCTTAATTCTAACTCATGCGGCTACGATGTTTCGTTAGCTTGCATGCTAGCCCCCAAGAAGATGAGACAGAGAGAGGTTTGTAATTTAGCATTAGCCGAACATGCTCGACTAAGAAAACGCCGCTATACACAAGCAGAATGAGAATGCCTTGCCATAGTTTCGCAACCAAATGCCTTAGGACACTACATGCTAAATCAAGAGACAAGGGTCATGGTTAAAAAACTGACCACTACGAACCTTCCTAACACAAGGGTCCCGGCTAAAAGCGGGACGCTTATAACTTAATGGGAGAGTTTGAATTAATTTTGTAAACCAAAGGCAGTTAAAGGGCAAATCAGAGCCAGATTAGTTAGATGAAAACCCGCTAGACGGAGGGTGAATCAGTAGATTAGATTTTCCAGACGAATGCATTGTAACGTCAAACTCCGACCTGCTATATCGAGTGCCCTTGGTACACTGATATCATTAGTTATATCATTGGAACATAGGTACCCAGAAGGAGCACACCTCAACAACGAAGGCGGTACGCATTATAGAGCTAAATACGTCATTTAGAGCAAGTGCTCATCGGACAAGCATTACCGATGGAATGTCTTAAGTGCTGTTGCACACAGAAGGAGTCCAAGAAGAGATCTCCTGAATCTCACAGCGGTTATATGTGGAGGCCACTCGCGGCCACAGCACCAATCGAAAAAATACATCAAATGGGCTATTTCTGGCCCACTCTAGAAACATGACACCAATAGAGTTTCGACGCAAGTGTCATAAATGTCAGGAGTTCTCTCATGAGATCCACAGCGGCCACACGTTTGCAACCGATCGCTACTCGTGGCCCTTTTCTACATGGGGACTGGACGTGCATAGGGAAGTTCTCTCCCTCGTCACAGACGGCCAAAATTTTATAATCATGACCACTGCGATTTCCACTAAATGGGTTAAAGGCCATGCCTCTTACAATTGACCTGGTCTCTGTAATCGCAAGTTCATTTTTGAACTAAATCATTTGCAGGTACGGTATCCCGCAAAATTATTATCTCAGATAATGGAACTTCTTTCAAGAATGAAGAAGTTCGTTGAGCTATGCAACAAATTTAAAATCAGCCATCATACGGCTTCCTTGTACTATCCCCAAGCCAATGGGCAGGCTGAATTTTGTTTGAGTTGAAGCAACGAACAAAACACTGAAAAGCCATTCTCCTTAAAACAGTGAAGAAAACAAGTGGGATTGGCATTTTGAAGTTATATCCGGCCCTTGTGGGCCCAATCGACCTCAATAAGAACTCTGACAGGAGCAAACTCCTTTCTCGTGGTATTTGGGTCAGAAGCAGTTCTCCCACTCGAAGTTGAAATCCCAAGTCTCCGCATTTTGCTACAAGGGATTCTGGATGAGGACGCTTACAGAGAAGCACGTCTTTCTCAATTAGAACGCCTTTGGATGAAACTAGGTTAGATGCTGAACAACGACATAGAGTCTATGCCGACTCCGAATGTGCCCAGCCGTATAACAGAAAGTCTATGAATGTGACATATACGAAGGTGACCTAGTTTTGAGGTTAGACAGCCGGATCGACAAGAAGACCAGCGAAGGAAGGAAATTCCGGCCCAAATGGTTGGGCCATACCGAGTCATGAAAGACTACGGGAATGGTGCTTATCTCTTATGCACGCTAGAAGGTGAGGAGTTTGGCGAAACAGTCAATTCCCTCCACCCTCAAACGTTTCTATGCATAAGCAGCAAGCGCTACCTATATAACTATCTACACTTGCATTTTCTATAAATTAGGATCATTTTGTCCACTTGTTATTACACAAATTGTGATCAAGAATCTATTCTCAAAGCAATTTTATTTCAAACTCGTGATGTTTCTGGCATGACGTTCTTTAATCATACTTCTCCATCTCGATATCATCAATCCAATTCAGAATATCTTTATCTAATAAAATCAGACATGACGAAGTCCTAAGGTAACATACCAAGCTCTGCAAGTTTGTTCTCGCTTTTGGTTTCTTATTAGGATAGGTGTCTGCCTATGGTCTGTTCTAGAAGCTTCATGGTGTCACATATATCCAATATGCACATCTCTTTGGAAATAAGAATATACTGACATCTTACTCAAACAAACAAGTCAAGAAGTGATCTAAACAGAAACTTTTTATTTTACACATTTCTATTGCCCCACCAACCTTCGGTGATGAGCTTGCGTCTCTACTAGTGACGTAGGGTTGGGAACGGATGGGAATTGCCCTTACTCACCTATGCCTTGCCCACGGCTGATAAACCCATGCTTCTTACAGGTAGCCCGGGGAAAAGTGTAGGGGGTCCTTAGACAAAGTAAATGTTTAAAAGGTCATAAACAACAATTCAAACTTTGAGTCAAAAACGAATGAATCAGATATTCAAAATTCCAAAAAAGAGTTAAAAATCCTAAAAAAAAAAAAAAAAAAAAAAAAAAAACCAGATTTTGTCTACTATGTGGCCATCTACGGGTCTAAGTCTGGATAAACCGCAAGGTAAGTACATCCAACACTATGAAGTCATTCAGGTAGAGTAAGCTTGTAGTTTTCAATTTGGTTCCACCAAAAGCTTCGTCTGTCTTTCATCACTATCACTTCACCATATTTTAATAACTTGCGCCCTTCTTGGCTCTTGGTGATGAGCTCTCGCATCTTACTAGTTGCGTGGAGTTTAAGGGTGGGGCAAGTCAATCTGTCATCATACTAGTGTTCTCATCACTTTACCAAAACAAATCATAGCAGGTATCCAAATTGCCTAAACAAAAGTTAAGATCAAGATCACAATATATATCTACAATATCATGTATCAGCATCATGAAATACAAAAAGAAAGTAAACATTTGCATCATCTGTTTTCCATTGGCATACATTCTAGAAAGCATATAAAACATACATCGTAGTATACACGAAAAAGCTGGAACAGAAAGGGAAGACACAAGTGACAAAGTTTTGATCCAAAATCGGCTCATATATATAAATAGTCAATATTTGTATACAATGCATCATGCACTAAGCATGGTCAAAACGCTCAAAGAGCCCGTAATACACAAAAGAATCCATAATACAAAAAGTGTATAGGAGCCAAATGGCCTCTCAACCCCTACGTGATCCCGCTGAAGGTGCGCGCCCTCGCCTAGGACTATGACTACGATGGCGTTCTGAATGGACGGAAGGCTCAGGGTCTCGAGGGGCAGTCGTGGTCTCGCCATGAGAACGGCTCCTCATAAGGCGCTCGGCTGTCCTATAGCCTGCCAACTCTGTACGGAGAGTAGACACCATCTTGGCCACATGCCAAACGGGAGCAAAGACGTCGGTATGCCTGTCGGCTGCTGAGGGCTCCCCGGCATCTACGGATAGCTCCGCACGGGTCTTATCCATAGGGATCATCAGAGAATCAGTACATACCCTACGGATTAGATCCCGCCACTCATCAACAGTCTCTACAAAACAAATAAGAAAGATGAATTAGAAACTAGGAAAGAGGATAAAATATACAAGATACAAATATAAGGAGGGATAGCAGTTAAAACAAGTCAAAAAAAATCAAACTAACACTGAAAGGGAGAAAGGATAACTTACTCGGGTCACCGGGCCTCCAAGATGGGTCACTAGGGCCAGCACCCGCTTGCAGATGCCGCCGCCGACTGAGGAGCTGCTCCTGTAGTTGGGGCAACATGACGCCCCGCAACGGACTCATCATCTCCACCATGGCCCCGGGAGAGTGGCTCCTCGTAAACCAGAGTCTCTCTCTCTGCGCTCTGCTCCGCCCTCTCCGCCTGCATGATATCCTGAGTATCATGCCACTCAGGGATCACTCTCGTCCATCTGCTCCTCCGACCCTCCCTCTGTGGACTCCTCAGAATCAGAGTCAATATCTATAGGGTCATCGCTACTATGAGCAGGACCCGCGGTAATCCGAAGTAAAGGTGCCCGAGGCGCACCAGCTCTCCCTCTGGCCCGAACTATCCCCCTGGCTACAATAGGAATGCTAGGGGTAACCACTGTCCAACCACGGCCTCTAGGCCCCCCTCTAGCCTCCCGAACTGATTTGTAAACTGGTGCTACTGGAGGAAGCATGCCCACATATGGGAGGCCGAACTGTTGAGGAACCCTGCTGAAAGGATGTACCTCTACCCGTCCCACACGGTCAATAAGCTGCCCTGCCCTGTAATGGAGCAGGAAACCAATGTCATGGCCTCCTCTCCCCATACACCGGCCATAAGCTGGTACAGTGTGGCCTCCATGTCTGCTATAGTGAGAGAGGCTACTGGCTAGTGAGGTGCTCTAAGCACTGACATATCTGACCATCTGGCCGCCCTCACAGCCTCAGGATCTGCCACCTCCACGCCTCTGCCATAAGGAATAAAATGCTCATACACCCAACTCATGACTAGAGTTGGGTGGCTCAACGACTGTCCCTGTAAACGGACCACCCTATATAAGTCGTGATAGGTGGTCCCCAAAATGTCTGCCCCCCAGGCGTATATCCGGCCATGCCCCTCTATCTGTGCAATGATGGGGGCCCAACAGTATAACAAAGTGTCCCCTCCCTTGTCCTCGATCAGTCTCGAGGCAAGGATCCCCATGATGGCCTGTCGAAATATGGGGATGGGCAAAGAAGGAATGGATCTAACTCTCACTCCCTTCTTCGGCCCCGTGGAAATAGCTACATCTCCCATATATGTCGCCCACTATGCAATCTGTGCCCGTGAGCCTACTGTCTCTAATGTAAGTCGCCTCCCGATGATCGGCACCCCCAGAATGCGGTAGACGTCCTCTAATGTAATGGTCCACTCACCACGGACCCCTGGCAATCGAAAAGTGTTCCGATCTGCATCCCAGTATGAGAACAAGTCACAGAGTATGTGACTGGACGGAGCAACGTGAGGCACACACGATATCCGTAATATGCCGGCCCTCTGCAATGTGTCCTCCTCATCTGCTGAGAGGGCATCCAATACCCCGGGCAGCCAGTCACAATCTCTCTCCCGGCTCCATCTAATATACTTCTCCTTCGCCTGCATACACCCAAAAACACACAAAACAGAGTAAGTTAGTATCTAAACGATATCAAGAGAGTTATAAAAACACACACAAATGCTAAAAATACAAGTGTAAGTTTTCAAAAGAGGTCCTTTTGCATTCTGTGCAAAACCGCCGCCCTGGGCAGGGGGGCGGTTTTGTAACCGCCGCCCTGGGCAGGGGGGCGGTTTTGTAACCGCCGCCTTGAAGGTGGCGGTCTCGTGACCGCCACCCTGGACAGGGTGGTGGTCATGTAACCGCCGCCCTGGCCAGGGCGACGGTCACGGTCCGAAAACCCGCGCGGGTTTTTAACCCCAAAAAGCCAAAAACTAGAAAAAATGACTATTTTGGCTAAAAACAAAGCCTACCCAGTAGGCGCCCCCCCTAGACGGACCTTTTAAACCTAACATTTTCAAAAATGACCCCCCCATTACAACAAATTTAGCATTTCAAAATTGAAGAGGGAAAAGCACAAAATTGAAGAAAAACCAACCTGTGATCTCGCGGGGTGGCGTTCCGCACGTGGAGGCATGATCACTATCTCGCTGTGGACGTTTTGACTCTACTCGCGTGAGAAACCGTTACCATGGGCCCCAGAGCTCAAAATCTATCAAATCGACTCGCGTAAATGAATAGTAAAATGGGCCCACTTTTATATAAATAGCGCTCTAATTCGTTTTAAAACCCCTTTTCACAGGTTCGGAGCGCCAACGGAGGTAAGTTTCTATCCTCGCACTAATGGTACGTCCTCTTCCCCTATTATTTTAGCATTTATTTTCCAAGTTATTGTATCTATCTGCACTTGAGTTCCCCTTTCATTTGGCAGGTAGCGGGAATTTTGGATGGCGTCATTTCGACACATGGACGTATAAGGTATAACTTCTAACTTCCCATTTCGGGACGGCCATACTCGGACCCACCGTTTTATGCCTCTTCATGGCTAAAACGCTTCTCCGAGGGGGCAATATGTACGTACCCAAAATTGTAAGGTACTGTACTGCGGAATGGTGTAATAAATGCCCCAATGATGATACAGGTCTCTTCGCAAGGTGTTCGGGATCCAGCGAAGCTTTACAGATATGTGTTAACATCCCACATGCCCCGCTTAGCCCCCGCATGCTTTGTTTTCCCTTATTTCCTCTTTTCTTGGCTTTTTGGTCTTCAGTGACGAAACCGCCGCCCTGAACAGGGCGGCGGTCCTGTAACCGCCGCCCTGAGCAGGGCGGCGGTCCTTTACGCGTTTTTCCAAAATGTTCTTTTGACGAAACGCACGCAAAGTTCAACGCTTCACCAGCTTTTCTTGCCGACTTGAGCATGCATTTATGTTTTTGGTCCCCTGGAATAGTGTTTTTCCTTTGTTTATTGTTTAGGAGTTCAGTTTGGTTTTGATCTTTGGGTGTTTGAATTCCTATAAATGCATGGTTTGTGAACATGCAAATGGCCCCTCATTCTTGTTTAAAAACTCATCACTTTCAGTAGTTCAGTCTTCTAGTTTGCTTAAGTTTGATAGTTTAAATCTTTTACATGCTTAGTTGTATTTACTCAGCTGTTGGTAAGCCACAGATCCAACTTGTGAAAACAGTATTATTGCTTTTGGAGTAGAATAGTTTAGGCAGCCATTAAAGTTGCAGGTTTTGCTCTTCATACAGACGAGTTTCAGGTTCTGGACGCATTTTGTTGCATGATTCGCAGTAGACCCCGCTAGGAATTGCATAGGCTAAGCTCTGTACTCTTGCGCTATCCCTCTCCTATCCGCATTCTATTCTGTCTGCATTCTGAAAGCTGTCCATTGATCCAAATATCTATTCTTGTTGATGCAAGCATTACACGCTTTTCTGGATTCACATGAGCACAAAGAACAAGGAGATCATACTGAGGGGACAAGAACACACACACCGTCGGATTTGCCACTGTTCTGCGAAATCCAGGTTCCATCTTTCAAAGTTTTAGTTAGAACTTATCAAATAAAGTAGTTAATCGCTTTATTACAGTTATTTCCATTCTCGATATTGCCAGGGAAGTTGTGGGGATTGATAGTTTCTGAGAAACTATGATTCATTCCTCACTTCTAAGGTAGGATTGAGAATCTCGCAAATAGATTAATTATTTCGTTGTTTAGAATAGATATCCAAAATTGCACAGACAAATAGCTACACTCGGCTATTTTGTTTGTTTTACGTTATTAGTTTAGTTGTCAATTCTAAATATTCTTAGATAGCTGCTTTCTTATAAATTGCCAGAAAATACAAAAAGAGGAATTATATATGCTAGAAGTGTACTTAGATTTTACTTTATTATAGTTTGTTTCATTACTGCTTTTGCATGACAATTATGGGACCTAGGGAGCCCAGGGAATACATTTTCGAGCCAGTTGTGCCCCAGCCCAATATCGTAGTGGCAGTAACTGACATTGACCAAAACCTTCAAGTCTTCCAAACAACAACAGACTTCCAACAGATCAGGTCACAGTTGAGAGGGTTAAACGTAGAAGACGACCAAGCACACACATTTTGGTCAAATCAACCAAACTACATGTTATCCTAGAAAACATCCGCATGACTGTAGAAGGATTTGAAAGAGAACAAATATTCGGGTGTGATCCTCTAGTTCCACAGCCAGACGAGGGTGTTAGATATAGATACCAGCTTAAGAATTCAAGAACACCTATGAGGTATTCTGAGAAAATCACACAATTACTGATTCTAAACGTAGAGGCTGAGAAAGCTTACGACTACTGGATACTAGGGATTAGAACTTGATCTCACGTATGACCATAACAGGACCACAACAACCAAGAGTCTACGGTTGTGATCCACAAATCCCACAGCCTAACGAATCCACAAGTCAGTTAGATATAGACACTGGCCTACGCACATTAGTATTTCAGTCTACTCCGATTCCACCTATCATCATTCAACAGTTGTCCCTACTAGACACAACAGCTAACAAAGCTAGAGAATTTTGGACTAGGCCAGAGAATCGTCCATAGAGTTGACTATATCCACCATATGACCCTATCAGGAGAAATACACGAAACCATCCCGGGTCATTTTCCACGCATCCCACAACCCATAGATCGAATCACGCCAGAGCTCGATATTGATTGGAGCCTTCGAGCAGTCATCCTCGCTGATCGATCTATCACACCAGTCCAAGTTAGAAGGGCCTTCTTTTCCTTAGATTCGCAAATACCATTAGTGCGTGTCGAAGACATTAGACTCCCCAACTAGTTTGTCTGCATATTCTACCCCCACCGGCTGTCTCGGCACGACCTCGGGAGGTCGGGTACGTGGAAGAGTCACTTGTTGATTCTCACGCTCGCCTGTTTCTTTTCCAATGTACAGTTACCAACGACCCTTCCACCTCCATATACATACTATTAGTCAACCTCCTGTTTCATCTGTTATTCACTCTAGGTACGTACCTCCTATTTCACTACCTCCTTCTCAATCTACCTACATGGAAACACCATATACTGGAGTGTCACCCCCATTATATCCCCTAAAACCAACCCTCTCAGGCTACAGGAGGCACCTAATCATCATAACCTACCAATGAACTAATCAAATTGATGTTGGACAAGATGAAGACATTAGAGGCATCAGTTTCTGGCTCCCGCAACATGCTCACCTATGACGAGATTTACAACAAGCCCATCCACCCATCCATTCCTATTCGTCCATACCCCACTACATTGGGAGATGCCTAAATTCAACCACTTCAATAACAAAGAAGACCCGCAACAATATTTTGCAGTCATTCAAACATGGGTGCTATCTTTATCACTCATGATGATGCTTTTCTCTTGAGGACCTTTCCCATGTCTCTGACTAGACCTGCATTAGATTGGTATAGTGGGTTACCTAGACACTCTATATTTTCATTCAATCAGGTAGCCCAAGCCTTCTTGGATCATTTCTCCATCAATATCATCAAGAAGGTTACCATGACCGACCTATACTCCATGCATGTCAGTATGAGGATGAATCTATCACAGATTTTGTCACTTGCACTGGCGTAGCCTGATCAATCAACTCACCTTCCAACTACCACAAATAGAACTCATCGAGCTCTTCACATGGGCTTGTGCTAGACATATCTCACCAACCCTACAAGTCTATACCTTCTAAACATTTGATGAAGCATTCACCATGGCACGAAAGTTAGAGATTCATGGGCCATCGAAGAGAAGAAAATCCAATTATGTACAGTAAAAATTTGGCATTCAAGTCGAATGATACTTCTTCTTCTTCCAAACCATAAAACAATTATTCAAAGGCTAAGGGCACCGCTAACACAGTGGTACTCAAATCCGGTCCTAGCTCATCCATCAAATTAGGCTACCCCCTCATCTAATCTCTCACCCATCCAGACTTTTCAATTCAGACGAGAACAACAGAAATACACCCCAATTGGGGAGCCTTACTCTTCTGTCTTAGAAAATCTTATCAAAGTCTGGGGCCATCACCCTTCCACCCATAAAACCACACACTAGTTTTGACCCTACTTGCCCCATGCCCACATGGTATAAAGAACATGACTTCTTGTAACTATCATCGAGTAAAGGGTCATAGTGATGGGAATTGCATCACTTTCAAAAACATTGTCCAAGAAATGCTCAAGAAAGGTGAGTTAACTCATGGATAATCCTAATGCACACATACCAACCAAAACCTACACATCTTCAAGAAACCATTTCCTAATCATGCCCCTTCATCTAATCAAACCGGTGAGGCCTCAACTCATGATACCCATACCCGCGAGGTCCATGCTATTTTTAGTGATGCACCTGTTGCTTCCTAGTTACCCATATTCCTTCCATAGAGGAGATTCTAGCCTGAAATCCTCCTTCCACATCAGAACCAACCTCCCCTACGTTCCTTCACCCATAGAGGAACAACATTTCACCTCCTTCTTCACCTATGGAGGAGTCTTCTACTAACATCAAGACCATTTCACCTTTGACTTCTCCACTTAGAGAACCGATACCCACAGTAGTTCTTCACCCATTCATAGAGGATACTTATTACCTCCTCCACCCACAGAGGAGCACCCATCATCTCCTCCACTTATAGAGGAGCACCCATCATCTCCTTCTACACCTATCATAGACCCAGTTGAGATACCTTTTCCTCTTGGTGAGCATTCTCCATCAGCTACCCAAGATCTTGCAGACCTACTTTTGGCTCTCTTACCCACGGAAGCTAAAGCTAGCCAATTCCCCATCTCTAAGACATATTTATACGGAATTTCCATTAGGTCCTCATCAACTCCACCTACAGACATGACCGTTCTCACATTTTGTACAATCACTTAGATTATGTGGATAGGGCCTTACTTTGGGGGCACCTTTTGCTTCCTATCTCAATGTAGATGCAAATGTCACTTGCTGATACCTCCACTATCTATCCAAAAATATTTTGACCAATCCAAACAAACACAACTACCTCTATCACAAATTCTTCCACGACACCCATCATAGCTCAACGTACACCCTTACCCATAACTCAAACTACATCTAAACCCAAACCCACACCTACAACATCTTCCTCGAATAAACCTATTACCACTTTAGGGGTCACCCCAACCACCAGCCTTACTCATCCACCTATCAAACTAGATTTAGCTACATCCTCCAAAGTGAACACCACACCTACTCTGGCACCCAAACAGAAGAACTATACCCATGGAACTCATACCCTGGCTGCATTAATCACACCTACACCTATCCTATCCTGTCTTAGGATCTCAACTTCCCAACATGGTTAAGAAACCTCCAACCATCAATAAACCAAAAACACAACTAGCCCACTCCTTCCTCACAAACCTCTAACCTACCAAAGCACCTGACATGACTTACACCCACACCTGCAACATCTTTACCACCCATACCCCCAATACTCTCCAGCTAAATTCTTCACTACCCACTACACTTTAGTCTTTGTCTCTCACACCCCCTACATCGACCTGCATCATCTACCTTCACAACACCTCCGTTATCCCCATGGGTAACTTGCCCTCTTCCCCCATCTGACTTTTCCTTCTAGATCTCATACACCCATATCACCTTTACCCAAGAAGGTGCAACATAAAAACAAAATCTCCACAACCCCAATAAGGTAGTCAAAGCAACCACACACCCTCCTACTCCATTCACCTACTATACCCTACCTAAACAAAACACGACTGACACCCAAGACCATGCTCAGCACCCAAAACCATAGCTCGACCCACTCCCCCTCCTAAAAGGACTGCATTCCTCAACAATCAGTTGTACCTACACCCAAACCCACTTTCACCTCTCATTGCAACCCACTAGTGGGGTCCTATGCCAAAATTTTAACCAACCTCCTTGAGACTTCTGTTATCACATTACCACCACTCAGACCTTATGACCCCCTCAAACCCAAGCCAAAAGGGTTTGATGACACTAAAATTTGTGCCTACCATCATGTGTCAGGGCACGATGTGGAGAACTGCAAGGCCTTGAAAACCATCCTTATCCAGTTGTGTCCTTTTGAAGCCAACTTTGACGATGATGACCTTCTCGATGAGGATGTATGCCCTCACTGACACCCATTCCCACACTATCCACTCAACAACCACAACCTCCACCCTTACAGCTCCTAGAGCCACCCCAAGATTTGAAATTAACATGGTTCACATCAGAGAACTTGCCACACCATCACCCAAATGTCGTTGCACCTAGCTCACCTCACAGGGTTTTTCTCCTCCGGTAGGTTTATACCCATCATGTCATTATACCACTCACCCTACACCTTCTCCGTTTGCTAACTCCCCTCAGATCAACATGATACACGTCACTACACATGCTCAGAAGGATAATAGGTAAAGAATAAGGCAACTGACCCACCAACCAATCCTATACCCAACATACCATCTACACCCATACCTAAAATCACTATCCATGGCCCCATATACCTCATTGCTAATGGATTCACACATCACACCATGCTCAAACAATTACACCAATCTCCCCTCAAAATGTCCTTATATGACCTCATCCAAACCTCAGAATCCCATCGTCAAGCTCTCATGGAGGTTCTTCAATCTATTGAGGTTTTACCCAATGACCCTACACCTGTAGCCTCCATTATCACACCTCATCATGTAGCCTCTCTCACCAAATTACCACCTTTATCCACCCTGCACTCTACTCACCAAGTAGCCTCCCTTAGCTTCTCAAAGGAAGAGATCTCACCACACCAAAATGATGACCCCAGACCCAACGCTCTTCATCTCTGTCCACATTAATGACATATAGGGTGAAACGTGTGATGATTGATGGGGGCAGCTAGCATTAACATCATTTCATCCCATGCATTCACTCAAATGTGCATACCCGACAATTACATGCATAAACATCTGGTCATGTTGCGTTCATTCAATGATGCTATCACCTCTACATTAGGCACTGTCATCCTCCACATTCATGTGGGCCCCCGAACTGTTCCTAAATTATTTTACATAGTTTGGAGGGGGAATTCCAATATAACTTGTTGCTTGGCAGACCCTAGATTCATGTCATGGGTTGCGTTCGTTCCACTTTACATCATTGTGTAAAGTTTGAACATGAAGGACACACATACACTATCCTAGCTGATCCATCACCTTTTAAAACATGCAACATGCTTTACCGACCCAATGATGTGCTCATACCTATTAAGGCAATCTACCTCCATGTGACCATCTACCACTTCACCTACACCTCCACTTACCAGTACAGTCGCTACCCTCCACCGCACATACCTCTTCCATTCCTACCATTGCCACAACCTCCATGGCTGACCCATCAGCCTCCCAATCCATTAACTCCACCTCTGCATCGACCTCTAACACATCATCCATTCCCAGCTACCCACATACCAACCATTGATCCCTTGGAAGGTGTTTTTCAATGCCTCACTCTGGGGGAGTACTCACCTATATAGTGTCAACACATTCCTTACTCCATAAGAGTATGGGAGTCTTCACCAACACCCTCACTATGATCACCGCATGTAGGAGAACACCTCCTTTATGGTCCTCCTCATCTTCGTACTAGTCTCACCTATGGGGGACTTGATACTAACCACATACACACCTAAACCACCGTCACTAACCTACCCATTTTCCGCTGACTTATAGTCTCTTACCAATCATCGTTTTTCCCAATCACCTGGATCATCACTATGTGTGTGGAATACTATACAAAATGGGTTTAAGCCGTTTTTAATTCCACAAAAAGTCTGAGAAACCATTATTGATGTACACCTACAAACATCAATGATTGTAGTGCCTCATCACTTCGATAATGAAAAACAATTCAACAAAACAAGCATTTCACATTGAACCCATGCGAGACTTCGACATCAACCCTAATCTCATCACTTATTTCCCCGCAAACCAATCACCAAGCCGAATCCACCGATAAAAATCCCTAAACAAAATTCTTATGAAAGTGGTAATTGATACTAGTGAAGGATTGGCATACACACATTTCTTTTGGGCCTTATGGGCATACCACATTAGTATTCTCACTTCCTCTACTATCACACACCATTTTCTATGGTCTATGGTATAGAGGCTATTCCTACCTCTCGAAGTCTAGATTCCCTCAACTTAGCATTTCTCTCTCATGACATGCTCAATGATGATGAATTTTCATCAAGACCGTTTCACCTACAGCTTGAGTGTAGAAGACTGTCATATATTCACTCAGTTGTTCACCCTCTGAGATTAAAAATGTATCAAACGTGCCTACAAAAAATGTGTCCATGAATGAACCTTCCAAGTTAGTGACCTTGTCACTGAAATCCTAAAGAAACACGTAACTAAAGTAGAAAAAAGTAAATGGGAAAATCCACTCCTAATTGGCTTGGACCATACATCATGACTCATACTTATGGATTAGGTGCTTATGCAGTTTATCTTCACTAGATAGTAAAACCAAACCTGAGCCCCTAATATCCTTGCATAAGTTGACCATTCTATTGTTGAATTTCGTATCCCCTACCTCACCTTTTTATCTCTTTTGATGCTCATTCCTTGAGTGCTATTTCACTTCATACACCTCACCAATTGATTAAACAAGAATCATGTGAGTACCCGTCACTTGTTATCTTCTCTTGAATATGTGTACCATGACATCTGCACATAGCATGATTCTCATGATACTTTTCATCTACCTTTAGATGAGATCCCATGGTCGTTTCACCTAGTACCTTTTGAAGGTCAAGAATCCTATCACTCACCTTGGTTCTTGGGTCCATGACTTCAAATACCTCACATGGGACCACAAGATCCTTGAGTCAAACTTCTACTAAAAAGATGATGAATCTGCTCATCGAGGACATCTTCCTCTTGAACAATTACTTTTATAAATAGACTACTCCCTCATAAGGACAGCTATGTAAAGCTCTTAAAATAATGAGAGTAATTGGAAGCTTACGTGGATCGATCAACTTCAGCCAAGACCTCAAGGAGTTAAATTCCTCATCCAATATAGACTTCCCGTCATAAATCAACCTATCTTTGACTATAAGTCAAAATATTCAATATTCACCTTCAGTCATGGACTTGCCCATTTTGACCTGTGGTTCTCTTCCTCGAAAACTGCATGCTACCTCATCCCACATGGTAAAAGTTAACCGTACCTTTAACCCTTCTTGACCATTCCCACTCCCATTTCCTACCCGACCTTCAAGGGGACCTCTTGGAAACTTAGACATTTGGTGATCATGCAACTACGTTTCACCTTAGAATTATCTGATCATGCAATGTCTTTATGGTTCTTACATTCATCACCTCCACCAAGGTATGATCTACTTGGTATGATCCTATGACCAATTAGGTGGCTTTATTGGCCCCTCTTATATTTTAACCATCTTTATTTACGTTTTGATTACCTTATATGAGGACCTTGGTCCTCGACACTTACCTTTGGGGTAATCTTCTTCTTCTTTCACCACAATCGACATCACCTATACCAATTTTCCTATAACCCACCCACACCTAACATACCTAAACCCACAACATACCTAAAACCTACTAACTCATTTTCATACCTCATCATATTCTTCCCTAGCTCATGGGAGAACTACATCGGCCTGAGGTCCCTTTTCACTAGGACTATGTAGGCAACACTTTGAGGGCATGGGGCCCTTGGAGGTTAGCTCAACCACTCCTCTACCCTAACCAATCCATCTTTCATCTTCCTCAAATACATTCTACCCTCACTTAGTTTCCTCTTTATATCCAACAATTGAAATCAAACCAAACAGACAACAAGTTGCTTAACATATTTTATCATCATCACAACATACATTTCTTATGACTACTATTTCTTTACCATCATCATACATATATTATAATAGCATCTTAAACCCACATCATAGCCATATTATCATTCATTATACAAATTAATGAATCACAACCCCAACCACTTTAAAAATCAATCCATGCCTAAACAAACCTGACTCAACCATGCCTATACCACTTGACTCAATCCATGCCTAAACTGACCTGACTCGATCCATGCCTAAGACCTGACTCGATCCATGCCTATGACCAACCTGACTTCATCATGCCTAACTCACCTTATTTCCATCCATATCAAAAAAAAATTAACAAAACAAATCAAAAGTCTCATCAAAACATCAACACATCAAGAATCTCATGTATCTCATCATATAAATAAATGCGTATCTCAATACAACATACATGGATATCCCCATCATGTCCATCATCTCAAAATCATCGGCACCACATGTAATCTGATACTCAATACAAAATGTCATTGGCACACAGGTCCGGTCTCATATATAATAAAATAATGAATCAATACAAAATCTCTTCGGTACATAGGCCTAGTATATGCTCAAAATATACAACAAAAACACTCATACATCCTCACTATCTTCGGCATACAAGCTGGTATATATATCAAAAAATGACTATAACACATCAAAATTAAAAGCCACATATCAGGCGACTCAGAGGATATCCTCCATCTCTATATGGTATGTACCCTCTACCTCCTCTGCCCGCTATATAGCGACCCACTAGCATCTCTCATCCATCCTAGGTGGTGGCTGAGTCCCTAATAATGCCTTAACTAGACCTGGTCTCCGTGCACTAGTAGCCTCTACCTGATATGGCCTCGGAGCTCGATGACCCCCTGTCCTCTCCACACTATGAGTGTGGGATTTCAGTACTCTCACTGGATGTCCTTTTGTTCCCTCGGTACTCAGCATAGGATAGAAAGTTTATCCTAGCCACCGTCAGCTAGTTTTGATAGTATATAGACCTCACCTGGGCATCCCCTAACCTAGATATAGGCATGATTTATGGTGGCCCCGTAGGCCGTGGCCCCTATACCTTTCCCATGGAACCTTGTCCTGCTCCTACCTATGAACTGGGACCTGGTCCCAGTTCTTATGGTGGTGCCCCCTACCCTTGTGCCTATATTTAGGCCCATAAGGCCCCAGTCTATGCTTGGGATGTGGCCAACTAGCCCTGTAAACCTGCCACCTATTCTTGTAAGGCCGCCACCTGACCATCATCCTCCCCCCATCTCCATCCCCACCACCGGCCATCTGGGTCTGCAGACTGGCCACCTGTACATGTAGCTCTGCTACCTCTACCTTTGAGCTCTCCAGCTGTGTCTATACCATACCTAACTGGTTAATCAGAGTAGCCACCTACCCTTGTAGGGAATCTCTCTACACTGTGATGGTGGCTAGATCCAGCTACCCAGGTCTGGGTGGTATAGCCTGTAAGTGTGCCACCCACCACTGTCTATACATGCCTGTGACCCTGACATCATCTATCTGCCAGTCCACTACCTGCTCCACCTACCCTATGGGCATTGTCAGCTGTGGTAAAGGTAAGGGCCTCTCCACATTATCTCTCTAGTATTGTGGGAAGGGTAGAGGTACATCTTGTAATAGCCCAAATTACCGTCTGACTCTATCCACCGGGATCATCTCGTGCTCCCTGACACGATGACCCTTTATCCATCTCAATAGCTGGAGCTCAGCTAACTCCTCATTCATATGCCTATATGAGGGTAATCCCACAATCGGCATCCATTTAATGTCCACTCCAAACAACCCCTCCAATAATCACCGAAAATAATCCACATCATCTGTGGGCCTATTTGATCTCCACTCTCCAATATCCGACACCCATTGCTTGTACTCCACCCGCATAAATCTCAGTGGGAATGCATTCGCTCAGGGAATCCCTAGTGGCCACTCACAAGCTATTTACTCATAAGCCCAGCAGTGTAGTAAGAAGGTACACATAGGCTGAACCTGCGTAACCACCCATATGCCCATAACTCTCTGTACAGTTACACCAAGAATGCTGGTGCCCAGGGAAATCATGTCTCATCTATCATTATGTTGTGTAGTACCCCCATCAATGATTGAGGAAAACATCCACCCTCTACATCGAGCAGTGTGAAGCAGCACACTTCCTCCATCAAAAGAACCACTAGCCTCATCTCCTCTGGAAGGGCTAGGTATATCTCTCCATATCAAATGCTAGCACTATGGAATGTCAGCTCGGCCATCCCCTCACCAAACATTGTCAACATCAGCTCCTCCAAGGCCTCGGAGGAGATAGAGTAGACCTACATACCCAATATGGGTAGCTGTAGAATCCTAAACATGTCCTCCAGGGTAACAATGATCTCACTTGTCGGCAGGTGGAAAGTGTTGGTTACTGAATCCCATCTATCGATGAGTGCAACCTTCAAACTAGGTTGTTAGACTACATGCTGATAGTGTCGAACTCCACTCAAGCCCATCGCCTCCACATGCTGCAGCTCCTTAGGGGTTGCTGTGCTGTACACTGTCACGAGAAGGGGCAGAACAATATCCCACATACGTAGCTAATCTCTCCCCTGCATTCAATATGAACAACACATTAAGCTACCTTTTATACCCATACTTTCCCCCTATCATTTCCCAACACCCTATTTCACCCCTACCTATCTTGATCCCCCAACTTATGGCACTTTTGACCCCTTTCTCTCCACATCTTAATTAGTGCTGGTTATCTCTAACTGACCCCGGTCACCCCTCAACCAACATCGGTCACCGGTTTAGTGACCGATACCAGTTACACACTACCAATGCCGGCCACACTTGACCGACGCCGGTCACTGTCGTGGTGAAAACCCACGATCCCCAAAACCCACCTTTCTCTAAAAACTTCCCCCTTGCCCTATTTACCCACCTAAAATTACCTAAACCTCCCTTGCACCTCATACCATCCCCTCCTCTCCCATTTATTTCCCTCCCCATTCCTATATTACCCTATGTTCCCCCCATTTCCCAACTTTATTTTTTTCCCCCACCTAGAATAAAAACCACAAAAAAATTTGCAAATTCTATAATCTATCTAACCAAATACAACTAGAGTTGGACACTTACCTCATCATCCTATCGTCATCTTGGTGGCACGTCTGGCCGCTACATCGGTGGCCCACTCGATCCCTCTCCAGCTTCTTTCATCACTAAATCTCCACCCGCGTCTCCAACTAATCGAATCACACGTACCGATCCTATGGACCCACCTCTCACCAACCAATCACCCATCGTTCACACTTCCAACTCAACACTCCTTTCCATTCGGACACTTTTCTATCTTTTCTCTCTCTTTTGTTGTTTTCTCAAATCATAATATGACAAATGAATAACACAAAACACACAATTTTTTTATTTTTATAACAAGCCCAACCTAACCGACGCTGGTTAACCTTCACTGACATCAATCGCATGCCCTACCTTACCATGGTCGATTTCCTTATACCGGTGTTAGTTACCCTTGATCGGGATTGGTCACCCTCTCTTGCACCAACCCAACATCTTACCCTATTACCCTGCCCATCACTCTTTTTATTTCCACACCTAATCCTTACCCTGATCATTTTCCCCACCCAACCTCTACCCAAACCATTTACCTCACACTCTTGCCTTCATCATTTTCTACCTAATCTTGTCCTCCTTTGGGGACTCCTTATTTTACCCATACCTCAGCCTTACCCGCTCTGTGACCTAGATATTTGGACCTGGACCATCGCTAGTGACCTTTGACCTCATATGTTCACTATACCTTGTGGCACTGTTACCTATGTTATTGACTTGATGACCATACCTATCCTATTACCATCACCATTTATTTTGACCCTACCTTTGGTGTAGATCTTTAACCCCCCTTTCCCCCGTTCCCCACCTTCCCTTTTCTAACATTAACCTTTTATCAAACCACTCACCGATTCTACCTTCTGCCTTGTCAATTCCTGGTTTGAGGGGGATCACCTTCACCCACACATGTGGAAACCACATCTTATTTTTGTTAGCATTACTTACCAATACAAGCTACGCAACCAAAAGGGGCAAACTGTAGACACTAAAATTAGGTCACACTCCCCTTTGGTCCCTCGAAAAATAAATACCCTTCATCACATTAACCTAGCCATGGCTCCCTTCACTCCACTAATATTAATTTAATTAATTTAATTCATTATCCTCACCATATTTATTATTTAAATATCTTAATCAGGGATAATTTCCACATACATCCCACCTAGAGACCTCATCAAGCCAACTCACCATAAGACCTATTCTTAGTAAGTTGCCATAACTAACTGAGACTTATCTAAAACCCTAAAATCAATGCCTACATTCCCTCTAACCACATTCCTGCATGCTTACAAGAAGCTTCTAGTCTAATCCATAGGTGAATGACACAAGATCCTAGAAAATCAAGGGATATGCCTAGTTTAGTAAACCTAGAAAATCCCACCTTGACTGACGCCGGTTAAGCCGAAACCGCCGTCGGTCACCTTTTAATCCCCCAAAAAACCTTATTTTGGAGGTTGGAAAACATTGGCACATTTCTTGAGAGATATCGCACCTTCGGAGAACGAATTTCAATGAGAACATGCATGTAAGGAAGGAGATCAAGCATTTTCTCTTGCATAGCCATCCAACAGTCACCCCAACACAAATTTGACCCAACCAAGCAAAAGAGAATGCACATGCAGCCCATGCAGGAGCTTTCCAGTGTTTGGTGATCCTCAATAACATTCAACCCATTTCTAGTACCTTCATTCATCACTCACAGACACCCAGGACTAGATTTCAAGTAAGTGGAATAGTTTACTTCTTTAATTCATTGGTTTCATCATTATATTGTCAACCTTTGTTTCCTTAGCCACCCATTGACCTCCATTCATACTCACCCCTCCACATACCCATTAAAACCTCACCAAAGACCACTAAATAGCCTAATACCTCTTTCTAACCAATCAATTCCTTGTGCAATCATAAGGGAGACTGAAAACTCATTCTATAGCATTCCCAGTTTTCCACAGTAACCGGCACCGGTTACACCCAACTGCCATTAGTCACCCTTAACCAGCATCGGTATCTGTATTCACCAATAGAGCCCATAACAGTGATCTACCCACCTATTCTCACATCACCCTTAATCACCTGTGACCTGCCTAAGACCTCTGTCAGACCTGTAGAGAACTAGAACCAACTACTTGACCTTTATATCTTATTTTAACCTAGCCTATTAGATTAGATATTTCTTATTGTGTTTTTAATGAGATACCTAAATCATTTCAATTACAATAGGATTTACTTCATTACCAGCATTAAAAAATTTTAAATAGTGGACTGACAGCTGTCTAGGAAGTATCACATTTCTCAGATCAACACACGCTAGACAGTTCACTGCACATATTGTTTAACTCTTTTTGGTGGTCTTTCTTTCCATTACAGGTAGTTCCTCCTAGCCAAAAGGAAGCTCTCACAATCATCTGTGGATTCAAAAGTCATACGTGTGCAATAACCCATCAACCAAAATTTCAATAGGTATTCCTGCTATGCCCGTTACCCTATTTGTTTCGTCAATATTTCAAAGAAACGTCTAAGAATCAGGTGAAACACTTGCATTCAATTTTATTTAACTTGTGTGAAGCATTAACCATTAAACATGCATCAATGTGAGCTTATTAACATGAAACAACCATTCACAGGAACATGAACCAAGAGAGTACACAAGAACAAAAAACATAAAGAAGGAAACCCTTGAGGGGAATAAAACCCACTAAAACTTTTCATATATTATACAACACAAAGGAATTTAGTGAAACACCCACTTGACAAGGAGTACCAACCCATACAAGTTTAGTGAGGAACCAACCCCACAAGGAGCACCAACCCCTATTTATTAAGGCACCAATCATACAAGGAGGCTAAAACCCCCTAATATGACTAAGGACCCAACTAGACACCTTAAATGAATGATCATCTATTGTCATTTTTGCTTTAAGAACTAATTATGATCTCTTTATCAACTCTTCTCACTAAAAACCCTCTTAAGAAACTCCTCCTTATTTTCTCAAACATGTACCAACATATTTTGATTAGGTCTAATGACCTTGAATACATCCTTATATTCCTTGATAATCTTATCATACTCTTCGCAAATCTACTTTTAACCCCCTATGACACTCTTCACTCTTTTTTTTCTTGCTCACAATTCTCTCTTCCCCACTAGCTCAAATGAGTAAAACAATTTTACATATATACATGACTCATCTCCTAAAAAACCACAAGTCAGATAATACCATTAAGGTAGGTAATTCAAAAAATTATAGGTCGGCATAATATTTACATAATAAAGAACAAAACCATGCTTCTCAATTATCCCTAAAACACAAACAATTCCCCCAAAGGTAACAAATTAAAATTTCAAGGATTAAGGAAGCACCAAAAAGACTCCATAGGATTCACACACACAAGAAATATCCTCTTAACTCCATCAACAATGTCAATAATATCTATAACATCAATCTTCATCATGACTCTCACCAAGAAGAAAATAAATCTCATTAGGTCTGAAGCACCTAAAATTAAGTCTTGAAAAGTGAGAAAATTCTCATAGAAAATTACCTCACCATAGCTCATATTGCATTTAAACAGGAAGGTCTTGGTGTCAGGAAACTCACACAAATCATATCATCCACCAAAACAAGGAAAACAATCCATGTAGTCATTTTTATACCCTTAGAATAACAATCTAATCCCATGTGCGTCATTGTATCACCCAGCGTGCACTGGGCACTCACCCAAGGCATGCGTAGGTGCCAAGCCCCTCCTTTATGTGAGTTGTGTGAGAATACATCATTAGTGATAGATTTAGATGTAGGAAAGAAAATAACTATGCATTCATTCTGAGAGCTTAGGATGAATTATTATATCAATGCATCCACTTAGATAACAAAAGATAAGTATCAAACAAAATATAGAATTGATTCATAACACAAAGGAAATGCACTAGGTTTTATGCTCATGAACAACATATATTCTTTAGAACAGAACCTTATATTCATGTTAACCAATTCAATAACCAAATTACATTCATTAAGACCATAACAAACCAATATAACAATGCAGATCAGAGTCATGTATCAGGAACATAAGCTATGCTTTCCACATTACAAAAACCCATGACAGACCCATCCCCCTAATCATGTCATTTCACCTACAGTCCTACTAACGAGGACATTAACCCGTAGAACACATTATTATCTCTGCAAATATTTTCCTATCCAAACACTATATGATGCCCCTCTGATCCCATTTCTTCTACCCGAGCATCTCTATATATAGCTTTAGTCTCCACCACCATGCATTCTTGAGATAAAAAATAGGTTGTCAAGTGTCCATGTGGTCCTCCAATGGATCACGCTTCCTTTGATCCGAGATCTCCACTCTTTACAGTGATTTATTTCTAGATCTTTCCATCACATGCCTGGAATATTCCTTTCTTGACCATATAGCTGTCAGGATGGCACCTTATCCACTCTGCATGATATATAGGTAATTATTTTCTCGTGTGCTTCCTAGAATTATGAATATGGCTGAGTCCCAAAACCTATCTTGTCTTGTGTGCGTGCCACGTGTTCTACTAAACCATGCTTAAACCTTTTCTTGTGCACTTTCATCATGCGTGCCCTTCTTCAACTAGGTCCCACGTGCCCACATGCCTTCTTATACTTAGCCAATATTCTGGGGCCCAACATCACCCGACACTACTCCTATTCTCCATCCTCGAAAATGCATCTCTTTAATGAATAAAGAATGACAGAATTTGAATAGTGGGAAAAAGAATGAAGGAACAAAGAATTG
This sequence comes from Taxus chinensis, assembly GCA_019776745.2. Classification (NCBI taxonomy): domain Eukaryota; kingdom Viridiplantae; phylum Streptophyta; class Pinopsida; order Cupressales; family Taxaceae; genus Taxus; species Taxus chinensis. Next base: position 713,059,537 of record CM034152.1, on the reverse strand, counting down.
CGAGAAATAATGAAAGAATGTGGAAATGAAAGAGAAAAATACTTATTTTTAAAGGAGGAGAGGGAAACCGTTCCCTATTTATTCCTCTAGTTGTTCCTAGGCATCAACCTTGCTCTGTGTTTGCTGAAAGAGGTCTTCGACTAGGGTACTCACCCGCTCAAAACTTAGTTCCTCCACTTTGACACATTGTCTCAAAAATATTGTCCAATTATTTGCCCAATTCATCAAGTGCATCCATCTTGTGGGTGATCTGAGGGTATAATTCCTTTAGCCCACTTTTGATCGAGCCTTGTAAGGTCTTGATAGCTTCTGACTTCTTTTCTACCTCAGCTAGGATTGTATCCCTTTCTGCTTTGTTCCCCTTATTCTTCTCTTGAAACTCCTTCAGTTCTATTTCATGTGTAGTAACCAGGATGCTTGACACTCTATCTCTATCAATGCAATTGTCATATGCAACTTCAACAACTTGTGTGGCAGCCTTTACCATAGTAAGGAGTTTGGTATATTGAGTAATGATCTCGACAACCTTCAGCTTCTCTTCCTTTTGTTGGTGTGCTAGTGCCTCATCTACAAATTCTAAAGTGAGTGGTTGTCTTTCTATCATGAGGATTCAAGTCAAATCCTTGAGACACAAAACTATTGATTCGTATTTTTACTCGGGAGGTGCTAGGTCAGGATGCTTTAAGACAACAACATCTGTTATCATCTCAATTTTATTGTGTAATCTATGCACCCTTGCCTTCTCTTCTTTCAATTTTCTCCTTAAATAATCACTGATAAGATTTTATTACTTAAAGTATTTTCTCTTCTCAACAAGATCCTCCTTTTCCTTCTCTAATTTTTCCTCTATAAATCTCACCCTACTCATTCCTCCCCAAAATTCTATCCTTAATCTCAAATTAAACTTTGTTGAGTGCATTACATACTTTCTCATTTGACAATTATTGAGAATTCACCAAGAGATTTACTCCTTCCATATTTGACACCCTCATCAGTGATCTCTGACTTACTTCAAACTCAAGTTCATCCACATGGGACTCAAAGGCCCAAGATAACATCTTTCTGGTTCGTGGATATCCGCCTTATTCATCAAACGAAGTCATAGCCAAGAGTTGTTCTATTGGTATGGTGATCTAGAAGTGCTCATGTAACACCTTTCTTGGATCATTAATGTAGCCCATCCCTTTCCCTTATTATCCCATTATTCCCTTCCCACCTATTTGTGTAGCACTTGGGAATTTCAATGCCAAATTGGGATTCCCACCCATGCTTCCATATTCTTTCCCAACACTCTCTTCTTCCATTTCCTTCAAAATTTCATATGCGCTCCACTTGAACTCCTGCTCCACCAAGTCCTTAATGATTCCTTATACTTCTCTTTCTATGGGTTCTTCCACTTGTTCCTTGGTGAGGCTTGGGGTTCTCTAATTTTTGGTGCTTACCTCTTCGCTCACCCCCTGGGCTTTATCATCTACTTCCTCCTTGTCATTCTTCTATTCATCTTCCTCCTCCTTAGAGTCATGTACATTATATACTTGATGGTATTGACCTACCTTAGACTCATCATCATCTGTGTCACCAATGTAGGCCACTAGGATCTTTGTTTCCTCTAACTATGCCTTTTCTGCCACCTTATACTTCTTCCTAACTAGTGATTCCGGTATAGGAGATTCTTCCTTCTCTTTCTCCTTAATAGGTTACATATTCTATGTTGATTCTTCATGTGTGAAGGGAACTTAATGCTCTAGTACCTCTTCTTCCAAGGTATTTTCCTTGACTGGGGACTTCTTCTTGCTTGCGTAAGTGCTAGGATTAGTGCTTGCTTCTGGCGCACCCACATATTAAGTTATTTGCACACTTGGTTCCTTCTTCTCTTGCACCTCTTCCCTTTCCCTATTCTTTGACGTGGCATTTTTAATCCCTGTGGGGTCTTCTGGAATGGAGACATCTCTCTTCAGATAGGCATACTTTCTCAAAATTTAGCCTTATGCGTAGATATACCCTTCCTGCATCCCTTCCAGTAATTGGAAACATTATTGGATTCATCATCTGTACTTTGTGGGAGACATATTTCTCCACATATGCATGCTTCTTAGGGTATACGAGCTTCCAATGAAGCTCATGATGGTCTTGTTCTACCTCATTAAGGTCAAACCTTATCCTTTTCACCTCCTTGAACTGGTTGAACCATGCTTGGAAGTATTTCATGGTGAAGGAGAAGGGTAGCTTGCACCATGGAATCTTAGTCCCATCTTTCACTGTAAACCTACCAATGCAAAAATGTTGATATACTACAAATTCTAACTCTCAATTCACGAGAGTGGGAAACTACTCAAGGAACCTCCACTCTTCCCCGAATGCATTGTGAATTTACTTGTACCACTTTTCTAGGCATGCCTTGTGAGCGGCCATCATGGTCTCACATGTATACTTCTAAAACATCTTCGTAGGTGAGGGATCATCTTCTGGATACTCCCAAATGAAATTCTATGGCCCGTCAAGGACTCTAATATCTAAGAATATGATGGTGAGGAGAATGTTTTTGAATAATATTTTTTCTCCTTCCAGTGCACTGCTTATGATCTCATCCGCAATAAAGTTAGAAAATTTATAGACGGTCCCTTCTGAGATCTTTTGACATACATTTAACCATGCCTTGTCTACTTGTGTCCATCATTCTTGATCATTAAGCTTGGTGACTAAGTGCATGACCATCCTCATAACAGGGTCAGTGATTTCTGCGATGTCGAAGTACCATGAACCCTTTTTGTAGTCATAAGCCTCTACCATTTCCTTCATGACTTCCCTATCCTCCAAGTCATCGTCTATGGATTCTCCTTCACCATTCAAGCCAGTGAGCTTGGATATAAGCTAAGGGGTTATGCACATCTTATGGATTGTAAAATAGAATTGGTATTCATGTACGCATGACATCAACCACTGATATAGCTGCTTGGGTTTTCCAATATAAGGTGACTCATATAGTTGCAACAACCTTGCCTTCTCAAACTTTATCTTTACTTTGTCACTATATATTGGCATTCTGTTTGGTGTCCTCTTGTTAGTTGGCTGAACCACTTTCAATGCCATTTATTTCTTAGTAGTGCTCATACGATGGTTTTAGTCGCTCATGACCATTTCTTTCAAGTGTGACACCCACTCTTTCCCCAACAATAATCCATCTAGGTACTACATTTCTATGTACCATTCTTCATTGAAGCTAATGATGGCAATGGTTTTCTTTCCTTTTCCTTTTCCCTTTCTGTTTGGTTAAATGTACGCATTCTTTGGTGTGATGTTTCTGTTTTGGGTTACAACCTAAATCCCTCCTTATTTCTCTGATCTACTACTTTGATCCACTCTATGAATAATCCTCATTCTTTTGTGCCCTATCTTCCAAACCCTAACTAGGAACAAATTATTTTGTAAGACCACGTATTATGAAAAGAAATGTCCCCACGCCCATGCACTCTTTCCACTCTAGTTCATAGATTGATCTAGTTGTGCACTTTATGATTCTTCTTCCTTTGCACAAATCTCTCTGGATGCTCCAGCTCACAATATCTTTAACTTCACAAAATCAAGGTAAATAATAAAGTGCCTGACTTCATCCTTATAGTTTTTTCTCCTCTCTAGCAATAAATTATATACCACCTAATGACGTACTTAACATCAAATGCAAGATTTTCCACTAGGCCACCCTTAAGCACCCTTACCCACATGCCTAATCTTGTGTGAAAAACCTTCTACAACCTTCTAGCACACAAAAATACAATCTAACTGAAGACTCTTATGCACATATCTGCAGTGCCCAAGGCACTTCTTCTATCCTTTACCTAATATTTTTTCCTCGCCTACGTCATGTTGTTCCCATGTCCTTCATACTTTTTACATGGTATTTGTTACAATTCATTGATCTACAATTCATTATCCACCATTTCACCATGTGTTTTCTCAATCTTATGCACTTCCTTCTACTTGGCCATTTAACTTTTACTATTGGCTTATACTTTACTTTGTAGCACTCCACCCCACACTAAAACAGATGTGTGGTCCTCTGTGCATACAAAACCTTAGAAAATAATATGGTTACCAGTGCACAAGGTGTAAAACAAAACAAATGGAAAGGAATAAGCAACGAGAAATGGAAAAAAAAGAAAGGAAAAAACACTAAAGGAAGCCCTAAACTAGATGGAAAAAATACCTTATTTACAAACACCAAAGAAGACTTATTTATAGTAGGGATTCAGCCTACTCCCATTAAAATGACCCAGTAATCTCATCCCATCTAGTGCTTGTAACTGGAAAGTGCCTGAATCAAGGATGTACGAGATGATGTATGGTCCTAGCTAATGGAATTTCAACTTCCTAGGATGGTAAAAAATCTTGGAATCATACAACAAGACCATCTGCCCAACCTTAAATTTGTTTTTCTTGATATGATGATCATGTCAGGACCTTTTGTCTTGCCTTTTCTATCTTCTAACTCCATTTAACAAGTGGATCACCTTTCATCTAACTTCATCAAATTATCAATCCTCTCTTCCCTTGCACATGTTCATCAGCCAATCCTCCTATGTGTGCTATATACAATGATGGTAACATGAATTCAACTCGAAAAATAGCCTCCATGCTAAACACCAACTGAAATGGTGTGGCATTATTCAATCTTTTGTAGGTTGTCCTGTATGACCATAAAACGGAGGATACTTTATCATCCCAATCTTGTATTCTAAACATCAGTAGTTATCTTGGTCAATGTATCACTTAGTATTTTGTTAAATTCCTCAGCAGTTCCATTTACTTGATGGTGATAAGAGGTAGTCTTCTGATGGGCCACCATAAATTCTGCTAACAATATTCCTGACCATTTCATTTAGAAAATCTGTACCTCTATCACTTGTCAAGATTAAAGGACATCCATACCTTTTGATTATGTTCTCTCATAAAAATATATTAGTTTTCATTACATTGTAATCCTTTGTAGGAACTGCCTCTGTCCCATCTTTTCAAGTAATCAGTGCAAGTAATGATATATCGTGAACCATTCCTTTGCACCGGCTGGAAAAATTGGTGCTACAAACTTGATTTCCCATTTTTCAAATGGTTCAACATGATGGCTATTGGTTGCAAAGGAATTTCATCCCTCTTTCAAGGTTTTCCAAGGTGCTGGCAATAGTCACATGCCTTGCAAAACTCAATACAATCCCGGTAGATGGTTTCCCACCAAAGCCTTACCATTAGAATCTTCTACGCGGTAGCATTTCTTACATAGTGTCATCCTGCAATGCCACCATGTGCTTCCTCCATAATTTACCATGCACTCATGTTGTAATATTCATCAGCATAGAACCTCATCATGTCCTAACTTATATAGATCTCCACTAATCAACATGTAGGGTGCGAGTGCATATTGCTAACTACTTCCTCTTATGAGCCTTCATCCCTTCTGAAACCACACCAGTTTTTAATAATATAGTAATATCTTCTAATTCTGAGGGCATGCACATGCCATAACCTAAATAGTTTCATGTTTGATATGGTATCCTCAATGTTTTGCGCATCCTTCCCTGAGTCAATCTTTGATAACTGGTCAGGCATTGAATTGATCTTCCCTTATTTTACAACCATCGTGAACTCAAACTCTTGGAATAATAGGACCGAATGGCATATGCACCCCTGCAAAATGAGATTATTCACAAAGTATTTCAACTGCCATGTGGTCTATGTATAGAATATAAAAGGTGTTACCAGAAGATACTGCCTAAACTTATGTAGCGCGTAGATCATTGACAATGCCTCACACTCAGTAGTGGTATAATTTTGTTCTACTAGTGTCAAATTCCTACTTGAAAAACACAAGGGGTGATCAACAATCCCCTCACTAGGATGTCATAGTAATGCTCCCATGGTTGTTCCTGAGGCATCCAAATGCACATGGAAAGGATTATCCCAAGAAGGAAAGCGTAGTATGGGCACAGTGACAAGTTTATCCTTCAAAGTGTTAAATGCCTTTTGTTGCGCCTCTCCCCAATGAAAGGAACTCTTGTGTTTTAGGAATTCCTCCAAGGGTGTGGTGATCTTGGCATACCCCTTGATGAATTTATTGTAGTACCCAATATGCCTAAGGAATCCACGCACTGCACTTTGACTAGTAGGCTCCCCTAATCCCATAATAATGTAAACTTTGGCGGGATCCACTAGTAGGCCTTCCTTACATATAATATGTCCCAATAGGGTTCCAAATGGAGTAGCAAAGACACATTTCTTAATGTTGAGGGATATCCTCAACTACGACATCTCTCAAACATTAGCCTCAAATTTTCACAATGGTCTTTTACCAGCCCATACACAGTCTAGTCATCCAGGTAAACTTGAAGAAATTTATGGATGAAGTCTTGAAATGCTTGTACCATGATGCGTGAGAACACAACAGGTGCATTATTCAATCCAAAAGGCATAACCGTGTAGGAAAAACTTCCCCATTTAGTGGTGAAATTTTTCTTTCTCTGGTCTTCCTTTGCAATCCTGACTTGGTGATACCCTGAGAACCCATCCGTGAAAGAGTAGACCTCACGACCAACTACTCCCTCCAGAATTTCTTTAGTAAAGGGGTTGGGAAAGGATCGATGACACATACTGCTATTCAAGTCCCTATAGTCCACAAAGATCCTTATTCTTCCATCCTTCTTGATACTTATGACCATTGGACTTATCCATTTTGATTCCTCACATGGCCTCAATAATACATGATGCTATCATCTTGTCTATTTCTCCTTGACCTTTACGCATAAATTCAGATTCATCCGATAAGGTCTCTTCCAAATTGGACACACACCTTCCTTCAACTTGATCCTCATCTCCCCTAAGGAATGGTGAATGCCTTTGAGCTCATGGTACCCACAAGGGAATAAATCCTAAAACTTGCGTAATAGATCAATGATCTTAGAAACTTATTTTTCTGACCAATAATCCCCAATGATAGCCTCCTTAGGTTTTTCTTCTGAACCAATGTTAACCTTATTTTTTTCAAGGGCTCATGGTAGGTGCATTCTTGCTCATCAACACTATCCATGACTTCACACATACCTACAAAGTGGTTAACATCTAGACTCTCCATTTCTTCACCATCTATCACATAGACCATTTTTCCTTTTTCCTTTTCCATGCACACGCATGCTCAAGCTGTACTTTCTCTAATTCCTCTTCATAAAAACATTATCTCTAAACCAAGGTTCTCCTAGTAGCTCCTATATTCTATCTTCCACCATAGCACTATCTCCCATTGTAAGGTGCTTGACTACTTGTAACACCTTATCCAATGATGGCTTTGTACTCCTATACTCGAAAGTTTGAATGAGATCAACCACCAACTCCTAGCAATTACCTATTTGATGTTGCATCTCTGAATGAATATACCATGCACACATAACCCTGTAAGGTGGAATATAACTTATGCACCCATAAAAAGGTGGTAACACTTATGTACCTTTTATCTAGGCCTTCTCACATGCTTGGACATGAAATGAGGTGGTCTCTTTACCATGGTAGTCTTGGATGATAGTGGGCATGTTGCTCCTGGAGAACCTAACAGAGAATGTGACCCTTACCTCACACCATTCTAGAAGGCTTTCCCGATGTGTAGCCCACCAACGTGCTATAGTTTCTGAGCAGGTTATAGTTGAACATATCTCTTCTCTTGACCTCATCTTTCCACTGAGCCTCCATTTCTCAAGAAATCATTAGGGTTGGCTCCTCCAGAGTAACTTGGTAACTTATTCCCTCCTAGGTGCTTGAACTGAATGCACATTTGTTACCCTTGTTACAGATCCTCTCAACTATTTCACCCAATCAACTCATAAGTCCCATGTGCCCAATTGTCACATGCCATGCTAGTGGTATCACTCAAGGACTGAGCATCTTCAAACTAGATAACTCCCTCACGTGGGATGAATTATCTCAAGGTCTCTAATGGAGCACACATAAATTTTGTCAAGTACTTCTTCTCCCAAGGGCTTCAGTATAAGGGCACTGATTTTCCATCTGTCAAGGGGATGATGACCCATTCCTCCTTGTTCTCAAAACTTATATACCCCTTGTTAAACCACAGGTCAACATTGTTCTTGTAACACCAAGGGTGCCCAAGTAATATTGGGAAAATTATCTACCTCGGTGAGTGCACTAAGACTTCAAAGTCCCTAGTGAACTTGGCCCCTTAATAGTGATAACCACATCTTTCAAGACTCCAATGGGAATTTCCTTTGTCTTTTTTTCCATATACATCACATTCGAAAGATGGTTGTAATGCGGGCCTTCCCATTTGATTCCATGCATCCAAGGTAAGAACATTGACCTCCACTCCTATGTCAATGAGGATATTACTCAGAAGCCAGCCATCAACAACTGCATTCAAAGTAATCTCCTTATCATAGTCAAGGCTGTGAGGAGGAAGGTTTGCATGCAAAACCTACCTTTCACACTCTGCTCCGGCATGTGGTACCTTCTCCCACAGCCATTCTCATAGCAAGGGAATAATATTCTCTTGCCTTAACATTTTACATACTTCCTTGACTTCATCCAGGTCCTCCTTCAGAGCCTCGACATTCTTCCTTTGCTCCAACTACTTTGACTACTCCTTTAGACATTGGATCTCCCCTTGTAAACTCCAAATCACATCCATAGTCTCTTGATACACTTCCTTCTGATGAGTAGGGTCTGGATACTTCCCATGTACCACTTCTTCCCTAACAACCAGTTTCTATCTTGGCATCTCCCTTGTGTGTGTGGCCTCTTCTCACATTGTCACTAGTACAGGTTCTAATCCTGACTCACGTGCCACTCTTGGCATCTACTATGGGTCAGGCCTTTTTTATGCTCACCATCCTAATGCCTTTTTCTTTCTGGTGTTGTTGGCTCATGTGCTCAAATAACTCAGGGCAACTCCTCATACTTATGTTTTTTTCCACACCATGAGCACTACAATAGGTCAGGACACTCACACTTATAATGCTCTGTAGACCCACAGTTATAATAGGTTCCTTGTGGGAACTCACTTCTTCCTCTGCCATGTGTTACTGCAACCATGAAATCCTCCATGAAAATCCTCTTCCACGTGCTCCTCCATATGTGTTCCCTTCATAATGATGATCATCATCCTTGGAACTACTTGCAAGGCTAGTCTAGCACACACCAAGATCAATAACATCATGAATCTGGTCAATCATCCTACAATCCTTGGTATCATGGGTCATAGAGGTATATATCTTATAGTAACATGACACATTCTTATGGATTACATGTTGTAGTAGAGGACATCTACTTGCATCATGGTCCCCATGGAAAATATCATAGTCTATCACCATTATGTACCGATTTCTGAGGGAAACTATCCTTTACATGCCCTTCCACTTCACAGTCTGTACACCAAATCCCACTATGAACCTCATGCACTGAGTTTGTAGACAACTTCTCCAACTGCTTGGCCATTGTAGTAATTTGAGCCTCCAGAAAAGGGCTAACACTAGTATCAACACTCCCAACAGCCTCAGCACGCAAGGGTAACTTCCAAGGCCTCACGCAGTCTGTGAAAGTCTTGTGTGACAGTTCCCTTCTAAATGGTGTTATCAATCCTCCAAAAAACCATTGAGCATGTTGAGAAGGGTGAATGTCATAGGATAGTTTTGACAAGAGAGTCTTGAACCACGCGTCATACTCCCACACACTCTCTGTCATTCCTTGTTGGATCTCCTTCAGAGTGCTGATGCTCTTCTGCTCAAATTCAGGGATATGGAACTCTGCTAGGAAGGTTCTCTTTAATGCAGTGTAGTCTACCACTATTTGATGGGGGTCATACTTCTCGATACCAACTATGCACGTGCCCTTGCAATGTCATTACAAACTGACTTGCCTTTTTGCACTCTGGGGTAGTGATTCCCTTTCGTGTGCCATAGTAATTCACACTTGTGGACATGCTCTAGCATCTTCAATACCCTTGTAGTCTGGTAAGTGCAAAGACATCTCAAAAATACTTGTGGAGGTGGTTAAGGCCCTTGTCCTCCTGATCTAGAGCCTTGGTTTCCTCTGGTGTTTCCTCCTCACCAGATCCACTGGATCCACCAGGTCATGTTCCTCCTAACCCACTAATCCTCCAGATCCAGGTCCACCAGGTCCTCCAACTCCTATACCACTAGATCCACCTCATGTAGCCTAAAAATGGCCTGAAGTGGTCACCCTAGTGTTCCCAACGTCCCACTGAACTATGCACCAATGGTTTGTGATATTGTCTCATTACCAGTTGTGTGTCCCATGCACCACTTCCAGATGTGATACCCAAACCTTGTGTATTTTGACACCTTGTCCAAAATTCCTCCAAATATGGGAATGGTTTGTAGCCATGGATGTCCCCAAATGAGAAATTATATCTCCTAGATGCATATCGGTTACTCCCACCGATACCAACTGGGTTAACAATACTTCTCCCTTGATCTGAAAAACCAAGTGCTAGGGGTTGGTCACCAGGTGGGTTCAGATGCACACCAATGGGCTCTCCTTTCTCCATGTGACAAAATCTCATCAGAAGCTGAAGGGGCTTCTCTCCCATGCACTTTCCAAGATGGGGTAGCACAGACTACTCAGGTTCCACATCCTCTACGTGAACCTCAACTCCTTCCCATAACGTCTACCTCCATAGATCCATCACACCTATAACCTTATGTTGTCTAGCCATCTCCCTTTCATGAGATTCACTATATTTGAGTCATCTCTCTTCTCTTTCCTTTTCAGCCGCAATGTCCGCCATCTTCCACCACCCTAGCTTCCTCAAATGCTCAGAGAAGCTTAGCCAAGCCATAGGGAATGCCTCTAAACTTAGGGTAATGATCAAGATCTTCATAGCCAAAGGGATAACATGTAAAAATGATCCTCTATGGCTCCCTCAGAAACTCAAACTCAACAACCACTGGGAAAGAATACATAGAAATGGCATATTCTAGAGTATAACTGGTTAGGAACTCCTTTCCACCAGTGATCAACAACACACTGTCCAAGTCATAGATCTACATCCTGCAGCCTTTGGTAATCATCTTGGGTCCATACACATGATCTATAGTACCATCTCGATCTGGATGCATATGCTGAAAAGCCATTCATATAGTTCTACTAGAAAACAACAAAAGAACGTCTCATACAACTCATGGTACATGTTCTCTTCTACCCATCTACGTGCATTAAACTCAGGTCCAGTGTTGAATCTTTGAGAAAAATCATCCTTCGTGCTCTTGAACCATGCTTCAACACTTTCCAAGGTCAAGATGTTCTGTCATCACACATCACAGGGACCAAGATGTATATCCATTTCTCACAAAAACTTTGAAAAGAGGTCCTGGACAATGGAACCAAGATGTAGTCATTTTTATACCCTTAGAACAATAGTCTAATCCCATGCACATCACCTATCACCCAGTGGCATTGGGTGCTCACCCGAGGCACGCATGGGCTGTCAAGCCCCTCCTTTATGTGAGTTGTGTGAGAATACATCATTAATAATAGATTTAGATGCAAGAAAGAAAAGAACCATGCATTCATTCTAAGAGCTTAGGATGAGTTATTATATCAATGCATCCATTCAGATAACAAAAGAGAAGTATCAAACATAATACAAAACTGATTCATAACACAAAGGAAATGCACTAGGGTTTATGCTCATGAACAACATATATTATTTAGAACAAAACCTTATATTCATGTTAACCAGTTCAATAACCACATTACATTCATTAAGGCCATAACAGACCAATATAACAATGTAGATCAAGATTCATGCATCAGAACCTAAGCTATGCTTTCCACATTACAAAAACCCATTACAGACCCATCCCCCTAAACATGCCATTTCACCTACAGTCCTCCTAATGAGGACCTTAACCCATAGAACCCACTATTATCTCTACAGAGCTTCACCTATCCAAATCTATATGATGCCCCTCTTGATCCTCCTTTTCTTCTACCCAAGCATCTCTATATATAGCTTTAGTCTCCACCGCCATGCCTTCCTGAGATAACAGATTGTTTCCAAGTGTCCATGTGGTCCTCCAATGGAGCATGCTTCCTTTGATCTGAGCTCTCCACTCTTTACAATGATGTCTTTCTGGATCCTTCCATCACATGCATGGAATATTCCTTTCTTGACCATACAGTTTCCAAGCTGGCACCTTATCCACTCCACATGCTAGATGGGTCACACTTTTCTCATGTGCTACCTGGAACACCGAATATGGCTAAGTCCCAAAACCTTTCTTGCCTTGTGTGTGCACCATGTGTGTCTACTAAACCCTGCTAAAACCATGTCCTGCATGCGTACTTTCACCCATGCACCCTTCTTCAAATAGGTCCCATGCACCCACACGCCTTCTTGTCATCCTTAGCCAATATTCTGGGGCCCAACAATAACAAATAAGTAGACCATATGGTGGCTATTAGATCACAATTTCTTCAACCTAGCTTCAATATCTCATTCAAGGTAAGAAATAGTCTGTTATGATCATTATAAGACCAGTCATCACAGAAAATGAATTCAATTGGAAAATCATTTACAATAGCGATGAATACCCTATTGTGTAGTTTATTCAAAATGACAGTCTTGAGTTCTCATACAAAATTGTAATCTCATTTACATGCATGGGTCATGTTGATCAATTCATTCAGCTAAGGACAAAAAAACTACCCAAAGGGTTGTTGGCTCTTGAACACATTTTAATCCCTGATCATGAATTCAAATTGAAGAAGGAAAGAATATAATAGAAAATAAACCATTTTCTACCAACTGACTCCTCGTTGCCATGAGATGGGGAGTTATTGCTTAGAAATGTATGTGATCAAGATGAAAAACAATTTTAATCTCCTTAAATGATGTATTCTTATGGACTTATGAGGATCTTAAGGGTCTTTGACCCCAACGTTTCTTAACACACCATAGATCTTGATCCTAGTGTTAAGCCAACAAAATAGAAGTAGAGGTCTGTCAATCCTAAATTGAGACCTCATGATAAAAGGATCTTTACAAAGATCATTGATCCAAAAACTAAGGTAGTTTTAATCCCTACTATGTAATTTCTTATATTTAAGATCTTAACGAATTCATCAACTTTCTATGATTTTAATATGATCCAAACGTGTTAATCAGAATCTAATTTTAATCTGAATTAGTACTAATCTAAAATGATTTTAAGTTTCATGAAATCACTATTTGATCAAAGCCATCCATGTATTTCAATTTTACCCAATTTCATTATTTTCTCTATAAAATTGTCGACTATTGATTAAATTTGCTTCCAAAACTTAAATTTTGATTTAAACAAATCAAAATAGTTTGAAATATAAAAGCAAAAAAATCAGAAAACACAACCCAAGAATTTGTTTATGGGGTTCAGGAATTCCTATGTCCCTCGAGTTCATACGAACCAATCTATTAATGTTCAGATTTTGTAAGTACATATTAAAATACTTACAAAATAAAATAATGAATATTTTATAAACCTTCTAAAAAACTTTGAGAAGCCAGTGAGCTCTGAAAAATATCAATGTTCACTCTCTGTGTTTTGGTTCCCGGCTTTGCAAGTTGATATCTTCTTCATGTTCTATGTCAAAAGTTTTTTCAAAAATTTGATTTACAAAATATGGAATACAAACTCCAAATTAGAAGAATGAGTACATCACTAAAATCATCTCTAAATTCTAAACATTATTACTAGTTTCACACTGAGACCTGGTTTTTCTCATAAGTACTCTCAAAAACTGGTTGATTTCTAAAAATATTTCTTCTTAAACTTAGTATTACACACGGTCTATCCAAAGTTAATCTTAATTACAAAGACAATTTTCCTCTATTTACAAGGCTTTTGAGTACTCATGGTGTAACTAGTGGTGGGCTTATTTTTTAGCATCCATGTCAGGTTAGGGGGTTCAATCCCCTCTAACCACCTCCACCATGTGGTTTGTACCCACTTTGCCCGATATAAAATCCCACATTTATAGCGGATATGGTGAGTGGATTATGTTATATTAATAGACAGGGAGGTTATGTGAATGTTGTTTAGGGTTGCATGTTGTTGGATATTTCCATCTATGTGACTGGGTGAGCTTCTTGTTATATTGGATTTCTACCTTGTAGTTGATCGGGATATATTTTAGAGGGTCATGTTGGCTAAGTCGGTATGGGTTCACATTTGGATGGCCTGATGTGGAAAGGGCCAAGCTATGTAGTGGCTCGGCTAATGGTATAAGGAGTTGTCCAAGTGATGTGGGAAGAGTAAGTGGGTTGGCTGAGGTGGCAAGGATTAAGGCCAAGGTGGCAACTTGTAATATGATGGTCACCGAGTTGAACTCATAATGTAAACTTGATTCCTAATGCATAGCATAATCATAATTTCAAATACAAGTGCAATATCCCACATTCATCCCTGTAATTACACTAAGAGGAAAATATATACAAAAATTGTGGCAATAATCAAAGTGAAGTAACAGATGGAAAAGTCACCCCTCTGATATAAAAGATTGTGTCAACCCTAGCTCAGGGTCCCCAGCCAATAATAGAAAATAGTGGGGACCGCCCATTTCAAAAATGATTGCATGAAATACCAGAGTCATAAAACCACATCTTCTACTCAATTTTTCTCATATTTTCACTTTTGCCACGTGTTGTATGGAATGATTAGCTAGTTGACTACTATTTTTTCTCCTTCAACTGGAATCTTATATGGACAGGTAACTTTCTCCAATGGAGCTCCATTTTTTGCATTCAAATAGGTGACGGAAATATCTCACACTATTATACCATACTGTAATGATATTAGGAGATTTATGGAAACCATTCCCCACTGATTTGATCTCTATATTACACCTCCCTAATGAGAAGGGTCTTTATTCCAAAAAAATCTATTTTTCCACCCACAAATGTTGTAAATCATCTTCAAGTATATCACAAACAAATACAAGATCCATATAAATAGCATTATAGGTAATATCACTTAAAAAATATTGATTATCTTATCACAAAAAATTGATCAGTTAAAATTAGACAATCGTTCACCAAAAGAAGGCAAATTGTCCCACTGATAGGAGCTTTATGACTCTGCCAATCTCTATAAATAGTTGTGAACCTAGTAATATTTCATTCCATTGTGATTGTAACTACCATCGCAAATGATCAATTTGACCATGTCTAAAAATAAAGACAATTGTTTACGCAAAAAAGAGGAATGTTGTCAAATTGATACTCTGTGATATAGACCAATAACTGTAAACACAACTTCCATCAAAAATATATCAATAGTATATAAATACAACTACATGCCAAAAGAGGCTAGTGTCCACTGGTCCCTGTGAAATTATCAATCACTGTAAATATCACAAACACGATCCAAAAATGTTTAAACTACCATATGCCAAAAATAAACAAGAGTCAAAACTAAATTTATGTTATTCTGCTAATGAAATATATATCCCAACATTCTAAACTATAAATAGGATAGAAGAAAACTTCCTACATATCAAAAAGGTAAAACTGCTATCCGCTGCAAAAGATCACCAGGCATAATCTGTAAACCAATTTATTAGTGTAATCAACATACACACTAATTATAACCACATAGGATAGTTACAAATAAATGCCCAAAAATACGAGACTTCGTATATGTGTAAATGCCCTATGTGGACACAATGAGTTTGTATTTTTAATTAAGATAAAAAATGGTGCCCATAATTTTGCACAAACAAATCAACAACATAAATACAAAAATGTAAACTATGTTGTCTAAATGGATTTTTTCAAACATAAACGTGAGAAGTAGAATCTGAGTATGATAAACTTGTCCTTTAGCTCTTCCCTACACGTGACACCACAATTCAAATTAATCCAATATAAAATATGGGAAATTTTCCTTTCATCATTCAATGAAATCCCACAAAAATGCTTTGAATGAATATGTATGCTAAAAATCTATGCAAACATGAAATTAAGAAATTGTTTATCAACCAATTTAATCAGATTTTCCTTTTTTGGTGGTTCAATTTTCTCAGTATATACTTGGTTTTCTGCATGGGTTATTTTAGAAACTATTGGTTTCACAAATCTTTTCTTTTCCACATTTTCCACTGTTGTTTTAGATGAAGTTGAAAACACATGTTACCCTCATGACCTTTCCTATGACAATAGGTACAATATATATTTTCCAATTTTTTAGGAAACTTGCCCATATTACTATTTTTACAACCTTTTGTATGAAAATGGTTTTTCAAAATTCTTCCCAATAATGATTTCCTTTTCCAGCATTTAGCTACATAGTGGTTAGATAATCCACACAAGTTGTATGGATAACTCTACAAAAAAAATTATCTATAATCAAAAGGAACATGGAAATATGTATGCTATCTAAAATAAAATAAAATAATTTTTTTCTCATTACCATTTTTTAACTTTTGTGGGTTGTGGTGGAGGTTTCTACCTTGCAGTCTTAGCTATCTTGGAGCATTAACCTTCCTCGTTTTGACCACCAAATATGAATCCTAAAATTTCATGGTGAGGCCTATCCTTTACCTAAATGGGGTTAGAAATTCCTTGGCCTTCTTCTCCAAGGATTTTTCCATTAAATCCCATTTTGAAATTTAATTTTAAACCTATTCCCTTAGTTTGTTGTTTAAATTTATAGAAATCAATTTCAACTGATTTACAATGGGAAGATTCAAACACTTGCAGAATACTTACAGTGATTGAATTAGCTTGCACACTTGTAGGAGAGGAAGGTACATATTGCAAAACAAACTTGTTTTTCCCCTTCATGTCACCACCAGTCTGTAAATTTTCCAAGAGATCATCTTTGGATTTTAACCCCATTTTCAACTTTTCACATTCCTCTTCCAAGGAATAATGCATTGATCTCATAAGAACATTGTCTTCTTGGATCTGGTGGTTGCATGTGTCAAGTTATTCTAGATTTTCCTTTTTAAAAAAATTTCCCATGGTGCACCTGTACCCATCCAATCACAACTGAAAAAATTGTATAATATGAAGAAATAAAAAGTCAAACAAACCTACTCTGATACCAAAACATGATCTCTAAACACAAGAGAAATCCTCTAGTTTTTCACTGCTTACAATGATCTTTTAAATATTGTCAGATTCTAACTTTTACTCAACTTAATCTGATTCAAATCTGATCCAAATGTGTTTTAAAACTGAATTTAATCATTCACATTAGTTAACCATTTATATTTTTTGATTTATGCGATTTATTAAAATTATCAATTGATTAAATTTGCATCAAAAACTGAAATCTGATTTAAAAATCTGAAAATAGATTGAAATCTGAATGTAAAAAAATATAAAACTCAACACAAGAATTTTTTACAGGGTTCAGAAATCCCTACGTCCTCGGTTTCATACGAAACAATTCATTAATGTTTAGATTTGTAAGTAAATTTGTAAAAACTTACAAAGTAAAATAATGAATATCATAAACTTTCCAAAGACTCTAAGAATTCGTGTGCTCTAAATAATATCAATATTCACTCTCTGTGTTTTTTCTTGGCTTCGCAAGTTGATCTTCTTTCAGTTCTCTGAAAAAAGCTTCACAAGTTACTTTACAAAATCGTAATATGAACTCTAAATTGGAAGATTGAGTATATCACCCGATTCATCTATGAATTATTAGCATTTTCCCATTTACACTGAGACCTATATTTTCCCTTAAGTGCTCAAAATAATCTATTTTCTAAAAATGCCTTCTTATTAGTACTAACATAGTCTACAAAGTTCTCCTTTCGAAATAGAATTTTCCTCTATTTATAGCTTTCCAAGCACGTGTGGTGTAGTGGTAGGGATATATTTTACCACCCACGAGGTTAGGGGATTAAGCCCCTCTAATAACCTCCAATGCTTTTTTATCCCACGCGGGGCAAAAATTCCTCATGTATAGGGAGTTGGGCGGTAGTTTTGTCTAATAATATGAAAATGATTATGCCAATATGGCTTGGATGCATTTTGTTAGATTTTCCACATATGTACCTGAGTGAATTTCTTGCTATGTTGGGTTTCCATATTATACGTGGTGGCTTTATTTGAATGGCCTTGTAGATAATTATGGGCTCACACATGTATATTATAATGTGGCAGTGGCCAAGTATGGATTGGTTTAACGAGTTATTAAGGTTGAACGGTGAGGGAAGAGTTAGTGAGTTGGCCAGTGAGGTAGAAGCTCACCGAGCTAGTGAGTTGGCCTCCCATTTTCCTGAAATGAAGCTAGGTCCAAAATCAATGCTTTTAATTATAGTGCAATGCAATATCTCACATTCATCCCACAAATACACTTAAAGGAAAATATATACAATATTGTGGAAATATCAAAATGAAGTAATAACAAAAAATACACCCCTCCCACAAAAAAGTGTGTTGAACTTAGCCGAGGCCCCCCAACCAATAAATAATGGGACACACCTATCCAAAAATGAGTATCGAATAGTAGAGTCATAAAAATAATTTTTACTCTTTTCTCAATTCTCATTTTTCCATGTGTTGTAGCGTGATTGGCCAGTTGTTCCCATTTTTATCCTTCAACTGAAATCTTCTTTCAAATGGTAACTTGCTACAATGAATTTTGTTTTTCACATTCAAATAGGATAAGGAAATATCTCAGAGTCTTATACTATATTGTAATGATCCCAGGAGATTTAGGGAAAATCTCCCATTGATTTGATCTCCGAATCATGACACATGCAACTAATGAATATACCAACAATTCTCTGTACAATAGGGGTTTTTCTTAATCATATCAGCATACCTAAATCATTAAACCACCACCAAAATGGCATATTGAGAGTCCTATACAATTCTAAATCATCACATTATCCTTCCCAATACATTTCATTCCCATACTAATCAAATTTTCTCTATCGTTATAGAACTAGGATTTTGGGGAGGGTTTTTAATTTCTTAACTTATTAACAATGGTTCATAAAAATTTTAAAACCGAATGAACCCATTATTTTTACAAAATATTATTATCTCCATGACCTAATATCCCCAAATATCTTAGACTAACATGTATTTCACACACGTGTGGGTGAGCAACTAAAAGTGGCATATTGAGCTAGGACTTGCATTATGAGAGCTCGGTAGAGCTCAATATCACTTTTCTTGGTTTTTTGGTAGTATCCTAACTTGAAAATTGACACACACCACTAGGATAACCTCCTCCATGATATAAAATAACTACTCATTCTTGAACACATAAGAATCTCTTTGATCACCATGGTTTTCCCATGCATCTTATTCTTTCCTTCATACATTTGCTTCAACATGACCTATAACTGAATTCTAACTTATTCCCAATCCATACATGATATGCACTCTCAAAATGCTCCAAAAATTCTTGCACTGAATTACATTGGCTTGATCTTCTCCAGGATTCATGGAATCATCTCATCCTTCTTGCATTAGGTTAACAACAAGACCTAGAATGGCTTATTTCACCACATGACATACACAAAATGACATGTTTTCCTCCTTACATAATCATTAACACCTCTGATAAATATCTTTGAGCATATGAGACACCATAAAATTTTTTCGAGCTCATACACTATACCTTGCTTGATTTTACTTTAATTTAGACCATTCAAATGCACCAAGACACTATAATAACTTCACCAAAATAACATATTGAAGACACCAAATCACCTCACAACCAATCAACCTTTATCCTTTTCTTTGATTTACACCTCATACTAACATCAATGCCATTTGGTCACCCTTTTCCACCAATGAAACTTTAAATCAATGAAAACACCTATGACACCATGTCTAACATGTGTGTATTGTGCATTCATCTTCATTAACTAATTTCACACTTTTAAATACAATTTTAACTTATATTGTTTTTACAAAACTTCCTACTTCAAGACTGTATTCTTCTTTGTGCAGTTAATCTCTCAAATCTAAAACTCCTATTCAGTTTTTTCCTGAGACAATTTGGAATTGTGTTTTCCATGTACTCCTATTTACTAAATTTCTATAAAAAAAATTAGTTTATGCCAAATCCAAATTCCTTGAGTTCGTAGATTATCTCCAACCATGCATCTAAGAAAATATCCAAGGATTATATACAAAACTTTTTTCTTTCCATTAGTTTTTGGATTTCATGTTGAACTGAATTGTAAAATTTTATCTAACATTTTATAAAATATTTTCTAGAAATGACCAACAATATTTTTCTCTCTCAGATAGTTTACTACACTTTAATCTTTGTAGTCTCAAAATCTTCTTAAAGATTATATTTTTGACATGTGTTGCATCACTATTCTTCTTACAAGAAATTAAATGTTTTATCTTTGAAAACCTATCCACCAATACAAAAATGGATTCAAAACTCCTTTGTGTTCTTAGAAAACCCAAAACAAGAACCATAATTATTTCTCCCCAAGACATCTCCAAGTTGTGCAAAGGTTGATACAACTATGTTTTTTAAGATCTTTATTTATCCAAATAAAAAACTTGACATTTTTTGTACAAACATGCACATGTACGCACTCACGTATGCCCAAATTTTTCTCTCCCTTAGCCATACTAAATTGTTGTATAAGATAAAATGCCCTGCTGATCCTCCAAAATGTTTCTCTCTCACCAAGTTGCTCCATATTGATCCCTTTAGGATGCATAACTATCCTACTCTAAAAAAATACTTCTTACACAAAATATTTCAACCAAGGTGTTCTACCGACACTTTTGGGTACTATACATACTTCCCGTGATTCTCTAATATATTTATATCGTACATATAAGTATTTCATGGATTCAAAACTCACAAATTCTATTTGCATCTTTGTTAATGAATAACTATGCCTACCGAGTGCATCAACCACCTTGTTATTTTTCCCACTTCTATGATTCAACAAAAATGTGTAATATTTTAGGCACTCTACCCAATTCACTTTCCTTTGACTTATTCTTTCCTAGTTATTAATAAACCACAATGTTTGATTGTCTATTTACGACATAAACTCTTTATACAATAGGAAATGTATCCATTTATTCAACTCTTACACAATTATGTAAAATTCCTTATCATAAATATTATAATTCCTCCTTTCATCATTAAGCTTCTCACTTAAATATGAAACATGTCTTAATCCTTGGCTTAACACCCTACCAAAGGATATGCTAATACCATCAAAATCAACTTGAAATGATTTTACAAAAATTGGTAATTACAAAAATAGTTGTTTTGTATTCTTGTCTTCAAGTCCAAAAACCTCTTACATAGACCTATATTTTAGATGAAAAGTATTTATGTCTCCTCCCATGCCCATTGTAATAAGTGTGCATACACAAATAAATTTCTTGATGAAATTTAAGTAAAATATATCCAATCCATAAAATTTATGTTCTTTAGAAGCACTCATGAATGATGTCCAATGCACCATTACGTAAAATATTTTATATTTCATCTTCTATCCTTCCTTGGAAATCATAAATCCCAGATATACTAATTCATCCTATATAAATATGTAATTCCTTAGATTAAATAATAATTTTTCTTCCAGTAATATCTACAACACTTGTTATAGATGTAGCAAATGATATTCACACATGCTACTCAAAATTAGAATAACATCCACACACATGATTAGAAACTTTCTTTAAAATGCTTTTAGGATTGATGCATTAACCTCATAAAAGTAATCTATGCACTGCTCAATATAAATGGCATCATGAGCTACTCGTGGAACCATTGTTGAGTGTTAAAATCTGTCTTCCATGAGTCTCCTTCTCTTACATTAATATGATGCAATTTGATATTCAAATAAAATTTGTTGAAATACACAACTCCACTCAATAAATCCATGATTTCATCCATTGATGATAATGAAAACCTACACTTAATGGTGATATTATTTATAACCCTTGAATCACTACACATAATCCACTCACCATGCTTATTTGGTGTTAATGTTGTCAACACTATTCATATAATCATATTCTCTCTAAGGAGTCTTGTGTTAAATAATCCTTGCAATTTCATTCGTTCATCCACATTATCCTATGATGTCACTCTATATTATTCCTTGTTGGGAAAAATATATCTTGGGGTTAAATACATGTGGTGACTAATGTCTCTCATAGGTGGTAACCCTTCAAGTAACTTATTAAACACAACTTTTGCATAATCTTCTAACATCCCCTTTAATTCTGAGAAAATTAGTTCTCCTTCTTTAGCCACTTTTATCACACCTTAATTTTGCGTGGTCTACACTATAATTGAAAAACAAACACCATCATGATTTACTCATTTAATAAATTATTACCCAAGAGTAAACACATGTTGGTCCTACTTCACCATTATCTCATTATATGCAAGGATTTGGTAATGGTTAATCTTATTTAAAAGTTACAACTGCTTAACACATTATTTCCATCCTCTACTATCCCTTCACAGTATATCTTATCTCTCATGCATGTTGTGGGTCATTTACAGTCTCATGTTCAATCACTCACATTAGTAATAAAGACCTATTGCACTTCCATTAATAATAATTCATTGCATGACAACCCTATTCCTAAGAAGATTCATAACTCAACATTTCCTAAGGATTTTATCATGACTACCTTTTCATGTTTTGATGGTACTGGAAACCCCTAATTTCATCTCAAACATTACCGTGTGGCTATGGATTCATATTCTAATGATAGATTATTTCTTAAAGCCTTTCAACGTAGTCTTACCGATGACGCTTTATAATGGTATTCTCACCTACCATTTGGATCAATTAGAACTTATCATGAGATGGAAGAAAGTTTTCTCTATCACTTTATCATCAAAAATGGGCCTAGAGTTACCTATGATCACCTACCTTCTTTACATCAGGAAAAAAAAGAACCTATCATGGATTACATCTTACGATTCAATGCTTGTATGCACCAATTAGTCTCTTAACCTATCAATATAGAGAATCAATTTATCTTTTGTCGTGGTTTGATTTTAGCATTAAAACAAAGATTGTAATATGACACATGTGAATCATTCACACTTCTATGTTATAGATTCATTGATCTAGAACAATACCCTATTAATACACATGTTATAGATCCTCCACCTATTGTTACTACTGATACATCAGCTGATATTCCTATACGATCTCTATCTCCTCCTCACAAGCAAGCTCAGCCTACTACATCACAAAAGGGTATTTCTTCTCCTATTATATGACAAGCTACACCTAACTCTTCTACACTTGTTTCATGTGAGCCATTGCATTTCTCTCATCATGCTCGAACACATGATTTGATGTGTGATTTACTTAATGAGCCTTTAATTCACTTAACTTCTAACCAACATCATCTACAACATCATTTACAAAGTCAGCATGATCAAACATGTTATAACTATCATCATATGAATGGCCATGGGGATAATGATTTCTTCACCCTTCATGATTGAATGTAACATTTAGAGGATAAGGGAATAACATCCTTTGGCTCTCTCTCACATGAGTGATCCATGTATCCTCTCCCTTAGCAATGGGATACTACTCCGATTATGTTGTCTCCTTCATCTAGCACTAAGGTCATTGTTCTTCCATTGCCATAGTTCATCACTCATGTGCACTCTCCACTGTGTCCATCCATCACTACACCACCTCATCCACCTCATTCATCACATCATGATATTTCTTCACATTGGCTTCCATAACCCTCAACATTTTAACCTTCTACCACCACTCCACATGACATTCAATTTGGCTCATATGCTCACCTTACTTTCATTCCACATGCTTCCACCGCTTTGCGCCACCCCAGTCTTTCATAGGTGATTGCTATCACCATACCTCTCGATGATGCACTCATTTTATTACAGTTCTTACATGAATATTGAGGGATCTGATACAATACGAAACTCTCTTCACATGCTTTATCGATTCATCTAGCACCCCTTATCGAATCATTTCTTGATGATGCACTCTTTCTTTACAATCCATTTTTTATTGTTGAGGGGCCTTATCTAAATTAAAATAATAATCTATACGCTAGGGGTAATCACTAATCTTCTCCCCCCATCCTTATCATACTAACATATGTTTAACATTAAAACCACGTCATCCTCACACACATCATCAATTATTCATCACGATTGTATTTTCACAATCACATTACACATTTTTTCTATCATCATATACATCATTTTACATTTCCATTTAACAAATACAAACAATATTCAAACACATCAATAATTATATATAGCAACAATAATCACATATATCATCATCACATCATAACATAAATACAAACCGAATACAATCATCATATGCCCATAAATTTGTCTCTATATATTAATCTCCATCATAGTTACAAAACATCTCACCACTGGGGGGAAACTCCCATACATATAATACATCAATACGAATCATATCTCATCATCACTATCACTATCTGGTACTATAAGATCTCTAGAACTTGATGTCTCGCTGCTAACTCGGCATCATTGATCTTGACCTTGATATCTCTCCACTTGTCTGTGCATTAGTGTGTTCTCAATACATTGCTCTAAAAAGTAACTTTGTAACATGATGAATTGTGCAAACACATCCTATGCTAATGGAACGCCACCCACCGCCTCTCTAGTTTGTTGTGCTTCCTTGCATGCCTCATCTCTCTCATTCAACAGCATTGTACACATCATTTCTACTATGACCACTAGCTCAAATAGGTGGGCATGCTCGCTCGCAATTTTTTCTACACTCTCTAATATCCCTCCATCCAAAAGTATGTTGGTTGGCACATTTCATGCCAATGTGTGGATAGATATTTCCATAATAAAGGACCAATATACATCACCTATAACCAATAGTACAACACATTAGATAACCATAACCATCACATAAACAAGTATCCAGTCATACAACATAACTATAAAGTTACTCACGCTTCGTTATCACTGTCGTTACGTTGTTGGGGGCATGTTCTTTCCCCTCCACTCCTCCTCCCTATGGTAATCATGCCGCATCCATAAACAATGAAAATTAAAACACCCATCGATGCATTTTCCACCATGCATGATATGCCTTTGTATACCATGCATTAGCTACATCCATCAGCTCTATCTCTCCATTGTCCTTGTCTAGCCTAAGAGGTACTAACTACTCTCCTATGGGCCTTGTAGACACAAATATTAGACATTAGAAAAATATTTAGCACGGTCTTATACTACTATTTAGAAGGTTCTCTAGTGTACAAAGTACTAATTAATCCCACCTTTTGGCCATCTTCTTATATTTTATTGTTTGGTTGTGGAGCCTATTTTCATGTGTGAAAATGTTGAAGACTGTACACTAAGAGTACTGCACACTTTCCACAGTTGTCTTGCCATAGGTTTATGGGATGGTTTTGATACCCACAGTTTTGTAAAATTGTTAGAGAAATTACCTACTTATATGGTTTTGTGCATATGGTAGGGTTTATGTAACATTGCAGATGTGTCTGAATTTAGGTGTGAATTCTGTAGAGTTTGTTGAGCATAGCTCCAAGCAAATATGGGTATTATATTAAGAGAGTGGTGGCTTGTAATAAAACCTAAGCAAGGGATTCTTGGTGGATGTAGCCCATATTCATTGAACCACATTAAATATTGTCTCTTTGTGTTGTGTTATTTTTATTCTACACTTTTATTTGACATTTGTAATATTTTATGCATATTAGTTTCTACTATTGCGATTCTGTGATGGATTGATTTGTATATTTTATTCCTTATTTCCTAACATTTATTTCATCTTTCCCACATCATTTTAAATGATTATCACCCTATTTTCTAACATCCCCAGGTTTCTAGCCCTAAATCAAGGCACCCTAGGCTATACTAGGGTGCCCCGAGGAGCCCTGGTCCCACCCAGGGTGCCTCGGTCTCTGCATAACCTCCTTCACTCCTTTTTAGGTCACTTCTAGCTATTGGTAGTCCTTATCTTTTTTCGTAGTCAGTCTGGTTGGGATTAATTACAAAATTAAACTTGAGAGCCCTATAAATATAAATTTTATAAGACCATAGTAAGGGTCCTAGGTCATTACATCATATCACTACTATCACTCCATCTAGAGCTACATCCATTGTATCACTTACATCAACATAGTGCCATGCATTCAAGCTAGGATATCTACATCACACACACTTCATAGGGGAAAAGATTTCATTCTATTTTATGCACACATTCTACTTACATTTCTATAGCTATTGTTGCTTGCTACTTCACAAAGTGCGACTGACATGATAGCACCTAGAGCATAATATGCACACACACACACACACACACCAGAATTACATTAGGGTCTGTAATGTAGTGAAACACTGAGTTATAAGTCCACTAGCTTGGCGGTTGAGGTCAGTCTGACCCATTCATATGCATATTTCATTTGTTATAGGGCTTACTACTTCTACTTGCATTACGGGTCATTCTCCAATTCATCTGACAAATCCTGCGTGACAGGAAGGAAGTACTCAAATACATATAACAACCATTCTAGATTCAGGTTCTGAGCATCCATAGTGTCCAGAACACCTAGATTGTAAACCAAGGTGCCCTAGGGCACTTGAGTACCCTCTTAGGCACCTATGTCATCTCAGACAAGCCAGATCCACCTTCAGCAGGGTTCCTGAATGTTTTTCTGCACTACCAAGTTCCACTCCCAGATCTACAACATTGTGCGAAAATCTCCTATTATCATCTAAGTCACTTCTCTCTCTCCTCTTACATATTAGGGTTTTGATTTACTTAGAATAGTTTGTTTATATTTATTCCATACTGCTCTAGTCTTTCATTTACAACGTTTTATTCCTTCTAAATAGATTAAAATTAATACCCTAGTTTTTCCTCTTTAGGATACATTAGGACCTATTATTTTCAATCATTTTGGTGAACCCGATGTCTCTTCTTAGAAATCCTCGGATCTTGACTCCACACTTCCCATCATGGGTGAGCATCATGGAAAGGCTTCTTCTTCCAGCCCTCTAATTACTTTGAAATTTGATAACCGTGTCACCAACACTTTCACTGCCTCTTTTGGTTAAAGCCCTTGTCATTCTTTTATCAAACTTCCATATTTTGGGATGGATCCTCGTGCTATCACAGATGTTGTTACTTCCTACTTATGCACTATTAATCCTAATGCTTTGGGTCAACTCGTCACCGAATTCCAAGATCTCCCTCCTGATCCTATCGTTCTCTCTCCCACCTAGACATCATTGAATCTAGCCTTACACCTTCTTCTTCTCCATCCCCGCTCATGTCTCCCTCTAAACTGACTTCACCCACCCTAGTCCCTGTTGTCTACATGGTTGATCTAGTCCCTCCTACTTTTGTTGTTACTTCAACACCATCCACTAAACCCACCCCACAATATAGGGTTTCTTTTCCCATTCTTCCCTTATCTCCCTTTCTTTATGAGATGTCATTCACAACTATTATCCACTAGCTTAGTACAATATCTTCCCCACCATTTGATCCTACCACCACAATTTTCCATACCTGGGTCCTTCATCATCCATGGATATCCTCCTCGGCTCATCGCCAACATTCTCCTCCTTTGTACGCCCATCTTTCACTTACACTCTCTTCATAAATAATTCTTATTGGGAACACATATCACTTCACCCATTCTACATCACTATTGTATGCTCTATCAAGGGTCTCCTCCAACTTGGGTTTGGATTTGATGACCTTCATACTCCTCTATCCGATCCCCACCTATATTATGGTTCAGTCATTCTTGTTACTATATACGGTCCCCATTTTTTCCACCTTGTCATTCATCTTACATGTGTTCCTCCTATTTATCCACTAACTCTTGGCCTATCTTGGCTATATTATATCAGAGGGACACTCAATCCTCATCAAATTGATATCACTTTTCCCATGCCATTTTGTGAGGTGAGTATTTGTAGTAGTTCTTTCCTTTGTTATTCACCTAACTTCACCATTTGGTATGTATGCCTTGGGCTTCCCATTATCCCCCTTTACCAACGAACAATATGTCATGGTCATGCATATTTTATGCCTCCATGGTCATCTAGATCACCACCCACATACTCTTGCTTATCAATTATCTCATGCTATACCATAGAATTTTGATCATTCTTCTGAAGACCTTCCATCTCCCTTAGCCTATTGTGATTACCCTCCTCATGCAGTACACTCTTTCTCCTTTGAGACAATTGATGATCCTTACTCTTGCAGTCCCTCTTCTAATGCACACCTATGGGAAGCTATATATACACTAATTTTTTTGTTCTATTCTATGGAAGACACAATTGCGTCTCTTCAATATAAAATTGTACAACTTCCACATGCTTCTACTCCACCTACAACTCCTACTCCATCTATCTCTATAACTAGTCTCCTTTAGCCTATTATGATTACCCTCCTCATACAATACACTCTTTCTCCTTTGAGACAATTGATGATCCTTACTCTTGCAGTCCCTCTTCTAATACACACCTATGGGAAGCTATACAAACACTAATTTTTTTGTTCTACTCTATGGAAGACACAATTACGTCTCTTCAATATAAAATTGTACAACTTCCAGCATGCTTATACTCCACCTACAACTCCTACTCCATCTATCTCTATAACTGGTCCCCTCCCTGATCTACTAGTTCTACCTTTCCATTCCCCTCTTATTCTTCCTTCTAACATAACACTATAGCACATTCTCGATCACATTCTTAACTTCTAACTCCTTGTGCTGCCACCTACTTGTTCATATCCTCCTTCACAATTAATCCACACCCGTGCCCATCCATATTGTCACTATCATCACATTTAAGGTCATCATATAGATTCTTATCGCACATTATCCTGTGTTATTCATTATATCCATCAATTATGCTTCCTCTCATTCAACACCCCACCTCCTCCTATTTTATGTGCAACCTCTCCATCGTGCCCAGTTCATCGATGACTAACACACCCTCCCCACAGATCAACCCAACATTAACCTCTACCATCACATATCCTATCTCCCCATACAGGTTTCACATAAGAGTCTTCATGGCTACATCTTCCTTCACACACATATCAATTCCATTCACCCACACCATTTAGCTCTACTATATTCCCATTAATAGATCATGGCCCTTTGCTCATTTCATCTCAAGACCCCATCGAAGGACTTCACCACTTCCACCTTCTTGGTTAATTTTTCTTTATTTCCACACGCTTGGGGGCACATCACATTATCTCCCAACCCACCCTCTTATAGTCCCACATATTTATATTGTCTGCCATTACATATTCTTATTTAGGTGATCATCATGTCTATCCCACACATCGTAGCACCCTCATCACCTGATGACGCACCTTAGTGCTTCAATTCACACTGGACTGTTGAGGGATTACTATTACATTGAACCCCACACACTACACTACAAGACCTATACATTTACATTCTATCATCCTACATCAGATCTCCGTAGCATACCCTAAACTTTTCATCATTGTCTATGAGCCTAGTTTTACATTCCAACTTATCATTCTTCATTTATGCTAGGTCATGTTATGAGTTTAGCTTTTACCATCAAATCTTATAACTACACTTACCCACATTAAATTTAAATCCTACATATGGAATTCATACACGTCACCTATTCTATATGCTACACTAGATTTCTTTATACTAAAAATAATAATAACCAGATCATACCAAGCCAAGAACATAGACACTAATCAAACACCATGATCAATAAGATGAAAGTAATTCGCCAGAATACATTTACGTAAAACTTTGGAAAAAATGAGAAACGATATCATATATTATTATGGAACTCAATGAAATACAATGAGAATGGGCCTTGCTTATATAGGCAATGAATAACAATCTAAGAACCAGTCAAGGTGGTAGATGAAGTGATAAATCAAGGAAAGAACTAGTCATCAAAGAACTAGTTAATTCCATATATTTAGGAGAGAACTAGGCATCAAGGATCTATTCAATACTATAGATCAAGGAAAGAACTATACCTAACAACTAGATAATATCCCCCTAATATCTAAATATATAAAAAGAAATATCCACACACATAAGTGGGTGAGGATAAATACAATAAAGGTAAATAAAGTACCTAGGTGAACATGAGCTAAGGTAAATACCTACTCTAACTCTCCCCCTCAAGTGAAGATAGGGGCCAAAATAGAAGTGGCATGTCCACAATATGAGTCCCAAAAACTAGGCCTGATGAGGTACTCATGTATAATATATCCATAAGAAACCTCAAACCAAAAGAAGGAAATAATCCTACTGTAAGGAAAGAGAAAGAAGAAGAAGAAGAAATATGTTCTCATGAACACCTCCCAAGAATAAATTCCAAAACCCCAATAATTCCACGTAACTCAAGGTAGTGAGGTGATGCAAAAGGATTCGTAAATATGTCCGTAACTTGATGTTGAGTCAGAATGTACTCCAAGAAAAGAACTCCATCCTGAATGTGTTGATGAATGAAGTGGATGTGTATCTCAATATTCTTGTTCCACTGGTGCTCAACTGAGTTATGAGAAATGTTAATTACACTTTGGTTGTCACACAAAAGTATAGTCGGTGAATCCTGTTAGAATCCAAACTCTTTCAATAACTGTCAAAGCCAAAGAATCTACCAACTCTCTATAACTATTGCCTTATACTCTACCTCTGAAGATGAAAGTACAATAGTCTATTGCTTTTGGCACGCCCAAGCAACTGGAGAATAACCAAGACAAAAAAGATAGTTAGAAGTGGAATGTCTACCATCAATAGAAACTGCCCAATCTGAATCTATATACCCAACCAACTGAGTAGAACCCCTAGTGTAGTGTAGGCTAAAGTGGGAAGTGCCCTAAAAATAGCACAAAATCCTTTTAACAACCTATCAGTGACTACTATGAGGAGAATGTGCAAACTGAGATACAAGCCCTACTGCAAATGAAATATCATGGTGAGTATGGATCAAGTACATGAGACTCCTAACCAACTACCCATATATGTAGGATCACAAAGTGGTGTGGTACATGTGGAAAAAAGAGTAACTCCAGACTGAAAAGGAGATGAACTTGGCTTGCAATCAGTCATATCAAAGTGCCTAAGAAGATCATGGGTATACTTTTGCTAACTCAAATGAATCCCTAAATCAATTTGAGAAATCTGTAAACTAAGGAAATAATGTAATAGCCCAAGATCTGTCATGTCAAATTATATAGAAAGAGCCCTTTGAATACTCTGAATGTGGGAAGAAGAGCTTCCAATAAGTAACAAATCATAAACATACAAGACAAGTATCACAATATCCTCACCAACATGTTGGAGATACACTATATGATTGAAGTGGCAACAAAAAAAACTAGCTGATAGAAGAAAAGAATCCATCTTCTCATACCAAGCCTGAGGGGCTTGTTTGAGACCATAGAGAGACCTTCAGATCCTACAAACAAGAGAAGAATCCTGAACAAATCCATCTGGTTACTCCATGTATATTTCCTCTTGTAGATCTCCATGTAAGAAGTCACTCTTCATGTCCATCTGGTATACGGGCCACCCTTGTGATGCAGCAATAACAAGTACAAGGCATACAAAATCCATCTTGCCAATGGGTGAAAAAGTCTTAGAGTAATCAATACCTTTAACTTGTGAAAAAACTTTTGCAACAAGATGAGCCTTATACTTTTCAATGGACCCATCAGTTGTGTATTTGGTTTGGTATACCCACTTACACCTAACCATCTTTCTTCCTTTAGGAAGAGATACCAAATCCCAAGTAAGATTCTTCATCAAAGAAGAATACTCAGGTGCCATCGCATCATCCCACTCCTGTATCCCATGAGCCTTTGAAAAATAATGTGGATCCTCAGAAAATGCCTAGTACAAAAGTCTAGAACTTGTACAATGTGTGTGATGATGCCTAGTGGGTGGAAGATCCTATATGATAGGTGCTACCTCAAAAACTATAGTACAAGCCCACTTAGGCATAGTGACAACAACAGTGGGAATATGATCCTCAATGACATCTATAACCTCCTCATCAATCTCCTCAAAAAAAGGATCCTCAATATGAGATAAAGAATCATGAGGAGTGAAGTGCTCATCAAACTGAACATGTGTTTGAAAAATAACATCATGTGTATCAGGATCTAAAATTCAATAAGATCTCATGTCCTCACAATACCCTATAAATATCAAGGGTTTACTCTTCTTATCTAAATATTTCCTTTTCTCCTTTGGCACAAAGGCCCAAGCATGGCTCCCAAAGACTTGAAAAAATGAGACATCTGGCTTAGTGTTGGAGAAAACTTCCTTTGGAGTCAAATGCTCAAGTGATCTGTGCAGTGTGCAAATCTGAATGCAATTAGCACAATTAACTGCTTCTTCCCAATAGATAGGAGGTATATCTCTAGAATGCATCATATAGTTAGCCATTTCCTTACAAGTTCTATTCTTCTAAGCCATTATGTTGTGGAATATAAGGAACAAAATGCTGGTGAATAATGCCTTGAGTTTCCAAAAAGTTAGAAAAATCATTGTTGAAGTACTCCCCCCCATTATCAGTATGAAGGTTCTTTATGCAACTAGAATATTGTTTCTCGACCAAAGACATATAGACTTTAAAGTGTGAAAAA
Source organism: Taxus chinensis (assembly GCA_019776745.2). NCBI lineage: Eukaryota > Viridiplantae > Streptophyta > Pinopsida > Cupressales > Taxaceae > Taxus > Taxus chinensis. The sequence goes on along the minus strand of CM034152.1, from coordinate 713,026,864 downwards.
ACATCACTGTTTTACTTGATAAAATAAACCCCCAAGTACACCTCAAGAAATTATCAATAAAGTTAAGTGCATACTTAGCTCCATTGAAAGAGGGGGGTTGGAAAAACCATCAAGTCATTATGCACAAGCTCAAGTGGTATAGAAGCTCTCTTAGAAAAATTCTTAGGAAATGGATCTTGGTGTTGTTTCCCTAATGCACAGAGAAAGAAGACTCCCTCAAGACAAGATACTTTAGGAAGACCATCTACCATACCATGAGTGATCAAATCCTTCAAATATTTGTAATTAAGATGTCCAAATATTTCATGTCAAAGCTTACTCTCCGAATCTGCATGAGAGACCAATCCTATCCCTATAGAAGAAGTTTCATCAAAACCCTCAAAGTGATATAGTCTAGAACTATGATCAATAATACCTTGAGCAAAAAGTGAATAAGGCTCCAACAAAGTTCTTACTTCTGCCCCATGTGGTGTAAAAGTCACTATTTTCCCTTGACCACAATGACAAATTTGACATACATAAAGCAAGTTTGTAGTGATGTTAGGAACATATAGTGCATCTTGGATACTGCCACCATCAAGTTGTATATCACCTTTTCCCTTAAAAGAAAGGAAGGAAGAATCTCCAACCTTACTTTTGGAAGTATAACTCAAACCTATAGAAATAAAAATCTCCTTGGAAGAAGTCATGTGATGAGAAGCACCAGAATCTATAACCCAATTGTCTGTAAGTGGTGACTAAGATCTCCCAACAACATTAAGTGCTTTGCCATGCTGATTAGAAGGAGGTGGAGTGGAGATTGAAATTTTGTGTTTATTGACTGCATTCTCTAAGGCTTGCATTCACTTATAACACCTATGTTCTTCATGACCAATACCCCCACAAAAAGAGCATGAATGGAGAAGGGGTGGATTTGGTTTTACTTTTTGGTTTTCCCTTTCCCTTAGGATTTTATTCAACTATTGCCTTTTGAGAGGTGGTAGACTCAAGGTGAGACAATTTGGATTCTTCCCTAGTAATTCTTTCACAAAATGAATCTAAGTCAAGAATTTTGAATGTGTCACCTAAGGCATCCATGCTAGAGAAAAAGGTAGAAGAAAATATTTGAGATGGTCCTCTCAACTTGGATAGAATCAAGTAAACACACTCTTCATCTTTCTTATCTCTTCAACTCTGTCAAATAATTCTTGAACTTGGTAAGATAGTTTATAATTGTTGGAAAATATTCAGGATTAAGAGAGGTGATCTCAATTTCAAGTTGCATGGCTCTCATATGATCCACTTTACCAAATAAATCCTCCAATTTCTCCCATATTTTGAAACCAGAGTCACACTTTTCAAAATGAAACAAAATACTGTCACTTACATAAGTTTGTATCAAACCATACACTCATCAAATTTGCATTGGTACTTAAATTTCTCATATTCTCTAGTGAACATTGGTTGTTCTGAAGAAGTTAAAGCCCATAATCCTTTCTGATTAATTATTGTTTCCATTCTTGGTTTCCATGTGTAGTAATTATGTGTTGTTAATGGCTCAACATGATCCAATGCAGAATGATATAAAGACGCCATCCTCAAAAAATCACCAAAAGAAATGTAAGAACCAAGTAATGCAACAAGACCCCCAAGCAATGCAACAAGAGCCCCCCCATATTTTAGCACTTTATAATGAGTGCGTCTTACACTATGACACTTTATAATTATAGTGTGATTCTCAAAATAAATATTTCCAACGGAAAGAGCACAAAAAACAAGCACTTTTGTAAAAAATGACACTTAAAACTAAGTTACCGATCAAAAGCTACAAGCTTTTCAATTATTATGCTCTACTATTTATTTTAGTTGCCACTAAAATAGAATAAAATGCTCTTGCCTTCACCACACAAATAAAATGAAAGGGGGTTGGAGTTAAGCACCTACCAGTATGAATCACAATCTTTAAGCCCTCATATGACCATACCATATGACTAGGGGCTAAGGATTTATGGATTGTAAAAAGATGCCTGCTATTTTTGGACTATGTCAAAAATGACCTTTGCTTTTTTGCCCAAAATAGTAGTTGTGCGAATTTTCCCAAAATTGCAAATCGTACACATCAGCACGTGGACCCCTGCCAAAAGAGGAAAAAAACATCTTTTCATAAACCATCTACTACATGCCGATTCTGGAATGCTACACCCATAGAAAAAAAAACTAGATCCAATCTTGAAAAACCTAAAAAATGATTTGCTAGTTTTTCGTCCCGATTAACACGAATCCTACAGACAAACCACCATGTTTCTCTACACAACAAAAAAAATTGAAAAAAATGACTACCTCCAGAAATGGTCGAGTTTACAGTTGATCTTAGGGTTTTTCCACCTTCTAGATCCTATGGAAGCCTCTGTTTTGCATAAAACTGCATGCAACAACAAAATACGAGTAAATCCTGAATAAATGAATATACAATCAATTTATTTACAAAATAAAACTTATAGATGGATGTCAATAGTAATCTTTTTCTTTGATACCATAAAAGGAATGATAACCAGATCGTACCAAACCAAGAATATAGATGCTAATCAAACACCATGATCAATAAGATGAAAGTAATTTTCCAAAATAACTTTACATAAACCTTTTTAAATAAATGAGTAGTAATATCATATATTATTATGGAACTCAATGAAATACAATGAGAGTGGGCCTTTCTTATATAGGCAAGGAATAACAATCTAATAACCAGTCAAGGTCGTAGATCAAACCATAAATCAAGGAAAGAATTAGTCATCAAAGAACTAGTTAATTCCATAGATTTAGGAGAGAACTAGACATCAAAGATCTAGTCAATACCATAGATCAAGGAAAGAACTATACCTAACACCTAGATAATATCCCCCTAATATATAAATAAATAAAAAGAAATATCCACGCACATAAGTGGGTGAGGATAAATACAATAAAGGTAAATAAAGTACCTAGGTGAACATGAACTACGGTAAATACCTACTCTAACATATACTTGGGTCTAGCATTACTTATCATCCTTACATGTTCTATCACTATCCACACACTCATTGCATTCTACACGTTCTATGTTACAATACATCTCCCGTGCATTCAGATATAATGGTCATATACTACATGCCGCACTCACCACCCTATAACACACTCTAGTTCCCCAGTTCATACTCAAATTCTGAGGGTTTACTAATCAAATGAACCTTACCTATATGTGACATGTCATCATGCCACACTCCTTGGACTAGTGACCGATGCTCTAAGATATATCATCACCTGCATGCATCATCACATACTATAGTGGTATACACATTAGGTTAAATCATGACTCTTTTTCATCACTTCTACATAATCCTATTCCATTCTACAATATTCTATTATCTCCTATTACATTTTCTCCATTCCATGTTATTCTGTTACACTGTCATACTTTCATCATCACACCTTTGATCATCACGTAATGGTTTACGCCTTAGGTTAAATAACCAATCTCTTCAACAACATCCTATCATCACCTATTCCATTCTATAAAAGTTTTTCCTCTTTTATCCTATTCATCACTTAGTGGTATACACTTTAGGCTAAATCACCATTTTACTCTCCCTGGTCACTTAGTGGTATACACTTTAGGCTAAATCACCACCCTTGCCTTATTCATCACTTAGTGGTATATACTTTAGGCTAAATCACCACCTTCTATTATCATACACCCTCATCACCCATCTTATAGTGATGTACACTATAGGCTACATCGTCACCTTCTTCTTTCATCACTTAGTGGTATATGCTCTAGGCTAAATCGCCACCTTCTATTATCATACACACTCATCACCCATCTTGTAGTGATGTACGTTATAGGCTAGATCATCACCTTATTATTTCATCATGTAGTGATATATACTTAGGGATAAATCATCACTCATCCATTCAACACACCATGGTATACGCTTAGGCTATAGGGTCCACGTTCCCCTTTCCATATGTCTTCTCACCATATAGTTATTCCATAGTGATATACGCTTAGGGATAAATCATCACTCATCAATTCAAAACATTCATGGTATACAATTATGCTATAGGGTCCACACATATCTTCTCCTCATTCTCACTATCACATACACACACTCATCACAACGCGCTATACACAACCAACCCTACTTGACCATTTATGGATGATGCACTCTCATTTACAGTTCATTCTTGACTGTTGAGGGGGAAAAAATGAGCCTCATTGCATACACTTTTATACACTTGGGGGGCACATTGCTCCTATCATTCCATCTTGCATTCCATTCAGTCCATCCACAACATACAACATTGTCTTGGTAGTATTTACTTTTTCTTACTAGTGTTTTACATGCTTATTCTACTACACATGTCAGATTTCTGTCTTATATGTCATTTGTTAGGTTGTGGAGCCTGTTTTCATGTGTTAAAGTGTTGAAGAATATACACTAAGAGTACTGTACACTTTCCATGTTGTCTTTCCGGGGTTTGGGGCCGGGTTGGGCTTTGAGTGGGGGTCCGGGGGGTGGTAGCCCTTGATAGCAGGGGTTCAGGGGTGTAGCCCCCAATTTTTTTTGGGCCTTAAAACGTGCCCGATATATCATGAAATGTGATTTTCTCATATGGGCGGGATTTTGACCCATAGGTTTATGGGACGGTTTTTGCCCATGGTTTTGTAAAAATGCTTAAGCAGTTGTCTATTTATATGGTTTTATGCATATGATAGATGCATGAAAAACATTACAGATGTGCTTTGAATTTGGGTGTGAATTCTGTAGAGTTTTTTGAGCATAGCTCCAAATAGATCTGGGTATTGTATTAAGAGAGCAGTGACTTGTAATAAAATCTGAGCAAGTGATTCTTGGTGGATGTAGCCCAAATTGGGTGAACCACGTTAAATATTGTCTCTTTGTGTTGTGTTATTTTATTCTGCACTTTTATTTGAGATCCGTAATATTTTTTGCATATTATTTTATATTGTTGCAAATCTATGAGGGATTATTCCGCATATTTTATCCCTTATTTCCTAACATCACTACCATACACACATGCACATTCAACCATTTTTTTAGTGTGATTGTAGATACTGGACATTTACACACAACATGGATGCTCACCTTATACCCTTCCTATACCAGTCACTAGGGGCATCCACTTTCATCGTATCTAGGTGTTATTGTTTCATTACATACTTAACATCTTATTACTTTCTCTTCCATGCTTTGACCTTTTGGTTATCACTCTAACATGCTAACGGGTGTTCCATGTGCAACATTTATCTTGCACGATTACATTTTTCCATGACTATTTGTTTATTTATACTTGTCTACGTTGTTTTCCATTGTTTGCGGGCTTTTCCCTTTGCATGTGTGCACACTTATCTATTGTTTATGGCCATGATGGACTTGCATGTCTTACGAAATCGTAAGTGATGTCCCATATTTATAACCCACTTTGTATGGTCTTCTTGTTGTTTATTACATTTTTACACTACTGTGTTTGGTATTTTTTTCACAATGTTTGCATTTTTACACTCATTACATACATGTTCTTGTAGACTAACACTTTTTTTGGCTAGCCATCCCCTTTTGTGAATGCCTTGGTATAATCCAAGTGTTTTCTGTTCCCCCTGCAAGACAAAGTTCTAAAGGTCAGAATATGGTTGGTCCTCTTTTGGGGTCATATTCTCTTTCCAAGGTCATCTAATGCACCCCCAAAGAGGGGGGGCATCATTGAGGTTTTCTACTAACACAACATATTTACATCAGTTTAGACACAATGAGTGAGTTCAGACTAGGGTAAGTGCACCAAGTTTGGGGGCCAAAAGGGGTCCTAAGTGGACACATTTTTCTAAAAAATAAAAAACTTCAACTTATACGAGTTGTTTGAAATAGTTACACTCAAAATTGGAAGATGTTGTGTAAACATGAATCGTAGCATTTTGAGTTTAGTTTCTAAGCTACTAAATTTTGTTGAAAATGAATAAGTTTAAGTGGTTCAAATAACTAAAATACCAACAAGTGCTCCTATTTTTTGTTTAAAAAACATAACAAAGTGACTTTCATGCCCCCCACCATTTTTTGAGCACCATTTAGTAGTTTTGAAAACCCTTTAGTAGAAAGATAGATAGGAGCATCTAGTTTGTGCTAGATTTTTTTAATGATTTTTCTTGTACATAAATTTTATGTTTTTGAAAAATAATGGAGCTCCAACCGTGCCCCCACTAACTACCTCAAAAAATATTGAAAATAAATTTTTTTTAGTATGTATATAATTAGGCCTAGTTTGTACTAGTATAATTTTTTTCCAATTTCGATGACCCAAAAAAAGATAAACAATGAAAGATAGACATATTTAAACTTCAAAAAAAAGCTATGAAAAGGCATGGTTAGAAAATACATAATATGGAAACCTTATATTAGTCAGAAAATTTGAAAAATTATACTTTTAGAAAGAAGAAACTCTTCTCTACATTGTGGTATAATTTTTTAAAAACAAATCAATTGTCTTATGTGAAAGAGGGTTTAAAACCCGCAAGCGAGGATCACAAGGGATGACGTGCACATCAAACGGATGTGTGAATGGTAGCGTGAAGAGATCTCGAGAAGAGTGAGCATCAACCAAATGTGCATGCAAAGATTTGACAAATGAGCAGAACCTGGTTAAGCCATAAAACTCTCCTCTCTCTCATAGATCAAAAGACGTGTACATATAGGAGGTGCTAAGTAACCCCTAGTGCTGCAATCATGACAACTCAAATAGAGAGGGGGAGTTACATTCTCAGAATAGAAGTGTAACTCCCAATGATGCATATGACGCACTGAAGCACTGACACACTGACGCGCTGACGCACTGACACACTAACATGTAAGGGAATCTCATAATGACCCATAAATGACACATAGACCTACGATCTCACCTAAGCGAGATGAATCACCTGATGATGTGGGAAATAACACACACCAACACCCCCCTTTCATCGTAACTTAGGATGAGGGTGGCAAGTCAGAAATGAGAAATGGGTCCCCAGCACAAAGCCCGATGAGGTACCCATGTACAAGAAAGAAGTCCCAAGCAGTGAAGGAAAACCCAGTGAGAAAAACATCCACCACAAGAGAACAAAACACACTCTCTAATCTAAGAAAGATGCCAAATATTGGTCCCGGCCATAGACGAGCCTGAAAGGGTACCCATGTATAAAGAGGCAATCTCTTGGAAAGAAGAAGAAGAGTGAAGAAGAGGGAGACGAGAGGAATGCAGAAGATGCCATGGATGGATCTAAACTCTGCATCTCTAGGATGTATCCCAGAAGAATGTTGATGATGAGATCCTCTACCTCTGGACTGAAGAAGAGCCACCAGTAACGAACTATGTGCCTACCCTTAGGAAGGATAGAAATGACGTGTTGGAAGTCTACCCACTCCAAAAAGGAAACTGAAGGTAGCAACATGAAGAACTCTGAGTCTGGTGCATGAAAGTGTGACAAAGTTCTAGCGAGGGAGTGCCAAGGAACCAAAGGTAATGCCACATGCGTAGAAATGTGAGAGTGTGAAGAGTGAACACCTGTAGAAAGGATGTCCGCATGATGTGAAGGGAATGAAACATCCCTCCACAACAGAAAAGGGATCCACAGCTGAGGGTGGATCAATGAAGGTCTCTGGAAATGTGGAAGTGACATGATTCTAGGAGGGGGCACTCCTAACAACAGAGATGATGAACTCATCTGAAACACTTGTAGATGGGATGAGGGACCTATAGTGCATCACAAGTGGACTCTTCAAAAAGATGACAAAGGTCAGGCAGATACTCATCCCAATGAGGGGGCTCAACAAACAGAAGGAGCGATGTATGATAGGTATGAGTCATCCAATGAAGGTACAGGAGTGAAAAGGGCCTCGCACACTGGAAGTGGAAAGGAGACTGATGTAATGATGGTGTGAGACTGAGTATGAGACTACTCGATAGCTGATGAGATGTGGGGGGGTGACAACAATGTCTAGAATAGTGAGAGAAAGAGGAGAAGAGTCCTCTGTAGTAATCTCGACATCAAAACAGGGTGCACAATCCTCGTCATCATAAGTAGAATCATGAGAGTCTATGTCAGTGAAATTGCCATCACACTGAAGAAATGGAGGAGACAAGCGAATCAGCAGCAACAACAATGGCGGGCAGTATGTGAAGGGTCTTTATAGAGGGACTGAAGAATTGCTCCAGACACAATGAGGTGGATCTGATTCTGCCATGTGAAACCAGAGAGAATGAGAGACATGCATCATCATGTGACCAAAGACATGGTCACAAGTTTCAAGGAAGTCCTCTAGATGATGATGATCAGTGGGTGCAAGAATTGGCCCAAGCAAGAAGGGTATAAGACCTTCGTGGGTGAAGTAGCATTCCATGGAAGCATGTCAAGTTGAATAGTTCCCTCTCCGGATGAGAAGTGGCAGAGGCTATAAGGTGATCCTATGATACTCACATTTGGAAACATCACTCTCCATGATGAAAAATGCAAGATGCACAAAAGAAAGACGTCGAACTCGGTCGATAATGCGTCTGCGTGTGAAAACCCAAGAGTACAAGTAACCCCCCTAGAATGCGGCACTTTATAAAAGTAGTGAATTTACAAAATTGGTAATGCCATCACGTAAAGTGAAAAAAATCATGCAACTTTGACTAAAGAAGTGCTCAAAAATGAGCAGCGAGTCAAAAGTTATGGCATTAAAATGATTCCCGCAACTGATGGAAAAATACACTAGATGCTGCAAACGCATTAAAAAAGTACACGAGATGGGTGCAAAGGGTATCATGTGGGTACTCATTGGAAATGGCATGAAATTTTAATAGGGGTTTGTTTTTACTACGAGGCGGGGTTAGCCTCCTACCAACCCCGGACCTCGCCCTCTGTCTTCGACAAGCATAGGAGGGTATTAAATAAGCCAAAATACAACCTTACAATAAAAATGCTAATGCCAAACTGAATGTTTTTTTTTTTTAATAATCACCCTAAAAAATCAAAAAATAAGGTGATGAGAGGGGGGGCACGTTGGAAGGTGTCAAACCATACAATATAACTTACTGATGTGTTTTGCTAACAGTTTGGTGCGCAGGGATGGAAAAAACTAGTGAGACCACGTGGAGAGGCACCCAAGGCAAGATGTAATGGAGTGGTGAGATGTTGATGAGCTAGAAGGTGATGTAGGTGAGATTCCAATGCATGAGTAGGTGAAAATGCCACATGAAAGTGTAATCGTTTGGAGACAACAAGGAAAACCACCGTGGATGGTGGGCAGGTCGATGTAGGAGTGGATGGTGCTATACAAACATGGTTGCAAAAAAAGGAAATCCACGTGCGATGGTGGTGCAGGTTGCAGGTAAGAGATGCCATGTGTTAAGGGGCGTAGAAACCAAGCCATTTGACCAAGCCATCTAACTGTTAGAAGATGAATTCCAAACGCAATGTGCAGAGGTGGAATAACAACAGAGTCACAGGGAAAAACAACAGGTTGTAGGAGTTGGGGCTGTGTGTTGGGGATGCTACAGGTCTGAGCTAGAGTGATCAAGGAACCATGAGCAGCGAACCATAAGTAGGGAACAACAAACACCACGTGCAGAGATTATCCAATAAGGAACCACGTAGCAGAGATCAACGAACACCATGAGTTTGGGATAGAAAACCAATGCAGAGTTTGTGCTAGGTTGAAAAGCCAGGTGAGCAAAATCATGCACAAAGATGTGGAACTATGTATAAAGAACCATACACAAAGCACTCTAGGTGCCAGTGAAGGGAGATGAAAGCAATCGATCGGTTGAAGAATGAAACTCAAACCCCTAAGCCAAACGGTCGAAGATGGGTTCAAAAAACTAGAACTGTAATAGACCTTAGGAAAATACCTCCAAATGCACATGCAAACCCAGAGAATCGAGTGGTCAAGGACACTAAACTCGAAAAAACACCAAAAACTTGAACATGACCACCTCAAACACATGAACAACCCAAGGAGAGGTAATTAAATGCCCCAAAATCAATGCAAGTAGAGCTACGATCGGAATAACCATTACGACACATGCACAAAATCTGTATATCACGCCAGAATTTGGAAAACACGCACAGAAATGCCGATGAGTGCACGGATCCATAAGATCCACTCTAATACCATGAAAGAGGGTTTAAAACCCGCAAGTGAGGATTATGAGGGATGATGTGCACATCAACGGACGTGCGAACGACAGCGTGAAGAGATCTCGGGAGGAAGAGAGCATCAACCAAATGTGCATGCAAAGATTCGACAAACAGGCAGAACCTGGTTAAGCCAAAAAAATCTCCTCTCTCTCATAGATCAAAAGATGTGTACATATAGGAGGTGTTGAGTAACCCCCAATGTTGCAATCATGACAACTCGAGTAGAGAGGGGGGAGTTACATTCCTAGAATAGAAGTGTAACTCCCAATGACGCATATGATGCACTAACGCATTGAGATGCTGACGCACTAAGGTGCTGATGCACTGACGTGTAAGGGAATCTCATAATTACCCCTAAATGACACATGGATCTACGATCTCATCTAAGCGAGATTACTCACCTGATGATGTGGAAAATAACACACGCCAACATTATGTTGGTTTGTCACGGAGGAAGTGGTATTTTTACATTTTCCTATAAAACCCATGTTGTTTGATGGGTTTGTGCAAGTCCATGCCTCAAGCTTGGGGATCCAAACTAAATCCCAAGCCTTGAGGCATGGATTGGAAAAAGTGAAAGCGCTAAACGCATATGCCTTTACAGTATAAACATTGTATATGCTTTTGGCATGCTCCTATTTACAAAAATAAATTTTCAAGTATAGGAAATAATAAAATATATAATAAATAATAAATGGAAATTAGGGGTCACTCTGCACCTTATGGAACTAGTCTCACATCTCCATTAGTCACAGTTTAGGAAATAATTTTTTATAGTATAAATCTGGTCAGCATATAGGTAATTTTTAGGATTTCAGCATTCAACCTAAATATTTTAGCATTTAAATTATATAATCGAAACCCTTAACCCTAAACCTTAAACCATAAACCTAAACCCTAAACCCTAAACCATGATCCCCAAACTCTAAAACATAAACCATAAACATTAAACCCTAAATCCTAAGCCATAAACCCTAATCCTGAAATATTCATCCCTTACACATGAGCCATAGACCCAAAACCTTGAGCCTTAAGCCCTAAACACTAACCCTAAACCATGAACCATAAGCCTTAAATGTTAAACCCTAAACCCTAATAAACTAATTCCTAAACCCTAAACCTAATCCATAAACCCTAAACCATAAACGATAAGCCTTAAACCATAAGCCCTAAATCCTAAACACTAAACACTAAACCCTAAAACCTAAAATATGTGACCTAAACCCTAAAATATAAACCCTAAACCCCTAAAACCAAAATAATAAATCATAAACCCTAAACACTAAATCCCTAAACCCTAAAACCTAAATCCTAAACCCCTACACCCTACACCCTAAACCCTAAGCCCTAAAACCTAAACCCTAAACACTAAATCCATAGCCCTGAGCTCTAACCCCTAAACCTTAAACTAGTAACTCTGAACCCAAAACCTTAAGCCATGAACCATGAACCCAAAACCCTAAACCATAATCTCTAAACCATAAACCCTAAACCTTAAGCCTTGAACCCTACACTCTAATCCTTGAGCCCTAAACCCTAAACCTTAAACCTTGAACCCTGAGCCTTAAACCCTGAATCTAGAGCCCTGAGATTTGACCCCTAAACCTTAAACACGTAACTTTGAATCTCTAACCCTGAGTCATAAACCCTAAACCATGCTCCTTAACCCCTAACCCCTAAACTCTGAGCCATAACCCCTAACCATTTAGGGCTCATTTGGTTGATGCTCCTTAACCAAATGTTAAATCCCTAAAGGTCTCAAACCCTAAACACTGAACCATGAACCATGATCCCCTAAATGCTAAACCCTAAACCCTAAAAACTAAATCATAAGCCCTGACCCTAAACCCTAAACCCTAAACCCTAAACCCTAAACCCTAAACCCTAGACCTTAAACCCTAAATCCTAAGTCCTAAACACTAAACACTAAACCCTAAACCCTAAACCATGAACTCTATGACCTAAACCCTTAACCCTTAGACATAAACCCTAAATTATAAACCCTAAAAACTAAAATAGAAATAATAAACCTTAAACCCTGAACACTAAATCATGAACCCTACAACCTAAACCTTGAACCCAAAGTCTTGATCCCTGAGTTCGTAAACCATAAACAATAAATCCAAAACCCTAAGCTCTAACCCCTAAACCTATTATATTTCTAATAGGTCTCATGTGTGAGTTCATCTTTTTGAATATCTTAGGACCATATTTCCTAGTCTTGTGCCTAGAACCATCATTAAGTCTACTTTTACAATTACCTTGTTTATGCGAGGTGGGCCATTTCCCTCCTTCAAAATATCAACAGATGAAAGACATAAATTTTTTATGAATCTCTTTGAATTTTTTTCCTACAAAGTCGATGAATCCTTTTCATTTGAATAATCTGTGTCAATACTAATAAGAATGGATAAGAATAAACATTACAGTGAGTGAAATAGTTCACATGCAATGGGAAAATGAAGATAGATGTATTGGGTAACATTTATTTGTACCAAAATGTTCTTGGATATTTGTAATTTCCCTCCTTTAAAATATTAATAGATGAAAGGCATCAAATTGGGATGAATCCATTAAATTTTCTACCTATGAAGTAGATGAACCCTTTTTAGTTGAATACTCTCTGTCAATGCTTATAAGAATGGGTTAAGACATAGAACATTACAGTGAGTGAATGGGTGATCTTAATCCATGAGCCTTAAACCATGAGACCTAAACCCTAACCCCTAAACCCTAAACCTTGAGCCTTAAACCCTAATCCCTGAACCCTTTACTCTAAACCTTGACCTTTAAACCTTAAATCCTAATTCCTAAACCTTAAACCATAAACCGTAAATTTTAAACCATAAACCCTAAACCCTAAACCTTAAACCCCTTAGCTCTAAACCCTATACCATAAATCCTAATCCCTAAACCCTAAAATATAAGCTCTAAATCCTAAACCCTCAAACCTAACCCCTAAACCCTGATCCCTAAACCCTAAACCTTGAGCCCCTAAACCCTAAACCCCTAAGCATGTTGGGTTTTGATTTATCACTTCTAGTGATTAATAGTCAGGAGACAACAAGTCCCTCCTCTTTATGGGGAGAGCTTCCCTTATTGAAAGTGAGTAGAAAATCTTATATACAAATGTATAACTTTCATATTAATGAGGACCTCTAATACTTTGAAATGTTTCAACACAAAACTAGATTATTCAATTCAAAAGAACGAAAGAAATGAGGAATACAAAGGGTAGAACATAACAACACTTTTAGGAAATATAGATAGAAGAATATAACCTTATACATACTAAAAAAGAGTGATTCATAACAAAATCATTCACATAACATAAGATATCATTCCTTAGACACAAAGTTCTAGAAATCATATCAAGAAAAACAAAAAGTTTCTTATTATAAATGATCAATGATCCACAGATTTTAGAGAAGCAAGAAAGGATAATAGATGAAGATAGAAACAAGAGGAAAATTCTTCTGTATTGATTTCTTTCAATTTTATTTACACTTCAAAAGTATCAGGGTTCCCCCAAAAATGGCATAGATATCCCATTATATAGCTTACAAAACATTTACTTTCGGTTACAACTTCTTTTAATCAAAATATTAAAGAATAATTAAGAAATATATTAATATAAATTATTTAATCAAATATCACATCATGAGTGCCACAACCTCAAAATAAAAGAAGTGCCTCAAGGGAATGAAGTAGAAACCTTCAACTGAGGCTTAGAGGGGCCAACTGACTTCAAAATCCGATGCCTGAATTTCCTCAACGCCCTAGCTATCTCGATACATTTTGGAATGGTAGTGTTGGAAGTGGCATGAGTCCATGTGCTAAGACACTTTCTCCATATCCTTATCAAATTTTGTATTCTCCATAAATTCTTTATTGGATTCGGTGATGGCTAACTGGAGAGAGAAAAAATCCTTCATCTTTTCCTTGGTCATTGAATCTTCTTTGAACCGATCTTCTTTGACGAAGGTATTAAATTGAGCCTTGATCTCCTAAATGGAAAAAGGAACACCTGTAGCTTCATTCAGAACTTGACAGTGAACATATTTGAAAGCAGAAAAAACACAAGATTTGAAAGCTTCTCATTTTTTTCACATATTGTTCATTTCATCCAATGCTTCTTCCAAGACATTGATTTTCCAATCAACATTGAAAACCTAGGATTTTGAGAGATTGTACTTGGCTTCATCAAGTACTTTGTTTGCTAATAAAATCTTCTCATCTGTTTGGCTCATTAAGTGGAGATCTTGGATACATTCACACTAGATTTTTAGTTCTTTTTCCAAGCCATTGATTGTTGAGTTGAATCTCAGTTGTAACTTGGACACCTTCTCATATGATTTGAAGGCCTCCCCAATGAAGTTCAGTCCAACTACAATTATATCATCCATCAATGCTTTAATGGATTTCCCATAGGTGGTATATTTACAAATTTCCTTGATATTCTGAATTTCATCTTTGTTGAGAACTATGGGAGGTGGAAGAGTGGCCAATGGAGTTGGATCCAAGATTTCATCTTTTTCAAATAATGATTTTATGATGTTGGAAAGAACTTGGTTATGTTCTTCTAATTGCTCTATAGTTTGTTTTCCCTTCTCCACTCATTTAATGACTCTGGTTACAGTCTCTCAGAGGTTATGAACCTCACTTTCAGGTGTAGACTCCTCAAGTGGAATTCTCGTAAGCTCCAAGTCAAAAACCAAAAGATATTTCTCCTCCTTATCCACCTTAGGCTTAACTATCTCCACGAACTACTGACCCTATGAATTTGTTACTAGCCTTGAGGTGGTCTTTGCTTTCTTTTCTCAAGGAAGAGGAGTAGTGCTGATTAGAGCTATAATGCCCGCTAAAACAACCCACTTGAGACCCGAGAAACAACCTAGGATTTGTTAGGAAAATTATGGAATAATTTTTTTGTTTAAAAGAGTCTACTAACAGGTTGCAAAACAGCAACTGTCAGTAACAAGTTCCAGAACAATTCTATTCCACTATAACATACTTTTCTTGTATTAATGATTATAGGGGTCACAAGGTCCAAATTTTAGGGTTTGAAGTTTCAATTAGGTTCAGATGGTGAATTATCACCATACCCACTCTCTAACAGGCCTAGAGTTTCAACTTGATTTTTCTCATACTTAACCCATTCAAAAATTCCTTAAATTATTCCCATTGGATAGGAAATTTCTTCATCTTTCCAATGATAGAAAGAAGTCCTCCTAACTCCTTATAAAACTCAAGTTATGGGCTGGCGGGCCTTGGGGTGAAAATTTTTCCCCAAGAGCGGGCCTGTGGGCCCAGGGATAAAATTTTACCCAAAAAGGTGGGTTGGTGGGTCATGGGAATACTTTGCAAAAAAATTTCTTGCATTGGGGGAGGGGTGGGGGGTGAAAATCCAACTTGTGCCCGCGGCCCCGTGGGTCCACCAAGGACATGTGTTGAGATCCAAGCCAAAGCGGGGGAAAACAATGAGGGAAGGGCGGGGCGGTGAAGATGTTTGGGGAATTTTGCCAAAGGGGGAGATAAGGGGTAAGCTTGATGTGCGGGCCCATGCGTCCGCGAAAAATATTTCTCCAAGGCAAGGGCGGGAGTGTGGGGCCGCAGAGGTTTTTGTAAAAAATTTCCAAAAACAAAAATTTCTCAAGAGAGACAAAGTTTCAAGAGTTCCCCCCTTCCACCATACCATGTGGAAGTACCCGAATGGATGCAGGATTGCGGACCAATGGAGGAAAGTAATAAAAATTTCTAAAAATTTTATAAACATTCCAAGGAAGAAAATTTGTGTCGCACCTCCGCCGATGCCTCGTGAGGCCACGTGGTAGCCTCTGATTGGCTACGGGGCGGCAGGGAAAATGTTAAAAAATTTCCCAATTTTTTTTATTAAGTCCCAAGGGAAAAATTCAGGTTATGGGCTTGCCAAGGAGAATCTTTCCCAAAATTTTAATGCCAGTGAAGAAAACTTCAGAAGGCCATAAATTTTGATAGAAAGCTCGGTTTTGGGAAAATAAAGACTTTATGGAAATCTCTTGACACCCTCTTTGCATAGGAATCATAAATTTTAGATTTTGATAAATTTTAAGGGGTCAATTTTAAGAAAATGGCCTGCAAGATTTTTAAAAGTAAACTGGTAAATTTTAACTTATAGATTTTGTTCAATTTGCTCTTCTCCTTCACTCAACATGCTCAAAAGACATGGAGAATTATTCTAAGAAGGATTTAGGATGCATTTGGAGGGTATTTTTTCTTGATTGATTTCCAATTCAAATTTTCCAACAATTGACAGAAAAATGACAGTGAAAATTTTGGGCCCGATTTTTGCAATGTTTTAAAATATTTCCTTAAGTTTTTTTTGTCAAATTGAGTTCATTGATATCATAACATACTAAATTTTAATGTTTCAATGTTGATTATTATGTGCAGGCTCGAACTGTTCATTTTAGATAAATTATTTACCAGTTTTAAATTTACAACAGGGATCAATTTCTAGAGGATCTGTTTATCAATTTCATCATTCAAGTATAGAAATTTATTCTAATCCTAGTCAAATCCATTTAGTTGATTCAATATACCATTTACTATCTAAAAAGCAAAGTCTAATTTCCAATTCTGTCATATTTTCAAAAGAACAAAATAATACAATTCCTTCATATGTATTCCTTCCTTTCAAACAGAAATTTCAATAATATTTAAAGTTCAGATTTCAATGCAACAATGAAAATGGAGAAAGTTATTGCAATCCTTTATTGACTTCCAAAAACAACTTTACATCTCTCAATTGCTTGAATGCAATTAACATATTTCAATTTCTTTCTTTCAAATGAACAGAACAGAGTAGATAAATCTGTCACATTTCAAATTTACAACTTTCATAGATCAATAAAAATGTCTTTCTATTACAAGATATTTATAATTTTCCTCCACTTCAAAGTGGGAAAGGTTACAAAATATTTTGTTTCTCAAGGTACTGTCAAACTGTATTTTCCTCTGCTCTAGAACAGCAGCATGCAAGTTCCTTTTTTTTTCCAATTTGATCACAATAAAAGTGGGTGAAAGGCAACGCTCTCCACCCAACCAATACATCCAATGAAGAGGAGAATTCATCCTTCTTCATTAGCCCCTGAGCCGTAACCACAATGCAATAGAAGGTGTATTTGAACTCATGGCAACAACATGCTTCCACAACACACAACATTCTTTCAACATGCACATTTCAAAATTAAAAACATAGTTCAAACAAAACAACAGTTTACAACTACATTGAAAAATTAAGACAAAACTTAGTCTTCATCATGCAATCGAAAGGAGAAAGATCTATGGGGGAAGTTGTTTATGCCTCCCATTAGGAATTGGGCATCCACCTATAACAACCCACCAATGTAAATCATCACACATATCCTTATGCCCCCCACAATCCCTCCTTATGCCCCCCCACAGATTTCCTTATGCCCCCCACAAAGTAAGAAATGCAAGCTATTTCTTTTCCATTGTGGATCCCAATCCCAAAATCCCTCCATAAGAATTTTGATGCCACTAGCATTCCCTTATGCCCCCCCCACATGGATTCCCCATAGCCTTCTCCTACACCATTCCTATGGCAGTCTACCCAAATAACCAATAAACACACAAAACATTCACCATTCACACAAACATAAAAAGAAATAAAAGCATAAAAGAAGAGCTAAGATCCTACCTCTCCATGGTATATTTTTTTCTAAAACAACAAGCTTTCAATGTCAAAATACAGTCCCAAAATTAGCAACCAACAAACATGCAAAGTTCTGCAATCTCCTTCCAAAAACAAGAGCTCTAATCAACAAGAAAATTTTCCCCAAGGAAGCATGCAAATGTTTCAACAACCCAAAACAAAGAAAAAAGTTTCAATTTTATAGAAGAGGGAAGAGAAGAGGATGAGGTGGATCCATGTAGGATGCCACATCACACATCCTCAACTCCAACACAAAAGTCAATTTCATTCCCCCAAAGCACAATAAAGAGGTGGGTGAAAATATGAAAAATAAACTTACACACTCCAAAAAGCCCACACCCCAAAAGATTGAATTTAATAAAATGTAAGAAGAGTGCAATTAAAACATGCAACTTGATTTATAAAAATGCATTAAAAGGGGCTAAAATCAACCTTCCAACCATAGGTATGGTTTGTAAATAAAATTAAGAGGTATGAGACAAGTTTTACTTGTCCCACAAGCGTCCAAAAATATCCTCCAAGGACAAATTCGAATTTCCAAGGAGGTGGAGTGTTTCATACTCCAAAATATGACTTACACAACTCTTACACATTACTTACATATTTAATACAAAAGCCAACAAATTCTATAATTACTTTATTATATCCCAAATTTTTTTTATTTATTTTAACAAAATGATTACTCTGATTAATTATCCACAATTAAAAGAATAATGAAAGGGGTAAATGCATCACAAAATAAACACATGCAAACATTAATAAAAGAAAACACATTAATAAAATACATAAAAATCCCTTGGTCACATTCAAAGGTAATCCCCCCATGGGAATCCCTAACAAAACAACACACACACAAAACATGTTGCCATGGTGACCTTCTTGAATTCATCTAGAATTCCAATATGGTTGGTCTCCAATCCCCCGATGTTTGTTGTGATATTTTAACCTGCAAAACACAAATACCTCCTTTAGCCTCGTGGCCATATCAGAACATCCAAAATGAATATAAATGAATCACAAAAACATCAAAGTAATAACTATATCATTTGTAATTTAATCAACAACTATATCATCATCTATAATGTCCATTTTCTAGGTCTACTCAAAATATCCAAAATCACATTCCCGAACAACATTCATAATATATCCATGTCAAATAGTATATCATCATCCACATATGAGTGTCTCTAATAATCATCATGCATCATAACCAAATCATGATTACAATAATCCATGATCAAATATCTAACATCATACTAAATCACAAGCATAATAACGTCCATAATGTAATCAATAGTATCAAGATCAGTATCAAAAGGTGTCAAAGGGAAGTGGACACTACAAGAGCTACCACAACATACAAATTGGGAACTATCACCTGAGAAGAAGGTTTATTTTTCTTGCTATCAACAAAAGGTTGGACCCAAGAAAAGGAAGAAGAAGAAGAAGGGTTAATATGCCTTAGTGCAAGTGAAATCATTGCACTCGATGTCTGTACCACTAATGTCTCCAGAGGGGAAGTTGGCACAACTTGAGAAATATCTTTGGAAGAAGAATCCATCAAACTCAGAAACTCAGTCATTTGCTCTTCATTTTCAACCCTAGCAGTGACCACATGAGTTTCTTCCTCTTCTTTCATCTCTTCACTATCAGCTTCACTTAGAACAATAATATTTTTTGGCCTAATAGGGGCTTCTAGCTGCTCCAAGAGAAACTCTTCTTCGACTAGTTAATGCTTGATGGGCTTACCTTTTTGTAGATATACCTTCATTGAAGAAGATGTAGTGGATTGCTTAGGTACCCTTACCAAAGAGGAAGGAGCAGAATGCTTAGGTACCTCGATATCAAGCATTGGTTCTTCCTTCCTAGGAGAAGGGGCTTCCAATGAAGAATATTTGGCTCTGTTCATCCTCAATATTTCTATCTTCATATCAAACCAAAGTTTGGTTCTTACAATGACATGGTTAATTACCTCTTTCAAATCATCTTTCTCTTTCACAAACCAATCAATGGTTTCTACAGGGGTGTGTTTAATCGATCTTTTCATATTCAATAGATTGTAACTCTTCATCATCATCTTAAAACCCCTCAGGCACTTTATAGTGTTTGAATTCTATGACTTGTTAAAGAGAGAATCTACTGAAATATATTCTTCTTACCTCAAAATCATCCACATAGTCAGCCCAGTAATCTTCAGTGTTGGGACGATGATAGTAAAATATTTTTAGGTTCTCAACATTATAACCATTGATGTCAAAACAAATCTAGACTAGAAGAAATGAATGGTGAGAGGAGTAATGGTCCTATTAATATTTTGTGCATCCAAGGATGTTTTACATGTATAATTTCCTAGGGAGATAAGGAAATGAATGCCATAAATCTTCTTATCTCTGCAGGTTTGATGAAGTTTATCCAGCTACATGCAGAGTTTAACCAGAGCCATTTTATCATTATAGAACATGGGTAGCTTTAGGGGTTCTCCCTCGAAACAAGCGAGCATGATATATGAGAACTTTCTGAATTGGGTGAAGACGCTTCCATATTTAGATATCAAAGTCTTGGCTTCTTCAGAAAATCTTCTGGGAAGTGTCACCCTCTAGAAGTCTCACAATGTACATGGTGAAAGCATAATTAACTCTCCTAAAATTATGGTTGCTGACTCTTGAGGGTGAACTGAGGGTAGTATTCATATATGGGGGCATATTTCTTATCAGAAAAAAAAATTAAGCCAAGCCATTCCCTTGAGGATGTCATGGTTTACATGAGATAGGAGGTCATATAGAATGTTTGAGTTTTATGAACATTCACCAGCTATTCTGTGAAATTTTCACAGATGATCTCGCTCCAATTCAAGAACTGTTTACCTTCAAAAATGATGTTGATGAAAGGACACATCCAAAAGTGAAATTCATTTATAGAAGGTATCCCCATGACTCTAGCAAGTAGGGTGATGATGTCTGAAAGCTCCACTTTGAAATCAACCCTGAATAAGGTTCTGGAAAGTTGGTATGCCCCTTTTTTAGGGTATTTTAACCAAGATTTGGCTACCCTAGCTTTATATTTCTCACTGTCATGATCAAATAGTGCCTGTACTTGAGTAAGGGTGAGAACATTAGCTCACTCTACCCCTAGGATGCGTAGGGTAGTACTGATGGCTTCAGAATCTAGTTATGCCACTACCTCATCATGCACATTGATAATTTATTTGGATTCTAAGTTAAAACAAGCTCTGCATGTAAGCCACAATATCAACACATTACATAGAAATAGGAAAACCTACTGAAAATACAATCCCACTATCTTTGACCAATTGAGAAATGGGGGGTAGGGTTGTCGCATCCTAATCTATTCTAGAAGTCATCAAGGATCCAAATGCTAAGCTTCCCTGTCACCAATTTAAAGTACATAGGTCTCTAAGGAAGAGAGATGCTTGTGCCCTTGATATTGTATTTTCATCGTGATAGAGATAAGAGGGAAAAAATTTCAGTGGAGTGAAAACATAGTCTCGAAATAATCCCTACAAGAGGAAATATGGAAGCACAGACATGAGTAGGAAATGGATTAATTTTGCATAAACAAGAGCAAAGAAAATAAGCAAGCAAGGTGAAAAAATGAATGAACAGTCATCCCCTTTAAGTAACCAAGAGGAGAGAGAAAATCATAAATGCGTAATTAATATCCCTCACACCGACTCAAAAAGGTAAAGAGTGGAAAAATTGGAAAAACTTGGCCCAGATGGTACAAGGGATGTTGGGACGTGAGGGACGCACAAATACGAAATACCTAATCTAAGAAGGGTGCAGAGAATGCATGTCTAAAGAGCATAGTTGGTCCACGGGACATTGGGACATGAAGGATGCACAAATCTAATTCGAAGGATCTGGGAAAAGCTGGTTCAGAGAGCATAGGAAGTCAATGGGACATGGAGGACATGCAAATCCGATTCAGTAGATGAGAAAAAGTATTGCAGAGAAAGTGGAAAATCATGGAACTAGGGGGCCCAACAGTACTTGGGACATGAGGGACAAAAATATCTAAAGAGCTTCACAACACTAGAAATGACTTCAAAGAGTGATTTTTTCTATCTTTCCAAACTTTTTAATTTACTTAAACACTTCTAAAGAGCACCAACTTAAAATTTTCAAATTTTTTCCTTTACAAAGGGGAATTTTTGAGGGGTGACAACAACTGACTCTTTTTGGGGATGAATTGACTTGAATAAAGGAACAAAGAAAGATCAAGAACTAAAGAAAATTCTCGGAAATAAAACCAGTGCCTTACCCATTGGGTGAATAGAGTAAAAGGCAATGTAGACACTTAAAATTGGTTACTCAATTTAGTGTCCCTTGCATTCGTTTACCTACTCAGATAACCTGGGGCACGTTTATGTCACCACTATCCCCTTGGGATATTATCCGATTTGTGATTTAAACACCTATTCTAAGTTTAATTCACCCCATTGTATCTTACCCGTGAGTAATTAAATATTAACTATTTAATTACGCCTCTTCACATGTATCTTAACCACTTATCTACCCCAAATTTATTCTATCTATGTATCACCCCTATTTTTCCTCTTCCCCAAGCAGGATATTTCCCGTATTTGGGGTAACTCTTATCTTTCTAGAAATCGTTCATTTTGGCCATCTCGGGAGTCTGTTCCGCGATCGGCGCCGACCGGTACGGTCGGCGCCGATTTTTTAGGAGCGGCGCCGATTATAAATAGAAGCCCAGAACTCAGTTCTAGGGACGAAAAGAGGAGGAAGAACACACGCACGAACAGAGAGAGAGAGAAAGAGACAGATCGCGACACAGAGACACAGGTTGTAAGAAAGAGAGATCTTTTAGCATCAAGTGTATCAAATGAGAGTGGATCCTGTCTGAATCAATCCCTGAGAGGAGCACCGTTACTCTGCTCCTATCACATCAACATCGCACGTATCCATCGATCTTCTGGTGACTCTGTTCCTGCACCCAGTATCTCACCAACTTCCGGCACATCCAGCAGACGTTGACGATCTGGCCTTCACTTTCCTTCATTTTCCGATTTCCAAATCTTTTCGCACTGTCCCCGATTGACGCCGATCTAAATAATCGATGACGATTTTAACCAGTCGACGCCGATCTTATTCCAGTCGACGCCGATTTTTCATAACACCGACGCCGATCACATCAGTCGACGCCGATTCTACATAATCGACGCCGATCATCCTGCAGACAGGTAAAAGGACACAGGTAACACAAATCTAGCTTTATTTCATAGTTTCCTGTTTTCTGTTGCTTTCTGTCTGCTGTTTAGATTCTGTTTCATTACTGTAATCAGAAAATCTAGTCCTTACGTACATCTTTTATCATGTATGCTTCTTTACTTAATTGAAAACGTGGACTGACATCCGCCAAGGAAGCTTATCACTTCCCGGACCCGCTTCTCGGGCAGTCCACCTAAATACCTTTTAACGTGGTCTTTTTCTGTCAAGCATCGGTGTCTTGCAGGTTACTCGGATCTATTGTGCGAATTGCTCGTGTGCGCCCGTCTTATCTACATCAACCTTCCTTATCCGTCTACATCTTCAGATCTTGTCCATCAGGTATCAATTTCATTGGAGTTTTTCAGGGTTTTTGTGTTTAGTTTGGTGCATTAACTTGGACAGGTAACAAGCGTGAAATTCTTGATCTACATTCTGGCACGCCCGGTGGGACCTAACCAAAGTCCCTTATTGGCAAGTTCATTTCTTTTCTAGTTTTGAGCTTTGTTCTTTTTCTTCACTGATTTCTATCAGTTCTGCTTGAGCATTTTCCTTTCATCGTTTTAATCTTGCTCTTTTTGTGAAATTTTTATTTCCTTGAAATTTTCCTAGTTCCTTGAAATAGAAATTTCCGTTTCACCATTATCCGGATATATCTTTCTGGGTTTTGTTTGGTGTTTGCTTAACCTCTTCTTGCGGAGCACTTTGCTTGTTCGTGGGATTGTTCGAGGGGAAGAGCTCAACAACGCGCTTTTTGAAGTCCACACACCTTGGAGAGCTAAATCTACAGGTATTTCTCTTTTACGGTGTTTTCTCCTTTTTAGGAACTAAAATAATAAAAAAAATAAAAAATAATTCTTTGTTTGTTGTCTATCACATTCGAAACATTTCAATTTTTGGTGCTTAAAAAGAATTTAATCGCATTTGGGAAAGAATTTGTTTGACTTGTCTTCATCGAAATCAAACACTTCGTTTTTAAGTGCTTAAAAAGAACTTTTTCTTTGTCATTGCTGCTGCATGTTTCTCATCTAGTTTTAATTAGGCTGGAAAATTGATCAAAATCGGTAGTGACACTATTTGATTTTTATTTTTCACCCTTGCACACAAAGCCAAAATCACTAGGTATAAAGCATTTAAACAAAAATTCCTTCCCTGGCCTCACCTACTTGGAAGTGACATCCAAGAGGAAGAGCCTACGCGGTACTCAGGCCGTGCTATAAATTCACGGAAGTTCTGGTATATATTGGCAAAGCACCCGACTCCCTTATCGCAGCGGTGTGTGAAGTGCGGGGGTAGGCCCCTATATCAAGCCACGTACCGGTCTTTTACTGAAGTGCCTTCGGGACTCCTCACCAAACATTCCCCAAACCATCCTTAGTTTGGCTATCTGAGTAGTTCCTGTTCTAAAAAGCCTTCCCTAATATTTTCTTTCTTAAAAGCATCAAAACTTAAAGGAGATAATCACCTGCGCTGCTTGAATTGTCTGTGCATTAGTTAGGTCAATCTTCTTTTCTGCGTGTTTATGACGGTCATCACTCGGTTACAATCTAGAAGAATGGCTCAACTGGCCCCTTCTTCTTCCGAGATTACCACTAGTGTGGATGTTTCGGCACCCCCCAAATCTTCCTCGGGACCGCTGTTAGTTGGTTCCCCATCCTGGTCATATAATCCTTTCTATCAAGCCAAAGCAACCCCATCACGTCCAGCTTCCCCTAGTCCTTCAGAAATATCATCTACTTCTGACTCAGAGTATGTTCCGCGTGCGGGGATCCTGAATTTCAGGCGTTCCTCGATCGCAATCCGGTAGCCCTCATGGACTACCTAGTACACAAGTCTATTCAAATATCTGATCAAGGACCACCAATCCAGCAAGTGTACGATTATTCTCGTGAACCATCCCAGGCCTTTGTAGACCAGTTTGCATCATCTCTCTCGCCTCGAGTCACGGAGAAGGGCGGGGCCCCTGTGCCTCCTTTTTCTCTTCCACCGGCCATATCGACTAGTTCTCAAATAGTCTTACCTATTCCTAACACTGCAGTTACCTCGAATATTCCACAACCTACTTCTGAGAGGTCCTCTGCCCTGGCTATAATGAATGCGTCTGCGCACCCGCATATTGCTGTTAATTCATCTATGCCCTCCATCGTGTCCCAAGGTCAGTACCCCTTTATGAGCCAACCCCCTCCGAATAGTCAGTTGGTTCCTGCTTCTCGTCCTCCAGTGGGTCTTTCTTCCAATGTTCCAGCAACAGTGACCTTCGCCCATCCTCTAGCATCGGCACCCTTAATGCCTAATCCGGCAGTAGAAAGCCTCTTTCAGGTCTTGTTCCCCAATATGTCCAATCAAACCAGCACTCATGTTCCTCAATCTGTCCCGATTCAATCAACAAGCATAGGAGTCCACCAATCACAGGCTCCATCCGTCATCCAACCTTCATTTTCTCAACCACTTATTATCCACAACCTGCCTATACACAAGCTCCTTCACAGCAAATACCCCACCAGGTGTCACCCAGAACACCTGGTTACTCCTCTTATCATCCTATCAATCAACAGATGAATCCCCCGTTGACACCTCAACAACATCCACCATTTTCTTCTTATGTAGGACATGCCAGTGTGCCTCCTCCTCAATCTGACGTGGTTCAAATTCTTTTCAAGAAAATCACAGACTTGGAAGCCTCCACAAAAGGGGCTCGTCCTTCATACTCCTTTGAAGAAGTGTGTAATGAACCCATTCATCCCTCAGTGGCTTTTAAGCCTTATCCTCCCCAATGGGAACTTCCTAAATTTTCAAAATTTCATAGTCGAGAGGACCCTCAACAACATTTGCGAGCATTCAAACATGCTTGCTACCTCATAGTCCAGGATCAGGAGCTTATGCTCCGTACTTTTCCTATGTCGCTAGCAGGTCCTGCTTTAGACTGGTACAATAACATTCCTCAACATTCCTTGTTTTCTTTCTCTCAATTGGCCCAGATGTTTGTTGAAAACTTTTCAATAAATATCACGCATAAGATCTCGATTACAGATCTTTATAACATTCGTCAATTCGATGATGAGTCTATTACAGACTTTGTCGCTCGTTGGAGAGGGATAATCAACCAATTGTCTTTCTCTCTTCCTCAATCCCAACAAATCGAGTTATTTACTCGATCTTGTGCTAATCACATTTCTTCCACTTTAAGGATCCAGACTTTTCACACCTTTGAAGAAGCCTTTACGATGGCACGCAAACTTGAATCTCGCGCCATTGAACAAGGGAAGCTAAAACTTCGCTCTAAATCTAAACCAGATTTTTCTCGGTTTACCAAACCAAATTCTTCCCCTTCTAAAGACAAGAATCAGGGATCCACCAACGCTATCGTATTAAAAACATCACGAGCCGATAATACTTCTAATCAAACACCACGGAGAGACTCCTCATCTTCTCGAAAAGGGTCCTCGTCATCTCGATCTTTCACTTCGTTGGGAGAATCATATGCCTCTATCTTAGAGAAAATGTTGGAAGTTCACATGATCGAACTTCCCCCCATTAGGAATATTGATGAAAGCCAAGAACGTCCATTCTGGTATAGGGAAAATGATTTCTGTCATTATCATAGAACCAAAGGTCATGACATCGAACGATGTCAGACTTTCAAAAATCTTGTCCAGAAATTCATTGATAAAGGCGAGCTCATTCTGGATAACCCAAATGCTCCCCCAAATCAGGCGCTGGATGTTTTTAAACAACCTTTTCCCAATCATTCCCCGAACCATAATGCTTCAGAGTCTCAAAAACCAAACACTCATACTATCAACTTCATCTCTACTGAAGAATCTTCTTCTGAAACCAAGCCATCTGCGAACACATCGACCGAATCAGAACCTCCTTCCACTTCGTCAATCACTGGAATTCCACCATCTTCAGATAGCCCGTCTTTGAATATTCCTACATTGCTAGATACGGATTCATCTCTCTCCGCTCCTTTGTCTGACCTTCCATCCATACCCGAGACAGTGTCATCCTCATCTGTCTCATCGTCAAACATTCTTTCAATGCTCGAGGCAATTACATCCCTTCGAGTTTCCACTGCAGATACATCTACTTCTGTTGCTCCCATTCTCGCTGCAACTATGCCCCTGGTGAACGTACCTATAATTGTGCCGACTCCGACGGAAGCGTCTTCGATTTTGACTCTTCCTGTCTCTTTTCCTACAGTAGTTTCACCCATAATTACTGCACCAGAAGTAGTCCCTTCGCAAGGAACTGCTTCTTCATCACTCACTTCTTCCATCACCAATGCTGCTTCCCCCATTAAAGGAAAATCAAAAGAAGTAGCACCAACACCTATACACTCGGTTCCTGAACTTAAACCGAGACAACCAAAATCTAACGTTGCGCCATCAGTACCTCCCCATTTGCTTCCTCCGAAAAGGTTACAATCACCTTATGCCGTTGAAGTTGTCACCATCCCTGAAAAAGGAAAGCCCATATTTCGAACCATCAAGACCCTTGGTGCTTTCCCACAAAAATCTCTCTCTACGCCCCATAAAAGATTGGATTTGTCCGCTGAGAAGGCGTCTTCTTCTACACACTTATCGAAACCATCATCTTCTTCTACAACACATTCTTCACCAACACCCCGAAAAGTGGACTTACCTACTAAAAGGACGTCACCTCTTTTATCAGGATCATCATCTTCATTACCAAAAACCAAGGCACCCTATGTTCCTCCGATTACACCTACTTTGGAAGCTTCTCCCTCATCTAAATCGACATCATCTAAATCATTATTAGTTTCGACCAAGCAGCCTCCCTTATCTTTAAAGACCACAACACTTGTCACATCTCCATCATCTTCAAAATCTATTTTAGGGGCTCCCCCTCCACCAAAATCAATCATGTCTCACTTACTTCCATCTCAAGTGCCCAAGACTGCTCCTCCAGATGTCCAAAAAAATAAGATGATCCCTAAAAAGACTGTCAAACCTAACATGCAGGTTCTTTTACCTCGGCAGTCTGTTAAAGTAAAAGAAGCGCCTTCATCATCTCTGTCCTCATCTTCGTCTACCGGGTTCTACACCGAAATCCTCCACCAACTTATCCAATCTTCATCCATATCTCTTCCTCCGATTAAACCCTATAACCCTAAAGGAGTTAAACCTACCTGGTTTAACTCTGATCTGATTTGTGCTTACCATCGTACCCCGGGTCATGATACTGAGGGATGTAAAGCTCTTCAATCTGTCGTCAACAACCTTTTGGAAGAAAGTGATCTTTTGCTGGAGGAGGAGAAACAAGTATCTCCTGTCATCTTAGCTCCATCTGAGCCCCAACGATCCACTCAGACCTCTAGTGATTCCACTCCAATTGATCTTCCACCTTCTCAAATTGACACAATCCATATCGCCACTAGAACCCAACACTATGATAATCCATCTTCATCTACAGCATCTCGACCACGGGTTGTCATTTCTGCAGCCCCCGAAGGAGTTCCTCCTTCCTCATTAGCCCCACGACCTCGGGTCTCTATTCGTGCTGCACCTCGGGCTCAAATTCCCGTGTCAGTTGAGGAGAGTGTTATGAAACAACTCACCCAGGCTCCGGTCAAAATGTCTCTTTTTGACCTCATTCAATCCTCTCCACAACATCGCCAGGCTCTGATTGATAATCTGCGTCGCATCGCGGTGAATTCAGATGAGCCCCAACCCTTCGAGTTGGTTGTTGGTTTGAATAGACCATCAACCGCCATTTCTTTTGAAGATTCGGAAATTCCTCCTCTTTCTTCAGAGGATTTGGAGGCTCCCCTCTTTATCACAGTCCAAATCGACAACACTACATTAAAACGTTTATGATCGACAGTGGAGCTGCACTCAACGTCATCTCCTCGCACACATTCGAGCAACTTAAGTTACCAAAGAACGTAGTGTCACCCCCCGCCTTTCGCCCTTCGATCATTTAACGATCAGCTAGCAGTTACTTTAGGAACTGTGGTCTTACCCATTCGAGTAGGTAAGAAGCTGCTTCACGAACTCTTCTACATTGTCGAAGGAAAATTCCACTATAATATGATCCTCGGACGCTCCTGGATTCACGCGATGCATTGTGTCCCATCCACCCTCCATCGATGCTTAAAATATCAATATGAGGGCAAAATATATACTCATCCAGGAGATCCTTTTCCTTCCGCACAATGCGACATGACCACAAGGTCTGCCCCTCTAAAGGAAAATGCTTGTTCTCCTGACGGGGCCTCATCTTCTTCCATACCTGCAACCAAACTACCGGATTTACAAAATCTAGAAGAGACATTGCAGCGTTTCTCACTGGGAGAGCTTCCTCTCTTTTCTTTCGACGCCCATCTCAAACCTAGTGAGTATGGTAGACCAGACAAACAACCTGAATATCAACCAGGTCTCGGTCGCATCGTCACCATTGGTCTGCCCAATCAACAGACTAATTTCATCTACGGTGGTCTTGATACGCCTCACTATCACCCAGATTCTCCTCCTAGGACCAAACCTTACTTAACAGGGTTCGATTATCTACAGAATCCCACGTTTGCAAAAACTTATTTATATCGATGCGCGTGGAAGGGTTTTGGCCTGGGAAAATATGAACAAGGTGTGCATGACCTCACATCCATTCCTACTCTCATGCCACATCAAAAATTTGGTTTAGGATTTAAACCTCTTTCAAAAGCCACCGTCACTATTCTCGATGAGCCTCTTCCTATTGAGGAACCATCTTCTCCCGCTAAGTCAGAAGCATCACTCGATGTGGACGATGACATTTCCATCCCGCCTAACTTTTTTTTTTTATCAATACCATTTCCTTAGGGCCGCTAGCCTATAAGACTAACAACAGGTCCACTTCCATACCGTTAATCTTCCCTGAAATAGTTGGAGACGACTCTCCTACTATCAACACTATCCACTGTGCGGATGATGATTCTGTCCTCACCTATCTGGGGGCAGAGGATTCATATCTTCCCAAGACTATTCCTTCTGACACGTCTACGCTTCTCAACGAAGCCACTGTCGACCTTAATATAGGGACTTCTGAAGACCCTCGCATCATTAAGGTCGGCCAGTCTCTTAATCCACAGGAGTTAGGAGATTTTACCACTTTTCTTTCCAACCATCGTCAAGCCTTTGCTTGGTCATATGAGGATATGCCAGGACTCGATCCCGATATTGTGGTCCACAATATCGTTACTCTTCCCAACATCAAACCAGTTAAACAAAAATTACGTAAAATGCACCCTAGAGTAGCCCTTCTTGTTAAAGAAGAATTGCAGCGCTTGCTCTCGGCTAACTTCATCCAACCCATCGATTATCCACAATGGGTTTCCAATGTAGTACCAGTAACTAAAGCTACTGGGAAAATTTGAATTTGTACCGACTTCCGGGATCTTAATCTTGCTTGTCCAAAAGATGATTTTCCTTTACCTAATATCGACCAACTCGTGGATTTAACTGCGGGTCATGAGATGCTTTCTCTTATGGATGGTTTCTCTGGATATAATCAAATTCTCATCGCACCAGAAGACCAACATAAGACTTCTTTCATAACTCCTTGGGGGACCTTTTGTTATCGCGTCATGCCTTTCGGTCTTAAGAACGCAGGAGCAACCTATCAGCGAGCAATGACCTACATCTTCCATGATCTCTTACACAAAACTGTGGAAGATTACGTTGACGATCTCCTCGGTAAATCCAAACGTCATCAGGATCATCTTTTCATCCTTGCACCTCTCTTTGAGAGGCTTATCCGCTTTTGTCTTCGTCTAAATCCATCTAAGTGCGTGTTTGGCGTTCTCACTGGTAAACTTTTAGGTTTTATCATTTCCATTAGGGGTATTGAAGTGGACCCCGCAAAAATAAAAGCTATCCTTGAGATGCCTCCCCCTTCTAACTTAAAGCAACTCCGCAGTCTCCAAGGACGTCTTCAATCAGTGCGTCGTTTTATCTCACAATTGTCGGACCGTTGTCAACCTTTTCACCATCTCCTCCGTAAGAATGTTCATTTTGAATGGGATGAACATTGCCAAAAGGCCTTTGATGATCTCAAAGCTTATCTTCTTTCTCCACCTGTGCTTA
The DNA here is from genome assembly GCA_019776745.2 of Taxus chinensis. Classification (NCBI taxonomy): domain Eukaryota; kingdom Viridiplantae; phylum Streptophyta; class Pinopsida; order Cupressales; family Taxaceae; genus Taxus; species Taxus chinensis. The sequence continues at coordinate 712,995,625 of CM034152.1, read as the reverse complement.
CACCTCCACGCGAGGGGGAGCCTTTCTATCTTTATATCTCTGTGACTGACCATGCTCTGGGAGCCATGATCTCGCATCGGGACACTTGTGGTAAAGAACAAGCTGTCTATTACATCAGTCGCACCCTCCATGAGTATGAAACACGTTATTCCGAAGCTGAAAAGCTGTGTTGTGCTCTCTTCTTCGCAACTTCTAAGCTTCGTCATTACCTCCTTAATCACAAAACTTACATTGTCACAAGTGTCAATCCACTCAAGACAATTCATGCAAAGCCTTATCACAATGATCGTATCACTCGTTGGCTCATGCTTATGACAGAATTTGACCTCGAGTTTATCCCGCAAAAGTCTATCAAGGGTCAGGTTATTGCAGATCAATTAGCTGATGCTCCTCTTCCGGACACTCAAAACCCCCTTGCTCAATTCCCCGATGAATATATCCAACAAATTGATTTTGGTCTGTCTCCATTTAAAGTAAAGCTCTTCTTTGATGGATCCAAATGCCAGCAAGGGGGAGGTGCGGGTTTCGTGATGATTCCTCCTTGGGGTACGCCTATCCCAGTCGCACACAAATTGAACTTTGAGTGCACCAATAATATGGCTGAATATGAAGCTCTTGTCTTGGGTCTTCAAAATGCCATTAATCTCGGCGCTCGTCATATTGACATCTTTGGTGATTCTGAACTCATCGTTAATCAAGTCACGGGTGTCTATCAATGCAAGAATGATATCCTTCAAAAATATCGTGATATCGTTCTCGTTCAACTCCAATCTTTCGATAAATTCACTATCCAAGCTATCCCTCGCACTGCAAATCGATTCGCAGATACAATGGCTTCCTTAGCCTCACTTATCCCACCTTTTACCGAAGACTCGCGACTTTATGTGGCTGTACAACGATTAGATCAACCATCTCATCTTAGGCAACTAACTTCAATCCATGCTGTCACAACCCATACTCAGGATGAGTGGTATCAACAGATTGTTGATTATCTATCTCATTCGGTGCTTCCTCCAGATCTGACTTCCAATGGTAGAAGATCTTTTATCCAACGCGCTAATCACTATACTATTCTAGGCGGGATTCTTTACAAACGCGGCTTTGATGGTATTTTGCTTCGGTGCCTCAAAACCCATGAATCATCTAAAGCTATCCAGGAGGTCCATGACGGTATCTGTGGTGGACATTTTAGTGGCTTAGCTGTAGCTAAACGCATCTTACGTTTGGGATATTATTGGCCTTCTCTTAATCGAGATTGTTGTGAATACACTAAGAAATGCGTCAAGTGTCAACAACATTCCAATCTCACACACATCCCTAGTCAAGCTTTACAACCTACAGCGGATTTGTGGCCTTTTTCGCAATGGGGTCTTGATCTTATTGGTCTCATCAATCCCCGTTCTTCACAGCGTCATCATTCTATCATTACTGCCACTGAGTACTTTACTAAGTGGGTGGAGGCTATCCCTCTTTCTTCAACAAAGGCTAAACCCATAGTTGATTTCGTCTATCAACACATCATTTGTCGCTTTGGCGTTCCACACAAACTAATCACAGATAATGGTAAGTCTTTCAAGAACGTTGATTTGCAGAACCTCTGCAACGCTTTCAATATCAAACTCAGTTTTTCTTCTCCATACTATCCTCAAGCTAATGGTCAGGCCGAAGCTTCCAATAAAACTTTGCGTAATATCCTCGCAAAGGTAACTAGTCGAGCTGGTAGGGATTGGCATTTACATATCCCTTTTGCTCTCTGGGCTTATCGGACTAGCATTCGTACTCCTACTGGTGCTACTCCCTTCTCTCTCGTCTATGGGTCTGAGGCTGTTCTTCCTTTGGAAGTCCAAATCCCATCTCTCCGTGTTTCTCTTAGAGAATTTGTCTCCGATGAGGACTATCGTCAAAATCGTCTAGCACAACTTGAATTATTAGATGAGCGGCGTCTCAACGCTCTTGAACATCATCAAGTCTATCTTGAGCATGTCAAACGTGCTTATAACAAGCACTTGCAGCACCGTGACTTCAAAATTGGTGATCTTGTTCTTAAAGAAAACCAAAATGTCACTACACTCGAAAGAAGTCAACGTGGTAAGTTTGCTCCCAACTGGATGGGCCCGTACATTATCACTCATAAATATGGATCTGGGGCTTATCGTTTATCTTCCATGGATGGTATACCTGAAGTGGAACCTCTTAATGCCTTGCATCTACGGCCCTTCTACTGTTAAAATCTATCTTACACAAATCTAGTCGCAAGACAGATCTTTCATCCGTCTAAACAACCAGTCATCTACTTTCATGGTGATTCGAAACTATGTGGTTCTCCGCCTATTGCCTCTTTTACCTTAAATATGAGTATCGCGGCTCTACTCATTGCATGTTTCTTTTGGATATGTTCCTCCTCATGGTAGGAATACCTTAATCACCACTTCATCTGTCCCAAGTGCTTATCTTAATCGGATCTACTCGGGGCATGAGTGCATGTTATTTTATGTTCTCTTCCCCTCCATCTGATCTATCTAGGTCTAAACTCAGCTTCTTCCAAAAAGGATTTCCAAAAAAAAAAAAAAAAAAAGAAAAAAGAAAAAAAAGAAAAAGATGCTATCCAAAAAGATAGACTGATCCCTTGAAGGACAGCTATCCATACATTATCAAATGAATCAAAAAGAAAATATATAGACCATGCCCTTGAAGGATGGCTATCATCAAAATTTGAAAAATATAGACCATACCCTCGAAGGATGGCTATCATTAAAATTCAAAATACAGACCGCTCCCTTGAAGGACGGCTGTTTCTCAAAGAAATATTCAAGGCTTCTTGCAATTGATCAGCCTTTCAGTCAGTTTATACACTTTTTAGCATCACTGAAAGACTTCCCGTATTGATCAGTCTTTCCATATCAAGCAAACTTCCCGCATTGATCAGTTTGCTTTTCTGCCAAAATCATGAAGCTGAGATTTAGGACCTTTTGTCGATCATATGGAGAATCCTATTTTCCCACTATGGACATGTATTCTGTCCCTTGTAAATTCCGACAAAGATACTTACTTACTGCTCCTTTCGTTTCCCTCCTAAATCTGTTTTGCGGCTAGTTAGTGTCAGGTTTATTTTAACCTCATATAGGGCCTTACATGCATGATATTGTGATTTCCTATCCAGATTCTATCTATGGTCGGTTGGGAGTCCAACTTATCATTTTCTTTCTTATCCGGGTATATTTTCTTTATTTCTAGTCAAGGTCATTTTCATTACATCCTTGGCTCTCGCAAAGAGTATTCCCCATTATTCTTTGTTTTTCATCCAGTCAAATTGACATTTCACATGTTAATTTAATCAAAATTTATCTTCTATCTAATTTCATCTTATCTATCAAAGCATGTATTATCAACACATGTGGATCTGGCTATCTATTTTCATCAAAATTAAATTAACATCTCAAACATGCCGAGTACATCAATCACATCTATCCATCTATCCATCAAAATATCTAAAAACTGGTGCATCCAAGTTACACTACATCTATCTATATCCATTTTTCATCAAAATAAAATCCATACATCAATCACATCTATCTATCTATCCATCAAAATATCGAAAAACTATGTACATCCAAGTTACATTACATCTATCTATCTCTATTTTTCATCAAAATTATATCCACATATCAATCACATCAAATCACATCTATTTCTATCCTCTATCAGTCTATATCTATCCAATCACATCTATTCATCATCTATCAGTCTATATCTATTCATCATCTATCATCACAATTACGCTACATCTATCTATGTATATCAAAATCAAATGCATGAGAACAATTATATGACAAATGAAATGATGAATCTATATATACATGTGTGTCTGTACAACAAAAATGGGTGGCTTTCAATCAAGCCATCTATACAATGCCTTCCAATCGAGGCTACATCACTACACGGATACAAAATATATCAATCCCTATATAGTAAAATCTGATGCATGGAGGACACTATCTCCTCCACCCTCCTCTGGACCAGGCTGTCTCTCCTGGCCGCCGCCTATCGAGCTAGACGCACCTGCTGCTGGAGGTCTCTGCCCACCTCGGTCTCTCCCGGTGCTCCCTCCACCTGAGGCCCCCGCTCGCTGTGGCCGTCGCTGATCTCCTCCTCGCCCCCATACCGAGGCACATCTGGGGCATGCTGCGCTAAGGCATCCTCATAGTATCTCACCTCAGCGAGGAGAGACTGATATGTGCTCAAGCTCACGGTACCCGGTGCTCGTAATGGTGCTGCTGGTGCTGCTGGGGCTGCTGGCACTGCTGGTGGTGCTCCTCCTAGGGTCGTACCCTATGTACCAGACTCTGACATGGTACCTGTCTCCCCATATTTGGCCCTGAGGGCCTCCCTATGTCGATAATAGCGATCCCTCTCTACTGGATCGCTGTATCTCACTCCTGGCGAGTGGTGTCTCTCTCCAAAATTAGGGCATCCCTCTCCTCTGTCAGAGCCCTGATCTCCTCAAGAGCTACCTGATGTGTCTGTGTCAAGGTGGCATGCTCTCCCTCCAGTCTATCCAGCATCGTAGCTATGTCCTCCTCGTCGGCATCTATAGATGCCGGGAGATGTCATGGTAGCTCTATATCATACCATGCTGCATAACCATCATCTACCCCTGCGTCATCATCACTGTCTGTGGAGGGTGGGGCCTCTCTCAATGGATCTGCCGGGATCAAAATCGGTAGATCAGTCTCCCTGCTATCTCGCCTATAAGGTGTGTAAGTGGTCGGCACTGTCTGCACTAGGCCGAACTATCTCAATACTCGCACAAATGGGACTCGCTCCCACATATCAGGCCTGCGGCCCCTAACCACCCTGCTCCGTCTCAATGCCACCAAGTGAGCATCCTGACCAGCCCATGTCGGAAATACCCGATATGGCCTCCAGATGACCTGATCCGGTGTCAGCGTCCTGAAACGCTCCGTATACCAATCGGCCGATCTCCCTGTATCCCCAGCGGCCATGTCAGCCCGCCATCGCCAGAATCCATAATCAATACCTCCCACTGCTGCTGGCATCCAAGGAAGCCCGGATGGCCTGATCACCGCTATATGCTCATATGCCCAGCAATGGAGCACAAAACTGACATCAATACTTGTCCTTCGGCTGGTGGTGTACATCTATAGCTCGTGATATATCTGAGCTATCAGGGCATCAGCAAAAGCAAACATACCTGTCTGAACTGCAAAATGTTGCAAACGCAGTCTAATAATAACAGTGGGGAATCTCCCACCTCCTAAATCTGGCAGAGAAAAATAGGATATCGCCATCTGAATCAGAACTATCCATTTGCTCTGAGGGCTATCCTGTCTATACTACGAGGCTATCCGCACTGCCCCAGACACTATCTCTGAATTATCTACCCTATCTCTATATAATCGAAACTAGGGCCCTCTGCTGCTACTCTCGCGGTGTAATCTCGATCGGGTCCCCCAGTGATCGACAGTCTCAAAATCCTATATATATCCTCATGGGTGATGGTCAATTTCACCTGTCATAAACCAAAAAGTGCACGTATGGATATCCCACTATCGCACTAGTGCCCGCATCAACTCTACATCTCGCGGCACTCATCTGTAATACCGGAAGCCCCCCGAGCCCGGCTAACTCTAAATGCCGCCAATCTGCATCAGTCACATCAGAAAGAATAGTCTCTAGTAACTCGGGAATGGCATCCCTCATGTGTAGAGCCTCTCGTGCCTGCACCCATGACAGCAAGAGCAATATTAGTCTTGTATTTACCCAAATAAGAACATCCAAAAAAAAAACGAAAATTTTATCTATTCCAATCGGCATCGATTTCATAAAATCGACGTCGTTTATTTCTAGTCGACGCTGATTAATACCAATCGATGCCGCTCAAACCAACAATCGACGCCGATTATACCAATCGAACGCCAATTATACCAATCGACGCCGATTACCTGTCCGGACATAAATCAGACCCTGGCCTCCCACAAAACAAAAAAAATCAAACACAAAAAAAAAAAATTAAGTACAACAGGTTCAAGAAGAACCACTTACCCCAGGTCGTGTCCTCCTGCGCTTCCTGACCGCTCCCAGAGGCTTCCATGGTGCTCGAATCCAAATTCTGATTCTCTCTGAATTAATCATCACGATGAAAATAAATCATTTACGTTTGCCGTTCACATATTTATATGTGCTACGTTTGGTCAGTGCTGATTTTTTTGATCGACGTCATTTATCTTGGTCATCGCCGTATTGCTGTGATCGCCGCCGATTTTCCGTATCTGTTTTCCATAGTGTTGATGCTTGGCTTACTTATCTATCTGATCATTATTGTGTGCTGAATATTGCCTTTCGGCGCATCTTTTCGATATCACCATCTATTTTCGGGTTTGTTCTCTTTGCGTGGGACACTCGTACTTTTTGGTATTCTTGGAGTTAAACGGTCTGTAGGCACTAACGTTGTCTGCTTTGCAGACCGTCTAGTTTTCCCTACCAATGTGTCTCTCTTTAGATGATGACTATTTTTCAGCCCTCCTTACACTCATGGGTCTGTAGGCACTAACGTCATCTCCTGAGGAGACTGTCTAGTTTTCCCTACCAATGTGAGTTCCCTAGGTTGCTGCCTTTTTATTTATTTTAATGTACGTCGTTAATGATCAGATCTACTCCAGACATCCAACTGAGGCATCCGGTGTTTTCTTCTACCTCTTTCAAACTTGGGATCATCTGTTTTATCACTCATCCCATCCCTAGTTTGAGGGGGGATCATCATCATCACTTTTTCTTCCCTTCTTCCATCTCCTTGTTTTTGCCTCATAACCTTGCTTATCGCAAGTTACTTGAAAAAAAGGGGGCAAAATGTAGACACTTAAAATTGGTTACTCAATTTAATGTCCCTCACATTTGTTTACCTTTCTCAGGTAGCCTGTGGGCATGTTTATGTCACCACTATCCCCTTGGGATATTATTCGATTTGTGATTTAAACACCTATTCTTAATTTTAGTTCACCCCATTATATCTTACCCATGAGTAATTAAATACTAAATATTTAATTACACCTCTTCCCATGTATCTTAACCACTTATCTACCCCCAAATTTATTCTATCTATGTATCACCCCTATTTTTTCCTCTTCCCCAAGTGGGATATTTCCCATATTTTGGGGTAATTCTTATCTTTCTAGAAATCATTCATTTTGGCCATCTCGGGAGTCTGTTCCGCGATCGGCGCCGACCTGGTATGGTCGGTGCCGATTTTTTAGGGAGCGGCGCCGATTATAAATAGAAGCCCAGAACTCAGTTCTAGGGACGAAAAGAGGAGGAAGAACACACGCAACGAACAGAGAGAAAGAGAAAGAGATAGATCATGACACAGAGACACAGGTTGTAAGAAAGAGAGATCTTTTAGCATCAAGTGTATCAAAAGAGAGCAGATCCTGTCTGAATAAATCCCTGAGAGGAGCACCGTTACTCTACTCCTATCACATCAACATCGCACGCATCCATCGATCTTCTGGTGACTCTGTTCCAGTATCTCACTAACTTCGGCACATCCAGCAAACGTTGACGATCTGGCCCTTCACTTTCTGATTTCCTAATCTTCTTCACACTGTCCCGCCGGTCGAACGCCGATCTTACTTCCAGTTGACGCCAATTCTTCATAATCGACGCCGATCACATCAATCGACACCAATCACATCAGTCAATGCCGATCACATCAGTCAACGCCGATTATACATAATCAACCACCGATCATCCTGCAGACAGGTAAAAGGGACACAGGTAACACAAATCTAGCTTTATTTCATAGTTTTCTATTTTCTATTGCTTTTTGTCTGCTGCTTAAATTTTGTTTCATTACTGTAATAAGAAAATATAGTCTTTACGTACATCTTTTATCATGTATGCTTCTCTGCTTAATTGAAAACGTGGACTGACATCCGCCGAGGAAGCTTATCGCTTCCCAGACCCGCTTCTCGGGCAAGTCCACCCAAATACCTTTTAACGTGGTCTTTTTCTATCAAGCATCGGTGTCTTGCAGGTTACTCGGAGTATATTGTGCGAATTGTTCATGTGCACCCATCTTATCTACATCAACTTCCTCATCCATCTACATCCTTTGGATCTTATCCATCAGGTATCAATTTTATTGGAGTTTTTCAGGGTTTTTGTGTTTATTTTGGTGCATTAACTTGGACAGGTAACAAGCGCAAAATTCTTGATCTACAGACAAAGCATTATAGAAGACAACACACAAAAGGGAAAAGAAACAAAACACAAAAGAAAAGCCAAAAGCAAGACATTATACATAATATACAGAAGGACTGCCTAGTCACCTAAGACTTGAACAACTTCAAATATCACCCACTATAAGTGGGAGAGAAGATTCATCCATATAATCCAAGTAGAAAGAATTTTCTCCAGTAAAGTGTCTAATTTTGAAAGGACCAAGCCAAAGAAAATTAAACTTATCATGGCTCCCACGGGGTTCATGTCTTTTGTCCCATAGCAAAACAATGTCTCCTACTTGAAAATATCTGGGTCTAGCCTTCTTATCAAATAAAGCTTTCACCTTCAATTAATGAGCTAAGATTATATCAAAGACTTGCATCCTATCTTATCCAACTTCTGGAGATACATGATCCTCTTGTCCAAGGAATTGATGAAAATTGAATCTTCAATATCCTACATTAAGTGCAAGGCTGGTAATTCTACTGTTACTGGAAGTTTAGCCTCAACACCATACACCGCTTGAAATGGAGACATTCCAATTGCTCTTTTTGGTGTAATTCTATCTTCCTAGAGAGCATCATAGAGCTTCTTGTGCCAATTCCTTTGAGAGTCATTGACAAGATTCCGAATGATGGCTACCAAATTCTTATTTGTGGATTCTTCTTGTTCATTTCCTTGAGGGTAATAATCTGAAGAATGAGCAAGGGAAATTCCATAGCCATAGCAAAAATCCATCATCTCAGAAGAAGAAAAATTAGAATCATTCTTAGTCACAATTTTTGTTTGGTATCCCAAATCTTATCAAGATGTTCTCTTTGATGAAGTTGCACACCACCTCAGAAGTAGTGCTTTTGAATGGAATAGCCTCCACCCCCTTTGTGAAGTAATCTGTAGCAATTAGCACGTGAGTATTTCCAACACTGGAATGTGGGTTGAGTGTTCCAATGAAATCCAATCCCCACTGTTGAAAAGGCTCATCTATTATTACTGGTTTGTGTGGTAAAGTAGCTAATTTAGGTCTCACAACAAAAGTCTGAAAGGCTTCACACTTCCCTACCCATTTTGATGCATCTCAAAACAATGTAGGCCAATGGTACCCTGCATGAAGAATTTTGTGAGCAGTGACAGTAGAAGAGAAATGCATTCCACAAGATTGGTTATGAAAATCTGAAAACAACTTCTTTTGTTGCTCTTTTTCTACACACTTAAGGAATCTTCCATCAATGCCTCGCTTGAATAAAGCATTTTCCCACATTACATACTGTGTGAACCTTAGCTTAATAGCTCTCTTCTCCTTGGAACTCAAGTGATATGGACATTCTCTATAAGTAAGGAAGTGTGCAATGTCAACATACCACTCGTTTGTTGAACTGATAAAAAGGACAAGAGGAATCTCAACTGCTTCTGTGGAAAATTCCTCATCAGCTCCTTTTGCAATATGTTCACATAAGCCTTTACCCCAAACTAGATTTTTTGGCTTGATATCAAGGTCATATTCTTGAACTTTCGCTACCCAATTACCCCTCTTAGTTCCACACTCTTGTTGCATAAGAATAGACTTGATAGTTATGTCTGGTACAAGCATAACTGAGTGAGAATTAAGAAAATAAAAATGAAACTGCTTGACAACTTTGACTACTAAAAAGGCGTGTTTCTCCACTGAAGTATACTTCAATTCATGGGCTTTCAAAACATATCTCATGAAGGTAGTTGGAAGTTCATGATCCTAAGAATTTTTCTGAGTTAAGATAGCAGCCAAGGTACTCTTCGTGGCATAGCAATAAATAATGAAATCTTTGCTGAAATCAGGAAATGCTAAGATGGGAGTTTTAGCAATAGCTTTTTTAATACCTTCAAATACTTCTTTCCCTTTGGAATTCCAATAGAAGGCTTGCTTTCGTTTCATCATGTGAGCAATACTCATAGTCAGTTTTGTAAAATCCGGAATGAATCTCCTTAAGAAATTTATCTTGCCAAAGAAAGAGTGAACACACTTTTTGCTTGTGGGGAGAGGAATCTACTGGATTTCTTGAACTCTTTCTAGATCTATCTTGATTCCTTCTTTGGAAACAATATTCCCTAGCAATTTACCTTTGGTATCACAAAAGAAAGACTTCTTAGGATTAAGAGAAATTTCATGTTCTCTACATTTTTGAAGAAATGTTTTAAGATGCTAGAAGTGATCTTCCCGTCTACGAAAAAATAGTCAAATCATCAAGGTATACAACAATGCACTTTCCCTTGAGACTACCAAAGGCTAATTCCATTGCCCTCTTAAAAGTGGCACCATCATTGATAAGGCCAAATCAAATTCTCTTGTAGGCAAAGGGGCCCCAAGGAGTAGTGAAAGTAGTCTTGTGCTCATCTGGGGTATTGACTTCCACCTGATTGTAACTAGAGAATCCATCCAGCATAGAAAACATCTTTGAGCATGTGACAGCCTGCAAAAATTGATCCATCATGGGGAGAGGATAGTTGTCTTTTAAAGAGGCCTGATTTAAATTCCTGAAATCTACACAGATGCAAATCTCACCATTCTTTTTCCTTACTGGTATAATGTTGGCAATCCATGTTTAACGATGTATAGGAAAAATAATCTTTGCTTTCAGTAATTTCTGGATCTCTTGAAAAATAGTATTAGAAATCTTGGGATTGTATTGCCTTTACTTCTACTTGAAAGGTTTGATCCCAGGTCTCAAAGGAATAAAGTGTTGCATTTCTTTTGGTTGAAAAGCTTTGAGATCATCATATGAGTAAGAAAGAACATCAGCATATTTTTTTAACATGTTTGTTGCTTACTTCCTTTCCTCTTGGGAGAAACATTTACTAGTATTCACCATCTTGGGTTCATCATGACTTCTAATGTTGACCTTATCATACTCAACAGATTGACGAGCCCCTTAAGGAGATTTGGATCTGATATACCTATCATGTTTATCAAACAGATCTTCTAGACTCACTAGCCCTTTAGGTATCTTGTTACCTTTTAATTTGATACAGCTGTCCTGATCCATTTCTCCCTTGATGTCTTCTTCATTAGAGGGTATTTACTCTCTAGAAAGAGTCTCACTTCCTTCAAAATATAATTGATCAAAGTTATCTTTAAGTTCCAAGAAAGAGATCAAGTGTTGATCATCATTGAAAACTTTCCAGTTGCATGCATTATCTGGCACACTAGGCCTATGGATCATCTCAATGGAAAATTTCTCTTGAGAGAAATCTAGGTGAGGAATCAACAAAGATCCGAAGACATCTAGAGAATTATCTCTAGTGTTATTTTAACTTGACACAGCTTCAATGGAGAAAGCATCAAAAAAATCAATGGAACCCCAGATAAGATTTCTATAATGTTTCAATCTCCTATTATAGACTTGAAAAATATCCCTGACCTGTTTCACAATTAACTCTACATCACCATGAGCACAAAGATTCTTCACCCCAACTTCTTTTTCCATGTTCAATCCAAGGATGAGAGCCTCATATTTGCCTATGTTGTTTGTATTTTCAAAGTAAAGCTTAAATGAAAAAGGATGAATCTTCCCTTCTAGAGAGTTTAACACCACACCAGCTCCAGAATGAGCTGAAGAAAAACTTCCATCAAACTCCAAAGTCCAAATGTCATTGGGATCATGAGCCACTCTCGTAGGAATATTTGCCTCATCTTCTGACATGACCATATAGTTACCATGCCCTATATCTTCATAGAGTATTTTTGCTTTTGGATCACCAGTCTTTTGCACTATGTACTCAGTTTGTTTTTCTGCTAACAAATTTTTCATTTTTCCATTGACCAAGATTAAAGCATCTGACCAATCCATTTGAATTTCACCTCCTACCTCCCTATAGAAATTTCTACTCAAAAACATACCATATGAGGGAGGAATATCGGCTACTAGAATAGTGGCTCTGACCCTTTTCTTTGGAAAAGCAACGAAGGATACTTGTACATCTTTAATCCTTCCAACCAAAGGTGCTTCCCTACTTTCCATGGAGTAGCAGGAACCAAAAGTATGTGTTAGAGTCAAACCCAAAGCATGAGCTACTTTTACAGGAATTACGTTTTCTGATGCTTCTGAGTCAATAACACAATTACTGAGTTTATGGCCAACTATGAGAACTATTACATAGAATGGTTTAATTTTCTCATTAGGTGAAGTGACTGCGGCCACAAGACTTGTTTGAGGGGAGGAAGAAGGAGTGGGAAATAGACCTTTAGAAATATTGGGTGGAGATTTGGATTTAGAATTGAAAAAATTTACTACTTTGGCAAAAGCATTTGGATGAGTTTGGTAAAACTCTACCTCTGAAATTTGTATCTTTGTCTTCTTAAGGTGATCAATGATATCAAAAGACCCAGAGGTGGGTGGGGCATCATTACTAGGAATAGGAGAAACTTTTGATTTGTCAGGTTTAGGAGTGGAGGTAGGAGGAGAAGAATTATCATTACTTACCTTTTGTGTGGAGGTGGTGGGAACAGGGGCTCCTCTTCTCACAACTATTGAAATAGTTATAAGAAATTCCTTGGATTTTTTAACAGGTTGCATCACTTTTTATTTTTTGTTCATTTTCTCCTGAGTCATAACAACATATGAATCACTATTCATATCTACTACTACTTCATCATACTCATCTTCATCATCCATACCTTAAGTGGTGAGGAAATGCACTTGAGATTCACTAAGATCCTCTTGTTCTACTTCAAGATCCTCATAATTCTCATTCTCCTCACCATCATTAGGTTCTTAAATATCACAAGTTGCATTGAATGGAACCTTAATGGGAGGGCCTTCAATAACCAATCTAGTTTGAGAAGAGAGAAAATGGTTCCTAGGCTTAAAATTATTTCTTAGAATATCTTGGTAAGTAGCATGTTGAGCCAATTGTTTCTTGATAGCAATGAGATCATTTGGCAACCTCTACACTAACTGATCAAAATTGGCTCTAAGAGAGAAAGAGGAAGATGCTTTAGATTTGGAGGGTTATCTTTTCAATCTACCTAACATGATTAAATCATCATCAACACTGATGGAAAACCAATTATTAGCCTCCAGAGTCGCGAGGTTAGCTCTCCTTAATGTATAACTTACTTCGAGTAACTGGGCATTAAGGAAGAAGAACTTCTGGATTTGATCTACAGGACAGGTATTCTATGGAATTTTATGAATTAGTTTTTTGAATTTGACCACGAACTCTCTCATAGGCTCATATGGTTCCTTCTTGATGTGAGATATTTGAGCTAAAAGAGAATGCACATCTTCTACAGGTTTGAAACGTTACTCAAACTGAGTTGTCATGGTGGTCAAATTAGTAATCGACCCAGCAGGAAGATGATAAAACCAATTAGTAGCATTGTCCTGCAAAATTTATATGAAGATCCTGACAGAAACATCTTCATGTTCAACCCCAAGAATCTAACATGTAACAATGAAGGTTGTGATATGTTCATCTAGGTGCACTTTCCCGTCACCTCATAATTTAGGAAAAATTTTCCTATTACCCTAGGTAACTCATGCAACAGATGAGGAAGATTAAGAGGCCTAACCTATTTTCCCCAAGGTAAAGGTGTTGCCATTATGTGGAAGATAAACTGAAGGGGAATTCTAACTCCAACAAGTACTAGAGCATGGAGATTATGACTAAGTTGTCCTTGAGGAGTGTTGTTCTTAGAAGTCCTAGGTGATCTCACAGAATGAATCCTTCTATTTCTTCTTGCAAGAAGAAGGGGGAAGTTTTGTTGCTCTAGAAGTTGAAAATGGGAATCTTCAACCCAGATAATTTTCTTCCCACGTGTATAGCGTAGAGTCACCAGAACATGAAATGATCTTAAAGCTATTTTTTAGAAAGGGATACGTTGAAACAAAATACTCAGTAGAGTCACCAAAAACTATTGGGTTTTGATTTAGCACTTCTAGTGATTAACAATCAGGGGACAACAAGTCCCTCCTCTTTATGGGAGAGGTTCCCTTATTTAAAGAAAGAAACAAATCTTATATACAAATTTACAACTTTCATATTAATGAGGACCTCTGATAATTTGAAATGTTTCGACACAAAACTAGATTATTCAATTCAAAAGAACGGAAGAACTGAGGAATAGGAAGGGTAGAACATAACAACACTTTTAGGAAATATAGATATCAAAATATAACCTTATACATACTGAACAATAGTGATACAAAACAGAATCATTCACATAACATAAGATATCATTCCTTAGACACAAAGTTCTAGAAATCATATCAATAAGAACACAAAGTTTCTTATTATAAATGATCAATGATCCACAGATTTCAGAGAAGCAAGAAAGGATAATAGATGAAGATAGAAACAAGAGGAAAATTCTTCTGTATTGATTGCTTTAAATTCTATTTACACTTCAAAAGTATCAGGGTTCCCCACACAATGGCATATATATCCCATTATATAGATTACAAAACAGTTACTTTCAGTTATAACTTCTTTTAATCAAAAGATTAAAGACTAATTAAGAAATATATTAATATAAAATCTTACAAAATAGTTATGTTCAATTACAACTTCTTTTAATCAAAATATTAAAGACTAATTAAGAAATATATTAATATAAAGTCTTTAAGCAAATATTACATCATGGCCACAATCTCAAAATAAAAGAAGTGCCTCAAGACCTTGAAGTAGAAACCTTTGAATGAGGCTTAAGGGGCCAAATGACTTCAAAATCCGATGCCTGAATTTCTTCAACACCTCAGCTATCTCCATACATTTTGGAATGGTAGTGTTAGAAGTGGCATGAGTCCATGTGCCAAGACACTTCTCCATATCCTTATCAAATTCTATATTCTCCATAAATTCTTTTTTTGGCTTCGATGATGGCTGAATGGAGAGAGCAGACATCCTTCATTTTTTCCTTGGTCATTGACTCTTCTTTGAACAGATCTTTTTTTACGAAGGTATTAAACTGAGCCTTGATCTCCTGACTAGAAAAAGGAACACCTGTAGTTTCATTCTAGAACTTGGCAGTGAACATCTTTGAAAGTAGAAAAAACACAAGCTTTGAAAGCTTCTCTTTTTTGCCACATATTGTTCATTTCTCCCAATGCTTCTTCCAAAACCTTGATTTTTTAATCAACATTAAAAACCCAGGATTTTGACATATTGTCCTTGGCTTCATCAAATAATTTGTTTGCCAATAAAATCTTCTCATTTTTTTGGCTCATTGAGTGGAGATCTTGTATACATTCACACCATAGTTTTAGTTCTTTTTCCAAGCCATTGATTGTTGAGTTGAACCTCAACTGTAACTTGGACACCTTCTCATATGATTTGAAGGTCTCCCCAACGAAGTTCAGTCTAGCTACTATCATATCATCCATCAATGCTTTAATGGATTTCCCATAGGTGGTATATTTGTGAATGTCCTTGATAGTCTGAACTTCATCTTTGTTAAGAACTATGGGAGGTGGAAGAGTGGCCAATGGAGTTGTATCCAAGACTTCATCTTTTTCCAATAATGATTTTATGAATTTGGAAATAACTTGGTTATGTTCTTCTAATTGCTCCATAGTTTGCTTGCCCTTCTCCACTCATTCAATGAATCTTGTTACAGTCTCTCAGACGTTATGAACCTCAATTTTAGATGTGGAATCCCTAAGTGGAATTCTCGTAAGCTCCAAGTCAGAAACCAAAAGATATTTCTCCTCCGTATCCACCTTAGGCTTAGCTATCTCCATGAACTACTGACCCTATGAATCTGTTACTATCCTTGAGGTGGTCTTTGATTTCTTTTCTCGAGGAGGAGGAGTAGTGTCGAGTATTGCTGCCACAACAACAAAATTGGGAACTATCATCTAAGAAGGTGGTTTCCATTTCTTACTATCGAAAAAAGGTTAGACCTAAGAAAAGGAAGTAGAAGAAGAAGAAGAAGAAGAAGAAGAAGAAGGGGAAATAGGCTTGAGTGCAAGTGAACTCATTACACTCAATGTTTGTACCACTGATGTCTCAAGAGGGGAAGTTGGTACAACTTGAGAAAGATATTTGGAAGAAGAATCCATCAAACTGGGAAACTCAGTCATTTGCTCTTCGTTTTCAACCCTAGCAGTGACCACATGAGTTTCTTCCTCTTCTTTCATCTCTTCACTATCATCTTCACTTAGAACAATAATATTTTCTTGCCCAATAGGGGCTTCTACCTACTCCAAGAGAAACTCTTCTTTGATTGGTTCATGCTTGATGGTCTTACCTTTCTTTAGATATACTTTCATTGAAGAAGATGGAGTAGACTATTTAGGTACCCTTCTGGAGAGGAAGGAGAAGACTACTTAGGTACCTCAATATCAAGCATTGGTTCTTCCTTCCTAGGAGAAGGGGCTTCTAGTGAAGAAGATTTGGCTCTGTTCATCTTGAAGATTTGTATCTTTCTGTGTGCATGTATACTTTGCTTAATGCTAAATCAAATGAAACAAGAACTACCACCTAAAATAGTTCTACAATTTAGCTAAAACAAAGCATAAACACCATCATGATAAGAATTAAACAAGGGTTAGATGCTAGCATTCATCAATACAAACTTTGAAACTAACAATGCTAAATATATAAACTCCTCTATTCTCTAACAACAAATAAATGAATGGACCTAAGTAAGCTCCATGGCTATCAAAATAGTTGTCCTTAATGTTCCAAGAACCTAGGAATGGAGGCTAATCAAAGTTAGGCTACAAGACCCTTTTGACACCTCCCATATGACCCAAGCACTTTATGAAAAGGGCTTAACTCTTCAAGATGATGAACTCTCAAAAGGGAAAGGTGCAAGCTCTTAGTCTCTTTGCTATATGCTTTGCATTTTCTCTCTAAGGATTTTTAGGTGTAAGTAAAAAGGTAGGTGGAGGGCTCTTTATATAGCCCAAAGGATAAAGGATTCAACACATTCTCATGAATGTGGGATAAAGGTAAAACATGATTAGGAATGGATAAGGTTGCTTTATTAAAGGTAACCTTACTTTAGAAGGGTTTAATACATGTTTAGCAAGTCATGGGAGTTGGGGGTATTTTAATTAATCAAAGGTGATTAATTAATAGGTAGGTGTAAGCTTATAGAAGCCAATTAGAAGAATATTAGTTCAATTTAGGCTATTATAAGGGGATTAAATCAATTAAATATTGATTTATTGGTTAAATGGAAGGGAAAGCTAATTAATTAATAATAATTAATTAGTCTAGGTAGAAGGGGTGATTTATTAACGGAAGGTTGTTAATTAGGGTATTTTTTGGATAGGAAACTTAATTAATTAGCTTAGTGTAATTAATTAATGATGATATGAGGGAAAATGAGTGCTTTTGACGATATGTCGTTGATTTGTGAGAAAGGGGATGATTAGCACAATTTAAGTATTTAAATTGCTTGGGCGTAATTATAGGTGTCTACACTTTCTATCAAACCAGAGTTTGGTTCTTATAATGACATGGTTGATTGCCTCTTTCAAATCATCTTTCTCTTTCAAAAACTAATCAATGGTTTCTAAAGGGGTGTGTTTAATAGATATTTCATATTCAACAGATTGTAACTCTTCATCATCATCTTCAAGCCCCTCATGTACTTATAGAGTTTGAATTCTATGACTTGTTGAAGAGAGAATCTGCTGAAATATCTTCTTCTTACCTCAAAATCATCCATACAGTTAGCCCAATAATCTTTAGTGTTGGGACAATAGTATTAAACTACTCTGAGGTTCTCGGCAATATAACCCTTGATGTCAAAACAAGTTCTTGATTGGAAGAAATGAATAGTGAGAGGGAGAAATGGTCTTATCAATATTCTGTGCATCCAAGGTTGTTTAGCATGTATAAATTTCCGAGGAAGATAGGGAAATGAATGCCAGAAATATTCTTATCTCTGTAGGTTCGATGAAGTTTATCCAACTTCCTGTAGAGTCTACCCAGAGCCACTTTATCATTACAGAACATGGGTAGCTTTAGGGGTGATCCCTCGAAATGAGTCTGCCTAATATATGAGAACTTTCTGAATTTGGTGAAGAAGCTTCCATATTTAGATATCAAAGTCTTGGCTTCTTCGGAAAATCTCCTGGTGGTGTCACCCTCCAAAAATATCACAATGTACATGGTCAATGCATCATTAACCCTCCTGAAATTATGGTTGTTGACTTTGAGGGTGAATTGAGGGAAATATTCATATATGAGGGCATCTTTCTTATCAGTAATAAAAGTGAAGGCAAGCTATTCCCTGGAGGCTACTAGGGTGTACATGAGATAAGAGGTCATATAGGATGTTCAAGTTCTATGAACATTCACCAGCTATTCTGTCAAATTTTCATAGATGATCTCACTCCAATTCAAGAACTGTTTACCTTCAAAAATGATGTTGATGAAAGGTCACATCCAAAAGTGAAAGTCATTTGTAGAAGGCATCCGCATGACTCTAGCAAGTAGGGTGATGATATCTGAAGGCTCCTCTTTGAAATAAACCCTGGATAAGGTTTTTGAAAGTCAGATGCCCCTTTTTTAGGGTTTTTTAACCAAGAATTGGATACCCTAGATTTATATTTCTCATTGTCATGATCCAGTCTTGCCACTACCTCGACATGCGCATTGATAATTTCTTTAGATTCTGGGTTAAGACAAGCTCCACATGCAAGCACAGTATGAACACATTGCAAAGAAATAGGAAAACTTGTGACAAATGCAATCCCGTTATCTTTGACCAAATGAATAATGGGGGTAGGGATTTTGCATCCTAATCTGTTCCAGAATTCATCAAGATCTAGATGTCAAGCTTTGTTGTCTCCAATTTCAAGTACATAGGTCTCCAAGGAAGAGGGGTGCTCGTGCCCTTGATATTGTATTTTCATCGTGATAGAGGCAAGAGGGAAAAATTTTCAATGGAGTGAAATCAGAGTCTCGAAATAATCCCTGTAAGAGGAAATATGGAAGCAGAGATGCGAGCAGGAAATGGCTTAATTTTTCATAAACACGAGCAAAGAAAATAAGTAGGCAAGGTGAAAAAATGAATGAGCATTCATCCCCTTTAAATAACCGAGAGGAGACAGAAAATCATAAATGTGTAATTAATAGCCCTCGCACCGACTCAAAAAGGAAAAGAGTGGAAAAATCAGAAAAACTTGGCCTAGACGGTCCAAAGGACGTTGGGACACGAGGGAGACACAAAGCTGAAATACCTGATCCAAGAAGGGTGCGGAGAATGTAGGTCCAGAGAGCACAAGCACTCAATAGGACATTGGGACATGAAGGACGCGCAAAGCCGATTAAGATGATGCAGGAAAAGTGGGTTCAGAGAGCATACGCGGTCCACGACACATTGGGACATGAAGGACGTGCAAAGCCAATTCGGCCGATGAGTAGAGTATTAAGGAGAAAGTGGCAAATTGGGGAATTGGGGGCCTAGTAGTACTTAGGACATGAGGGACAAAAATATCTGATAAAGCCGCAAAACACTTGAAATGACTTCAAAGAGAGAATTTTTCTATCTTTCCAAACTTTTTACTTTACTTAAACACTTCTAAAGAGCACCAGCTCAAAATTTTCAAATTTTTTATTTTACAAAGGGGAATTTTTTAGGGTGAAAACAAAGCCCTACGCCAAAAACCTGAACCATTAACCCTCAAACATAAACCCTCACACCTAAACCCTAAAAAATAAAACCTAAGCCCTAAACCCTCGACTCTCAACCCTAAACCATAAACCATCAACCTTGATCCCTAAACCCTAAACCTCAAACCTTGACCCATAAACCCTAAACCCTCAACTTTGATCCCTAAACCCTAAACCCTGATTCTTAAGACATAAACCCTCAACCCTTAACCTTGAGCTATAAAACCTAAACTCAAAACCCTAAACCATAAACCCTAAACCATAAACCCTAAACCATGAACCCTAAAGTTTAAGCCCTAAACTCTAAAATCTGAACTATGTGCCTTAAAGACTAAACCTTAAACCCTAAAATCTAAGCCCTAAACCCTAAACCCTAAATCATAAACCCTCACCCAAAGGAAATTCCTAATAATATCATTCAACATTTTTTAGTGTGTAGGGAATCGTGTCTAAGGCGATCGATCGACTCATTTAGTTTTGATAAGAGACTACTTCCTCTGAAGGCCTAGAAAAGCATTTTTGGCCATTGTGTAGCTAATTGAACACCCTTCAGAACAAGCTAAAATGAGATAGTCATGTCACCAAGGTATCAGGGACCATCATGTGTGAAGTACTAAGGCATCGTTTGTCTCCATAAGAGACATATGATAAAAACCATGTATGAGAATCATGAATTTGATTCCATGAAAGGATGATTTTAGAGCTAGGAAAGGTGAGGGGATGATATTTCTATAAAACACCATATATCTAAGAATGAGCAATCATCTGAGTTCACTTGATGCAATTCACTTGGTACTGTTCATAAAAAATCATTCAACACCTAGTAGTATTATCACACCTTAAGGAGGAAGCACATTACAATCACCTCATTTTGGCAATAGGACAGGAATCCCATTCAGGGAACAATCCTCTATCTAAAAAGTGAGGATATCTTTTTAGTAAGAAGTAGACAAGCATCATAGAGTTGATTCATGGTCACTATAGTGAATTATGGACCAAATTTAAAAACTGGTACCAATTAAAGCAGTGGTAGGGCCAAAATCTAATTTAGAAGGTCAAAAAACCTAAAAAATGACAATATGCTTTCCCAAAACAAAGACCAACTACAATATATAAGCCCTGAAAGTTTTAGGTCCCTTGCTTAAATCCTAAAAATGAGTAAGTACTAACCAGATTAAATTTTGAAAAACTATCTTATAGATTATAACTATTAGAGCTACGAGACCACTTCCATTAGGTGCAGTGTGACCCTAATTTCTTATAATTACTAAAATAAATTTAAAGTATAAGAAATAATAAATGTATATGAAATAATAAAATAAATATTATACTTGAACATTTATTTTTGTAAGTATAAGACACCCAAATACACATACATAGTCCATACTATGCAAAATGCGTACGCGTTTTGACTTCTCCGAAACATTTATGTGTTTTTCCTTCTCTAAAAAACGTATGCATTTTGGATTCTTTAAAACGAGTACACGTTATAGGTTCGATGATTACAAGAAAAATACGAGCACATTTTAAAAAAATGCAAGCACTTTTTAGCAAAACGCGTACATGTTTCATGCATTTACCCACCAGTCTATGAACTTCATACACAGTGGCCTTAACAAGACATGGTTTCCTTCAGTAATTTTACGGAGCAGTTACAGGCTCAGGGGTTATAGTGGGTGGCCTCTCTATACTTCTCCATCCAGTGGCATCAGATCTCCCAAAAAACTAGTACAATACAAAGATCTCTTCAACAAATTACAACAGAAGCAGTTAGAGTTAGAGGACATAGAGTATTTCCTCCCTACACTTCTTCAGCCAGGGTGGCATGAGATTGCCCAAAAAAATTGCAACGATATAGGATATCCTTCTACACCTTTTTTCTCAACATGGATCAAGTGCACATGTTCCATTTTTCCATTTACATTTTCTATTCTTGCATACTTTACATTTGCATATTTTACACAACCTTTTTACATACATACATATTTGATTATTTGATCGTTTTCTCCTTGCAAGAAGGTCCGTTGTATGAGAAACAAGCAGTCAAATTGGGGGAAACAACAAAAATGACAACGACAATGAAAACACACTGTGACATGTACTTTCCATACTAACCATGCAGGTCCATTACACACAACAACAACTACACATGCATTCCACCCTAGGTTCACTCTCATCACTTTTTATCTTTAGAATCCACGCTCCACATTTTTCTTTTTTTCATTCCACACTTGAGTCACTCCATCGTCACATCATCTTCTACACTCTACATGGTTATCAGGTACGCATCTCTATCTACTTTATGTTACCGAGATTTCTACTCACCAACATAAAGTGGGGCAAAATGTAGACAAAAATATTGCACATTAGACAAATATTTAGCCCAGTCTTATACTACTATTTAGAAGGTTATCAAGTGTAGAAAGTACTAATTAATCCCACTTTTTGGCCATCTTATTCTTATATTTTATTTCATCTTTATCGCATCATTTCCTATGTTTATAAACCTATTTTCTCACATCCCTGAATTTCTAGCCCTAAATCAAGGCACCCCAGGCTGTATTGGGGCACCCCAGGGTGCCCTGGTCCCACCCAGGGCACCTCAGTTTGTGCACAACGTCCTTCACTCCTTTTTAGGTCACTTATAGCTATTGGTCATCCTTATCTTCTTCTCAATTATCCTTGTCGGGATTAATTACAAAATTAAACTTGAGAGCCCTATAAATATAAATCTTATAAGCCCATTATAAGGGTCTTAGGTCATTACATCCTATCACTAATATCACTTCATCTAGGGCTACATCCATTGCATCGATTTCATCCACATATTGTCATGCATTCAAGCTAAGATATCTGTATCACACACACTTCATAGGGAGTGGGATTCCATTCTATTCCATGCACACATGCTACTTACATTTCTATAGCTAATATTTCTCATTACTTCACAAAGTGTGACTGGAACGAGAGCACCTAGGGCACAACACACACACACACACACACACACACACACACACACACACACACACACACACACACACACCAGAACTACATCAGGGTCTGTAATGTAGTGAAACACTCAGTTATAAGTCCACTAGCTTGGCGACTAAGGTCATTCCGACCCATTCATATGAATCTTTCATGTTTATAGGGTTTACTACTTCTACTTGAATTATGGGTCATTCTCCAGTTCATCTGAAGAATCAAGTGTGATACACGTGAAGTATTCAAAGATATCTAGTGACCATACTAGATTGAGGTTCTGAGCATCCACAGTATCTAGAGCACCCAAATTGTAGACCAGGGCACCCTTGGGCGCCCTAGTACCCTCCTAGGAGCCTCTGTCATCTCAGATAGGTCGAATCCACCTTCTGGAGGTTTCTTGAGTGTTTGTCTACACTACTGAGTTCCACTCCTAGATCTACAACAGTGTACGACAGTCTCCTGTTATCAGCTAAGTCACTTCTCTCTCTCCTCTTGCATATTAGGGTTTTGATTTACTTAGATTAGTTTGTTTACATTTATTTCATACTGCTCTAGACTTTCATTTACATCATTTTAGTCCTCCTAACTAGATTAACCTTATTGCCCTAATCATATTTAGGCTACATTAGGACCTCTTTTTGTCAATCACGCCTTGTTCTAGCTCCAGCCCTCCTTGGCACTCTAACAACTCTAACCCACACATATGGCTCTGGGGGTACGTCCTGGGCCATACCAGACTGTCGATATACCCTATCCACCTAGAATAATTTGGTCACCCCTATAAACCAATCCTCTTACCACATCATCCTCTATATGCATCATAAATCTATCACATCCTCTTTCCATCCTCCATAGTCTCGGTATGGCCTCAATATCACTGCCTTTAGCCCCATCCAATCTATCAATTCTCTATAGGTGTTATTATCCATCTTCTACCCATGAACACCAATCCATCTCCTAGATAATATGTCTATCCTAGTCCAATCTACTCACAGAGCACAAACTAGCCTCAATACTGCTATGTGCTCATAAGCCCACACATGTAACAATGTAGTAGATCCAATCTCACCTCCATGTTCCTCCTGTGTAAATATGTGAAGATCTCTATACAGGTGGGCTAATACACATCGTGCCCATGCATACCTAGTACTCTCCTCCTCTATCCGGTGGAAAATATCGTGCATCTTATATAAGATTCCCACACCACCTCCCTCCACTGTAATCGATGATGTAATAATCATGGCTATAAACTTCCACAAGCGTGGAACCCCTGATATCAAAATTACATATAAACTTATATGGGCCTCGGAAGGTACTCGATTCCCTACAAAATACCACCTATCGAGACTCATCTATCTCTCCATATCCTCCACAACCATGACATGTACACTATCGCCAATAATAGATAACTAAGGTATGTGATACTCATCCTCTAATGTGAATTTCATCTCACTCATAGACATCCAAAACGTACAAGTTTCTACACACCATCTCTAACACGAAGCTGTCAACATCGGCATATTATGGGACACATCCCCAATATTTTCTATGTGTCACAGGCCAGCTCGGTCCATAACCTCCCAATTATTGTCTGACAAACCCAACCTGAGCAACGTACTCAAGTGGCGGCCACCACATATTTCCCTCGAATGGATATCCTTATGCACAACATAACAAAACAACAAACAACACATTAGAAAAATATACATATGTAAACATAACAACTTACAACATCACTACACATAAAAATTCACGTTTACATCACTCAACACAAACATCAGACTTTTCTGACTATGGGTGCCCAGAAGTAGGATTGGCAACCCAGGAGTAGGACTGAGCACCCAAGAATAGGACACTAGTGCCCATATGTAGGTGCTCTTGTCCCGAAGGCCATTAGCACCTTCAACTCTCTTGTTCATATCCCAAACACCCAAAAAAACAAAATTAATAATTTTGTAAAAATTCACCAAAAAACATTGGTGCACATGCATTTTGTTTGAAAAAATCACACTTACCAACTTCATCGTCATACGTGATGCCACAACGTTCGCTAATATCTTGAAACAGATAGGTCACAATTCTCTAACTTACAGCATCCTTACACACTTATAGCTCACTCTCACGCTTGCACAAAATACAAATGACTTGACTAATCACTTTTTCAGTTTACTATTTATAGTCACTTTTCATTTTTTTACCCTACTATGGTCATACTTCACATTCACTACTCAACTAATACATGTCACACTATTTTGCTAATATTTTAAGAGTTTTTACTCCGATTTCTTTCCCGTTTGCGAAATTCTCTTCATAATTCTTCCTACCATCGAATCATCCACATGAAACACACACTATTTCTCCTCGACATTGTATTTCACTTGATCTACACATATTTTTGCAATATCTATCACATATTGTCTACTAAAGTGCTTACTTTCGACTTAACATTCATTCTCTTTATCACTTCCCCTTTCACCGAAAGGGGGACATACAATTGGGGTCATCCTATAATTCACTTTAAACTATTATGCATTCATTCAATACCTCTAATTTATCATTTTTGAACATTTACTAATACACCATGCCAAATTTCATCATTTTCTATTGATTTCCCCTAATGACCTAACCTGGGGGCAACAAGTGTAAAATATCTCTATGAGTAAAATAATTGAAATAAACAATCAATCAAGAAATAAAATACATTCAAGTTTTTAACAATCAAAATCATACCATTCAATCGATATAATACAACACATTCAACCTCCTAGATGACCTAACTTGGGAGTTACATGTTCCAAGTGACCTAACTTGGGAGTTACATTTGTTAGTTTCCCAGATGACCTAACATGGAAATTTATTCTACATTTCTCATTTGCTTCAAGATGACCTAATGTGGAAGCCATCACACATTGGGGTGACACCCTTGGAGTGGGAGAAATGAGATGTCATTGCCTTTCTTATATTGCTCCTATATGGGTCAACACGTTTGATTGAAATATTTGGATCCAAAATCACTGAAAATTTGATCCGTGTTCGTCTGCGGTGGCTAGATCTTTTGAGGATGTAGTTAAATGTTGGATAATAATACACTTTTCTCCCTACACTCTTCCTCTGGCGGCAGGATGCCCAAATCCTCTAATTTTTCATACACATATAATCGGGTTAGGAGATGATCACTCCCTACCCCATCACATCATCATCATAAAAAATTCCAAATCATCAATCATCCCATATCAAAAACATCATTCTTGTTCAGTTCACTTCATCACGGTCTTACATATCTTTTTATTCCATATGGATCATCACATTGATCCATGGTTCATCACGTTATATGTCTCATTCAACACGTTCTTCTACCACATCTGTTTTCTTTTCTATAACATGAGCTTCTCCAAACTTCTCTAAGGTATGCATCTCTAACTACTTTATGTTACCGAGCTTTTTCTCACCAACATAAAGTGGGGGGAAATGTAGTCATGAAATCACTCACTTATTACTACTATTATAACACCAAGTATGTTGTTTTATATATGGATATAATGTAAGAAAAGTATTCACTAATGACCCATTCCATAGTCCACTCATCTTTCTTTTTAGTCTTTACTATTGTTGGTCTTGTACATATGTCACTTATTTGCATACTTCTGGTTGAGTCTCAAGAATTCCTATTAGTTAGTATTCACTCGGTTTTTGTCACTAGTCTCTGAATAGGGTGCCTAGATAAGGATTAGGGTACCTGGGGCATCTTGGTCCCCATCACGCTTGGTTTTGTTTTTGCCATTTGAGGTCAATATTTTTCAGTTTTCCCTCTCAACTCCCAATGTACTAGTTGGCATGTCAGGTCATTAGTGTTGAAATTTGAGCAAGAGATCCCTATATAAACACAACATACATACTACCTTATGGACGGACTATTTCTATCAAGGGATATCTATCTACATAGAGAAAAGGAATACATTTGGGCATTATTCTACATCACACATTACATAGGAAGGGGATTCTATTGTTTCCATACCACACATTTTGCATTTTATCTAGATATTTCTCGTTATCTTTGCATTATTGGTGCTAGGGAAACCTAGACACATTATTGCACACACAACCACATAGAACTATATTGGGCTTGAGATATAGTATAGTGCTCAGTCATAAGTCCATCCATTTGGAGTTGAGGATAGTCCAACCCCTTCATTTGCATCTTTTTTTTAGGGTTGGATGCTTTTGTGTGGGGTTTTACAGGTGATTCTTCACTGCAGGTTTATGGAGACATCAACAAACCAAGTGCGACATTTACGCAACTAAAGGAGAAGTGTTGCGAAGACCCAATGGCCCTATCAAGATTAGATTCTGAGCTATTTCACAGACCATAGCGCCCAAATTTCAAACTAGGGTGCCCACGAGAGCCCCTATCCCTCTCTAAGCACCCCTAATTTGGTCGAATATGCCTCCAATGTAATTTTTTGAAGATCGTTGTGACACTTTGTTCCACCATTCCATCACTCTATTCAGTCCCAGATAACTACGAGGTAAGTCCAATTCAGGTAAGTACCTTCCCCTTTCATTTTATTTCATTTAGAGTATCAAATAAATTACTTAGCATTTATATTACATTTATATGTCATTTATCATAGTTGTACATTTATGATTTTAATAAAATAACTATGTTTTATTGAATCAAAAGGACTTAAAGAGGCAAGTTGTTGACATCAAGTACACAGACAAGCTTGAGGGAAAAAGCTATAAAGCTAAGGCCATGAATGATTAGATTAAAACCATTGAAACCACCTATAAGGAAATATTTATGGTGCTTCTATCATAGATTATTGAGGAAAAAGAGGAGATAATGGATTCCAAAGTATCATTCTTATTTGATATCCAATCATTGTGTGAGGACGCTAAGAAAGGAGGAAAGTAGGTGACCCTAATTGCATTATTGTTATAGATTGCTAAATATATCAAGGTTGCACTCCTAAAGTGGGGTACATTTAAAGCCATTCTCCAAGCTAGTGCACTTAAATTTTTTGAAGGATGAAAACCAAAGATTTTTGGAGGTATTAAAAGTGAGATAGTTTGGGTATATTTTGTCCACGCCAATTATGGGGATAGCTTGCATGCAAGTTTTTATCTTAAATGATCAACTATAATTGTGCAAGTTTGGATAGGAAAATCACACACTGTGACGATCAACAGGTCACTCACACAAAATATTTTATGGGATTCTGAGTAATGTATGAGTAGAAGGAAAGAGAAATATGAAATTCCACGTGGAGAACACACTTGGCCAATTCAATAAAAATGAAAACGCTAGAAGAGGACAAAATGAAAACAAGTACTAAGAAGGTGGGGTGTGTGCTATAAGGAAATACAATATGATATAGCTGACATGTCTCCCGATATGTCAATTTAAATAATGGGATTTAAGGTCTAATCCCTTCCTAGAGCCCATGGAAATACTAGGTACCAAACCTACATTGATGATCTTATGTCTATTATCTTTCATGAAATCCTTTAACCACTATTGTAATGGTAACCCACCTACTTTAAGTGGAAAACATATGTATCCACTTGACTAAAAAATGTGCAAATAAAAGAACACACCCTTTCAATGGGTTGACATGAAGGTGTGGTTGGTATTTATTATTTTATGAATGTTAATCAAAAAGTTAGGTTGGTTGAGATTACTTTGCAGGGACTACTTTTTTTATGCTATGGTTATTACCAAAGCTTTGTTGTAAGACATTAATAACCATTCTATACTCTTTCTTGATAAATGAATGAAATAATTTGATTTAATACGTTGTTAATATTTTATGAGTGAGTAGATTGATAAATGAATGTTGTATACTTGTTCAAATTCTTCCATTTTTGTTGCTAAGTAATAATGTTGTGTTCACTGCTAAGAATGCTTGGGTGCACTCTATTCCTAATCCAGAGGGAATTACATAGGAAATATGTTCTCTAAATCTCCCAAGATTAGCACAGTGGGGAAGATGACTTTGAGATATTTTTGTCGACTATTTGAACTTCTAAAACAAAGTCCATACGTGCAAATAGTGGTTAGTCAAAGTTGCAGTCAACCCTAGGCGGGACCGGATCAATTGATGAGTCATGAAATACTGGAAAAAATGATCATGTGAAGGTGATACTTTTGGTTTTATAACGTTGGTCTTCGACACACGATATCGATCGTCTTTGTCAGCAATCGAGAAAAATATTTGCCATGTGGTGGGTTCTCAGGCCACCACATGCCCTGCCACCACTTTGCCCCAAGTCAACTCAAGGGAGTTGATAGAATAACTCAGCGAGCCATGGACCGAGTTTGAGTTACATTGGTGAGTTACCACAATGAGCCAATGATTGAGTTGTGCATTGGATCGAGTTAAGGGTCAAGTTCATAGCACAAAGGGACCAAGTTTGAGTTACATTGGTGAGTTACCACGATGAGCCAATGATTGAGTTGTGCATTGGATGGAGTTAAGGGTCAAGTTCATAGCACAAAGGGACCGAGTTTGAGTTACATTGGTGAGTTACCATGATGAGCCAATGATTGAGTTGTGCATTAGATCGAGTTATTTACATTGGTGGGGCGAGTTAATGGTGCAAGTTCATCAAGCCCTATGGTGAGCTACCTATATTCATTGGCCAGAAAAAGCACATTGGACGTGGCACGAAGCCACGGGAGATAAGTTGGGAAAAAGGCTATTTTAGCCTTATTTTATTGGCACTCGCCCCATATGGGATAAGCCATATTCCCTCGCCATGTAAAAAGGCCGAACGACTCAGCAGACCCACAGGGCTCAGACGGGTGACGCAGCACGTGGAGAGCTCGGCAGTAATGGGCAGCGAACGTGGACGACACAGCGGCGATGGCAGTGGGCACGTGGACCCACGTGACATGGATGGGGTCAATCCAAACCGACCGAACAAAATACAAGGCACGGGATTTGAACCCGCAACCTCCTCCATACAAGATGAACCGCTAGTTGTGGTAATAGTTGGCGTGATAAGGATTTTAACGTGAACTTTGGATCCGCCAAACCTTATAAAAGGCCCTCCCTCTCCCATTCGAACACCAGATCATTTTTGGAGCTTTATTTCTCCAAGCTCTCCAACCTATGCGAGCTCCTATTCCAATGCAAATGACGAAGCTTCGGTCGGTGAAGGTTTATGAGCTCGAAGGAAATTATGTCTTAGGGCATTTTGTGGAGAACAATAATGGGTCCTATTTATAGGCCATTATAATGGAGGAATTAAGACCTATATTTATGGGCAACATTTGGAGCTAAACATATGTAAGCCCTTCTTATTATATTTAATAGCAAAATATTATTTTGAAGTTCTGAATTCTCTTTGAGAAGACATACTCTAAGCCCGAGCCGAGAAGGAAAATTGATGTCGTTTGAAGGCAATCGTGGTGACATTATGGAGATGTAAGACCTGTTTAAATATAGGCATTATGGAGGGATATAAGACCTATATTTGTATAGGATTTTTCATCATTTTGTAGATCAATATTATTTATCGGCAAGATTATATTAAGTCATATTTATTTGTATAGGCATTTTCAGAACCGATATTATTTGTTATCGGTAAGATGATAAAACGTGTTATTTTAATAGGCACAACATTGTTATTGGGAGTTATTCAAACTACCCAATAGGCCACAATTTAGCCACACTCCAGAATGCAGAGCTTGAGGAATCGACTGGGGTGCCATCTGGAAGACCAATCGGTATACCAAAGGATTTATGACTGAAGATGAATATTGGATCGAATCTGCTATAAGCTAGGGTAGCTACTTGGTGTTCAGGTTCATGTTCCAATTTGTATTCAATATTATCTCGCTTCGATTGTATTATTCCTTGCAATCATTAAGTAGATAATATATCGGTTTTATTGAAGAACCCAGAGACGTAGGCATTCTGCCGAACTCTATTATCAACCTGTGTGCAGTGTATTTTAATTCTTGCATTGCTTTAAGTTGATTTTAATGGGGTAAGTTCAAAAAATAATTTAATACCTATACGGGTCCGTGGTTGAGTTAAAAATTTCGGTCAATTTTTAGATCAATTCCCCAACACCATGAAGGGATCTAATGCAGTGAACTTGCTTCAAGTGAGCATACATGGGAAATCCCTCATGATATGCCAGCAGACGCGTTGAGCGACAAGGGCTCGTACTCTTGGGTTAGGCCTCTCTAGGTTGAATGGACTAGTAGGTATAGAAACCCCAACAAATCCCTAAATTATTGTATTTAAATCTCATACAAAGTGGGTTATACAAAAAAAGATATAAAGTTCATATAAATCTTCAATTCCATTGGGATATGACGAACTAAATATATGTTATGATAATATTGATCTATGTACCAAGGAGGAGATCAATAAACAACCTCACTTAATGAACCAAATGTGCTATGTGAGGAAGTTTGTTATAAATGATACATGGTAATGGATATATCAAAAAAAAATCTGCAACAGAAAATAAAAAAGAATAAAACTAAGACTGGATACAAAACTATAATGTGTTTATTGTTATTACTCAAAGTTATGTACAAAGTACTCCATATTCATACTTCTTATTCTCTAGTTATCAATTCACTAACTATCAAGAATATCATAGTACCTTAATTTACAAGAAAGAATATGAAGCATTAGTCAAAACATTTAACCTATTTATAACTACTCATCAATCCACCATCTTTAGCTAGTAGTACTGCATAACTATGTGATATGTTGCTAACATTATAGGAGTTGTGTTGTATTGTAGAGAGGAACTAGGGTTTCGCGATATGCATACATGTGTGTAGTACAATGTTGAAGCCATTGATAAAGTCAAATCCAGATACAGAGAAAAAAAATTATGTCGTAAATAATTGGAATTAGATTAGATCCTCCAAGATCAGTTGACTAGTGTGCATAATATTATTTAACCTCCCTAAAAACATGTGGGGATAAGAGATACAACTATAATCATTTTACAGATGTTGCAATTTGTGTTCAAATGTATGTAAAATAAAACCTTACTTTAAAAATTATGTTTAAAATCCCTGCAAGGGAATATAATTGAATTAGAATACTAAAATCTCTATTTTAAGTGTTTGACATGTCACAATCATGATCATTTAATTCGACTATGTGATGGATAAAAAAAGACTTTAAAAAGTGGAATTTTAGATAATTGACACTTTGGGGAAGAGACAATAAATCTAATTCTAACGAAAGGAGAAATCCAAGATAAAACAAACATATTTTAAGATGAGTTAAGTTCTAATCCTTTTGCAGTTTTAAGTATGATAAGAAATAATGGATGACTCACTTTAGATCACATTGCAAACCTTGTGGACAATAAGACTCGACTCAGTGAGAAACTTGACTCTCGCCAAAAGACTTCAGACCAAGCAATGACCTAAATGAGTCAGTTTCTTAATGATCTAAATGAGTCAATTACTTGTGTTATTATATTGTTTCCAAAATGCAATCTTAACAAATTGAGATACTTTGACCTCTTGTTAAAAAAAATAGAGATGAAGTCTTTTGAAGAACTTTCGAAGTTACATGGAGGCTTGTATACATCTAAAACCAATGAGATGCCTTATAAGATGAAGGCAATTTAAAATATTTATTCATGAAAGACACTTACAAAAATGTAGTGTAAAGAAAGACTTAAAAAAGATAACCTCTATGAATATCAGGAGAGAGATCTGCTCTCACATATGAATGATCAGTACGTGGAAATAATTTATTAAAAAACATATTCTCGTTGACGATCTGCTATTAACATAAAAGAACAAATGTAAAAAATATTACCAATGAGAGAAGCTCTCTACCTCTCATTCTTCTTTATACGAGTACTTATGTAGCGTGTTGTTTAATTTTTTTGGGGGATGGAGTAGCTTTCCAATTAAATGCATTTCGTTGGAAAATATTTATTCTCTCATTCTTCTTTATACGAGTACTTATGTAGCGTGTTGTTTAATTTTTTTGGGGGATGGAGTAGCTTTCCAATTAAATGCATTTCGTTGGAAAATATTTATTCAAATCACCCACCGAATTCGTTATGTTGCATTTTGTATGATATGGAGGTAGAATTATTGGCTGAGCGTAACTTCCCGGCACGTTCCGGTT
This sequence comes from Taxus chinensis, assembly GCA_019776745.2. Taxonomy (NCBI): domain Eukaryota; kingdom Viridiplantae; phylum Streptophyta; class Pinopsida; order Cupressales; family Taxaceae; genus Taxus; species Taxus chinensis. The sequence goes on along the minus strand of CM034152.1, from coordinate 712,962,671 downwards.
CCATTGAGGCAAAAGATTGAACCGCGGACCGCTCATTTACCACTGCATAGGCCCCACCAACTGCTCAGTGAGCACACGCAATGTGGTAAACAGCCGTGCCTGAGTATTTAAGTCAATTGTTTGTGAATCCGGAACGTGCCGGCAAGATAAGGCTTTCCAGAATTATTTATTGCCTGTATGTTCATATAAAATTCAACTGTCAAACATTAACCTAAATTAGATACTGTGTTAAGAACGGAAAAGCCTAACAAACATATGTGATGTTTAGATATGACTCCCAGAAACAATGAGGTCCAGCACAAATTCTGAATTTCTAAGAGAGATCTTTTTATGTATAAAAGATTGATAACTATGTCTTAATACGAAATTCTTCAGACAGATTTTCAAGAATGGCTTCCCAAGCTAAACAATGAATTCAATTTCAAAGAGATTTTTTTATGTACAGAAGAGTCTTGAAAACTATGCAAAAACTCTGAATTTCTAAGAGGCCTTTTTATGTATCTAGAAGATTGATAACTATGCCTTAGTACCAGATTCTATGTCCCTTGCTTGGCCAGGATGAATAGCCTCTCCACCGCCCTCTGAAATGTCCACCACACGAGCTTCTCTTTGAAGAAGACAATGTCTGCAGGTGGGACATGAGGAGTGAGAGAGAAGCCATCTGTCCACACATTCCATGTGGAAGCTGTGCCTGCACCGTGGCAATACTCTCAATGTTTCACCTTCTACATACTCTGCCAAGCACACAGCGCACATAACTACAATATTTGCGTCTGGTCTCACTTTGCTGTAGACCATGGATGGTAGTGATTTTATGAACTTCTTCTTCAGGCCGGTATTTGCTAACCTAACTAATCTCTCCCCCTCATTTAACCCACAGAAGTAATCCCAGGGGACTATAGAAACAAAAAACAAAACGCATATGAGTGCGCAGAGAAAAGCAAGAAGGATGATGATGGTATTCTCAGCGATAGAAGGGTTGATGTCCGTTTGCCGGTTTTCATTGAATAAGTAAACACCATTATTGTATACATCCATTATCATTCTTCTAATTTGCAAAGAATTTTTAAAAGAGACTGGCGATAACTTTGAGTTTGAATAAACTCCCAGTCTGTGAGAGTAAAAGCTTCTGGCCGATTGGGAGGACTCACGTTGTATTAGTGTATTTTGAAATGTGTTAGATTATCGAGTCACAAGAACTCGTATAAATATCAAAAAAATAACTAGAAATTGCAACAATAGATTCTACTCTAAATTGGAAAGCCTAAAAATATTTCCACAAAAAATTGTTAGGAAACCCACATAAACACTATTCCCTGAAAGTACCCTGCTGAAAACATTAACTGGTTTTGTTTGAACTTGGTTGTGGCTTCTATAGAAAACTTTCTTAACAGAATAGTCAAAAAGAGACGTTGTTGGAGGATAGAACAAACCAGCTTACACGATTCTATTGAAGAAAGCTTTCCAGGGCGACATAATTTGCATCTATGGTTTGAATATATGTGTATATATGAATATGATTGCCATTTTATTTAAATTTTGAAGCAATATATATCTCTATTTCTAATAAGCGTGGAATGCACTCACCTAAATCACGGGGAATTTGATGCGATAGGTCCCTCTCTAGAGGTCAAATTGCATTTAAATTATGTTTTTAAATCTTGCGTTGAACTTAAAATACTCTCGGAGAATATTACAAATTCCCAAATATGTTCACCAGTTAAATGATAAGCAGTACAACCCATTTATAATATGGGTTCCAACTTCCACCTCGCCAATCTTGTCTTTCATACTTATCTGTAATTATGGGCCGGCTGAATATAAAACAAAAATCCTTACATTGATCTATGTCCCGTGTTATTCATGCTTGTATTATAATTGGCCTTTAGAATCTTTGGTGGTCTAATATAAAACGATGAGCATATTTAGTTGGTGTTTTTATATTTATTTTATGTCCCTTTGAAACGTTCATTAGAAGATTACATCACTTGGGATACCGGTCTTCTTGGTTGAATGGGTTTTTCTTTAAAAAAAAAAAAAATTGGTGAAGTTGTTTGGCTCACATAGAGTCTACCATGGATCAAATCTTTGTTGAGTGTAAAAGTTTCTCATGTCTCAACACAAAGAATCAAGTGATTGAGGTTAGGATTGTGTCCTACATGGTTTTGATGAGATGAATGTTTTTTACTCGTAGTTGCTTAGGTAAAAATGATCACTGATTTAGATGTATGCTTACTTAGCTTTGTAATTCACTATATGTTTCATTTGAAACATGGGCAAAGATGCCAACAATCTATGCCAAATGCAATGCTTCAACATTCAATAAAAAACATTTATATATGGGATTGTTAATGGTCCATTGATAGTGAACTAATATATACTCATGATTTTGTATCTTTAAAAGTCATAATTTCAAACAAGTAGTCTATTTTAGTCGGCCTTAACGAAGAGTTGACAATTGATTGAGCAAGAAAACTAACAAAAGGTCTTCTATGTAAAAAAAAAACACCTTAAGTTATTCAAATCATTTACAGATTGCTTCACCTTTTGGACATCATTACAAACATAGAGCATATTCTTCCTAAATATTCCATGAATGGTTTTGGATCAATGAAGAGGATAATTCTAAAGGATGCAAGGTCTCAAAGTATATGTTGTCAAGTGCCAAAGCTAAATCAATGGTTGCATTCTAAGTGCATTTATTAAATGTTACTAGTTGTTTCTCATCATATGATTCAAGAGAATTATGTGGATTTGAGCTCTTTTCAGAGTATTGATACATAAGAAACACTTGGCCATCATGGGGTGGTTGGACCTAGTCTAACCAAAATGAGAAACCCCTTTTTAAGGTCTCTCATCTCCTAAGGAAGAAATGTTAGCATTTGGACAAAGAAGATTGCATTTCAACTTTTTCATAAGATCATGTTAGCATTCCATATATCCAAAAGAGAAGTGTGAATCCTATCAAACCTACACAAAAGAGGAAAACAACAACTAACCAGTTGAAGAAAAAAAATGTAGCACATAAACAACTTTGGCCACAAACCTGCCAACAAATACCCATTCTGGTTGATACCATCTAACATGTAGTTCCAAATTTTCCTAATTTTTCTTGAGTGCCTTGATGAATAATAACTTACCACTATTTCCTAGCATGATCCAAAGCCGCATTAAAGGTTAGGAGCATCCTAGGCAATATTTGAAATGGATGTGTTTCTTACAGTCTTAATTAATAATTTTTTCCATCAAATAAATAAATACAAACTAAGTATATTATTGTATTTTATATTTTGAATATGGATCATAATATATCCCTAGATTAGAGAATTTGGTATACAAAAAGAATTGAAATATCCTAAAAATTTAACAAATAAGGAAATGTAATAATAGATGGATGGAGAGGATTAATCACAAGAGGTGCTCAAAATTCAATAAATATTATTTTTTATACAAGGTTGGTTACTCTTCTTATTTACCAATATCAAGTAGGTGATGTGACTCAAAACTGAATAACGCAAATATTTTTGCAAAACAATTAATATTCTTAGGTAGCTCCCATCATTTTGTCAAGAGTGGTATTTGGACCAAGCCACCTAATTCCTCCATAAAAAAAGATATTTCCCCAAAAACATTAGGAATAAAGAATTAAATATTTTTTTCCTTCAATTATATTTGCCTCTACTAGCTACACTAATGACATTATAAAAAGTAAACGAACCTTTTATGAGAAAATGTATACACATGGATTATCTAGAGCTACATTAGAGTATGGATAATGATACCAACAAATTCATATGAGATTAAAAAGAAGCATATTTATTTTACTTGTAAAATTATTATTGTGCCTTTTTTGCGTATGTGTGAAAATTGTGTTACTCTATAATGATATCAATAAAATGGTAAAATAATATTGACTTCAGGTAAAAAAACTATGTTAAGTTCTAAAGATAGTTAAAAAAATATGAAAATATTTAGATTTCGGTGCCCCTTGATTTTTGGCACCCTAGTAAGTTGCCTAGTCTACCTAGGGCTTAATCCCCCTTTGTTAGCATCATAACACTATGGTTCATCTTCTAAAATCTTATCTTGGCAAGTTTATGTCATTTTCATGTTACAAACATTGTCTTGCCATTTTCAAAGGATGAAAACTACTATAATATTTAAGACTCAAATAAATCAGATTATATTAGGAATAAATCTTAGTAGAATCTATTTAATATTTTTTATTTCAATAAAATTATGTTTATGGTTTGATTTCAATAGGAAAATGTGGTGAAATTGCTTCTAATATTAATCATGTTACATTAGGAGTTTATTTTTCATCTTATGATTTTTTATTTTCAGGATGATTTCAAATATTCTGGTTTCATTGAACCCTCTTCAATTAAATATAATTTTTATTTTTCATGGATCCAAGTACTATATGAAAATGTTCAATGAAAAATATCCCTATTTTTCATAGATTGTTATGAAAATTCTAATGGTTATTAGATAGATTTGAATATGATTGTGATGTTGCATTCATGAATAGTAAAGTAGCTACTAATTCTTGGAAGAAAAATCATTGAGAGGGAGGGTTGAATCATTGATTAATAAAAAATTTCATTCACTTAAGAAATTTCAACCATTTACCATTCAATTAACCACTAAGCATGTATCCATAAGAACATAACCAAAGATGCACAAATGAGAACACAAGAGCATAAGAACATCAAATGTAAGTGGTAAACCAAGATCAAGGAAAAGAAAATACACTAAATCAAAACTTTATTAGAGAAATGAATCGAATTTAGCTGAGCACCAACTCAACTAAGAGCAACAACCCCTAGGTTTAGTGAGGCACCAACCCCACAAGGAGCACCAACCCCTATTTTTATTAGACACCACTAAAAGGAGCAACCTTCTTCATTATGTCTAAGACCTACAAAACTAGTATTCAGAGATTGAAGCCAAAACCTCATAAAAAATCCTCAAATATGAAAGTGTGATATACCAATAGAAATATCATGAAATCATGGTTATTGCGAAATAAAATCCATGCCAAAAATCAGAATTATACACCTCCAAAAATCCTCTTCAATCAGGTCACTTGAAATTGCCCAAAACTACCCCAAAACTAGTCTTGCAAAACAAGCCAAAATAGACCTCTTAAGGTATCAACCATGGTCTTAAATAACCATTTAAATGTTGCATATATCTCATACTTCCTACACAAATAAACTTAGTCAATAGGTGCAATGTAAAACTTGAGAGAGAAATGAACTTCTTCAAAACATGCCTTTTTAACTAGGGTCCACACACAACCATGACACCTAAATTGCATAGAGAGAAACCTGAGAGAGTCGTAAACAACATCCAATCATAAAAATTACACAAAAAATCCATTTTTGGACATAACCAACAACATCTTCTCCATCGCTACAGACTTAGGGTTTTAGGAGGGTTTAAAACCAATTTAACTTCTTAATGATTGTTCATACAATTTTGAGCCTTAATGTCTGAAATAATGCCAAAAAACACAAGACATAACACTTATTCACTTTTCTTGAAGATATAATAATCCCATACAAAGCTTTCACTTTCCAACAAGAATCAAAAATTCAACTTCAAGCTCAAAAACTCACTTCTAGAAACTCGGTAGGAGTAAAAATGACATATCTTGAAAAATATTCAACATTAGAACCTGAAATTTGGACCACACCTCTAAATAAAAATAATAACACATATAACATGCTCAAATTTCCTCAATTACACTAAAAATGATGAATACACTTCATTAGTGCATGTTTTATCAAGAACTAGGTTAAGGAAAAGACCTAAAAACCAAGACTAACACCTAAAACAACACTATAAGACACTTGTGAGTGTCTCACCACCTCATAATCATGATTTATATAATCTAACAAAGATAAAATATCTCATACATACCTATTGAATAGGCCACTTGAACATGTTTGCTTCACCAAAACTAAACTCTTGATCACTTTTCCACTCTTAAAAACCCGTTATGACCTTCAAAATGCTTCATGACACCTCAAAAACATCACTAATACCTATAAACGTCACTACCACACTCCTACAAGCCACAACACTACTCAAGGAACCATAAAACATCACGAGGACCAAGCAAATCGATTGACACTACTAATCAACCTTATGTTTCTTACCTAATTTGACATCAATGACACTAATAAAAAATGAAAAATCCTTTGAAATAATTATTTTGACATCAATGACAACACAATGCCAATAATCTCGCCCTTTATCATTGATGTAAAACCCATTGATGGAAAATCACACAAAGCTTAATTCCCCCCAAAGGTATTAGTTATCCATGTTTACTCCCCAGGTAAAAATGAACAACATGAGAGAAATGGACCCAGGCATTGGACAGGACCTTCACAGGAAAATATAGTGTTTACAGGAACAATTTCATGTTTTGGGAGCAGTTGGAAGTGTTTCAGGAGCTCGAAATCATTTGAGGAATTTTTTCCTCTTCTGGGTTTTAAAGGCTCAAAGTTTTCCTAAGGTGAAAAAAGGGCTCCGATAGGACAACATTCGGCAAAACAAGGGAAAATGAAAAAATAAAGTAACGGGCCCTATGACATTTTCCTCAATCCTCATGGCTCCCTGATATAGGAAAAGCCCAACAATTCAAAAGGTCAGGAATTTTTTTTGAAGAAATTGCAATCATGAGCTAGTGAGAAAAAATATCTCGCCAAGCTATGCATCAGGTTGGCAGGAGTGCATGGGTCAAAAATATTAAAATGGTCTGAGTGAGCTAGATCGCACATGAAGGGCGAGTTGTGTGTTAGGGTGGATTTCTTGAGTCCAAAGAATGGCTTGGCTGAGTCAGTTTGCGAGCTAGAAAGGATCTCAGGAATTTGGTGAGGTGCGTAGCATGGCTCGACATTTGATCAATTTACCCACCTTGGGGTGAGATAAATATGTGGCAAAGGGAAAGTTACTCAAAATAGGTTGGAGGGGATCCAAATGACAAGGTTTTTGGCACTAGATGGAAACAACTCACCTAGATGCCACTAGAGCTTGGGGTACATTAGCTCGAAGGATCCCAAACAGTTCAACTCATGGTATGAGGTGATATGGCTCAGAGACATCGACCGCAACACAAACAGGGATGGCTCACTGATTTCTCGGTGATCCGAGCTAATAAATCAAGGTGTTGGCTCAAGGAGAGGATGACAAAGGATACACAGTGAACTCGGGAATGAGCAAAGATACTCAACCCCAGTGAGCTCGGCATATAAATGGACATGACGGGAATGAGCCACACATTACATGAAGGAGTCGGGTTATGCCCAGGGTGAAAAAGGTAGCTTGGCATGCGTGGAGATCGGGAGGCAGATGAGTGAAGAAGCAAGAGGATTGTTGGAGATCATGCAACTGAGGTGTTTGGGGATGCAATGGTTCATTTTTTTGGGGTCGCGGGGTTCGGAACCCACTCTATGTCAGCAATGAAAATCAGGAGGTGAGATCTGATGTCTAAACTCCAAAATTCATAGTTCAGAACTTGTTCTTTTCAGACATTGAGGGAGGAGGTGAGCGAGTTGGTGTTTAGGTGTCATAATGTCTGAAGTGTGAAAGTCCAACATCAGGACTTTCAAACATTCGGAGTTCAAAAAAGTGAACGTGGTGGGGAGCTCGGTGTGTTCATGAAGGCTCAGACTCCAAAGTGGAGGGGGTTGACGTGGCAGTCGGGTGGTTGGTGGAATCAATTCCAAGGTGATAGGCAAGGTTGGGGCGGTTTCCAAGGTATGTGGCTGATTCAAACATTGAGTTTTTGGGGAGGAATTGGTGACATGGTATATGCATGGCACTTAGCAGGTTAACAATATTTGTGGGGCACATCACGAGGTGAGGCCGAGCCATCGGATGAGTCAGTGTAGATCATGTCACGTGGGATTCGGGGTTATAAAGTCAGAGCCTACCAAGGTGATGTCGAGGATGGGGCTTAACCAAAGCATACAAGCAGGTGAAAAGTTAAATGAAGAGGAGCTCACCAGCTAGCTCATCAAGCTGGTTGGTGAGCCACCAACTAGGCCCCTCCAAAACCCTTTCCAAGGAAAAATTAACCCTGTGAAGCCCACCAAGGGTACAAGGTGCCTTTCAAAAAATTATTAAAATATTATTTTGAAATTAAGTAAATTTTTTTGAAAAATGAGGCATGGTGGGTAGAGGTTTCTTCCGGTGTAAGAAATGATGCATGGGGGATTGCAGGGGAAGCATGGGAAAAGGAAAGGTCTCCATGATCTAATAATTTCATGCCTAAAATCTATGAATTTCTTCCTCCACTCTCATTCACACCTTTTTTCTATGAAATTTAAAGGGATGCAAGATTATAAAGAGTTAGATATTTTTCTCTTCATGTTCCCTCTTTCTCTCAGCTGAGGTGTTGTGAATTTGAGGATTCAATCCTTCTCTCCTGAGAATTGTAATGGAAATTCTTCCTCTTTCCTACACTATGATGTAATGTGCAACCCTGTGGAGCAATGAAATGAATGTTTTGTGATAATTCTTCTATCCTTACATTAGCTTTGTTGTCTTCCTTTTCCTCTTTTCATGTTTGTAAGTATATTGTGCAACCTTCAATTTTCATTACATGCTTGGGAGTTATTGTGCTTCATGGGAATGGTGTAAGGCATGTATTGTGGTATATGATACCTAGTCTATCTTCTCCATGATCATCCTTCTCCATTTGCAGGCTAGGAATTGTCTAATAACCCCTTCTTTTGGTGTTATTACCGCTTCTAGTGTAGGATAGCTTATATGCAATCTCTCTCTCTCTCTCTCTTTCCCCTTGAAAGTGTTAGAACAGGTTTAGTTAGTTTTTTTTCTTGCATTAGAATTAGTGTAGTACTTAGTTTAGGAAGAGGAAGCTAGCCTTCTCTGGAGGACCATCTCAAGTTCACAAGTCCCACAGCTTGAGAGATGGTACCCATATTACTCAATCACATCGAATGCCTCAGTCACAAAAGATAAAAATTCGAGGGGTGTTGTGATTTTTTATAATAGTTATGGAATGCCTGTTGGGACCATAGAATTCATATTTTCACAGGTGTGTATTCTGATATCCATTTCATTTTATTAACTTTTTGTGCTCTTCATGAAATCTCAGCCTTAGAGGTACATGCAAAGCACAATTGGAAAATCCATTGGTCCAAAATATCCTATTCTCTGAGTTTTAGACCATTTATTTCATCCATTTTTATTTTCATACCTTTTATTTTTCCTTCCATTTATGAAGTTGTGCAGTCATGACTTCATTCCCCTCATGGATTTCACACTTGCATCAGCAACAAAACCAATTCATTCCACCTCCAAACTTGCAAAATTCATCTCTAAGTTATTACAAACCACCTCCAAATATTTTTTATGATGAAAACCAACATTATGCATATTCCCATGAGCAAGATACAAGTCATTTTGGTCATTCACCAAACTATGCATCTTTTCAAAGATAGGGATATGTAGATTTTAGAGACCACCATACACCTAGAGATGTTGATTTGAAGTTCAAGATTTAAATATTGGAGGCAGGTATGGTGCAAAATAGAGCTACATCGCAACTAAAGGCATTCAAAATTGGTTTTAGGGTTCCTTTTCCATGGTATGGCCATATGCCAAAACACTTCAACCATCAGCAGAGGCTTGATTTTATGATTGAAATGTTCTCACAATTTGTAAAGTGGCTTGAAGAGATAAAATCTTATGAGCTTACTGAAAAGGAACCTTGTCAATGGGTAAGTCCTACGCTATCACCTCATGGTATGTCCATCTCTCTTCCTCAATCTACATCATTTCAGCATGAGTATCATGATTTTATTCTATTGTATGTTGCCCATATTGTGAATTCCATTTCTTTATCTCCTAACTTTCCATCCCAATTTGAATTTTCTTCCCCTTTCTCTTCTAAAATTCCTTCCCCTCCATAAGAACAAAAATCTACACCTCTTCCATCATCACAGTTAATGAACAAAATATTTGAATCCCAACCCATCCCTCATATTTCTTTCCCAAATCCATTTTGGGAGGAACAGAACTAGAAAATTTGCCAAGAGAAAGAGGAAATTGATGATCTTAGCAATGAAGAACTTGCAAGGAACTTGAAATAATGGGCTGCAAATTTCAACATCAAGAAAATTCCATCTATGACAAAACCTTCAGTTGGAGTTGGGATTCTAGAATATGTGGTACAAACTAAACTTGCACTAGAAAAAGCACAAGAAGAATAAGATCAACAGTCTATTGGTTTGGAATGTAGTATGCATGATGACACTATGATTAGGGAAGCTATTGATTCATCAAAGTTAGAACATTTAGTAAAAGAGACTGAATTGGATCCAAATTCATAAAAAGAGAAGCATGTGCAAATAAGTGAAGATAAGCCCCAATATGTACAGGGTGTCTCAAGTGAATGCAGTGATCCTCACTGTCTTTCATGTCAAGATCTTGCAACACTTCAGGATGTTTACATCAATCCACCAAGAGCATCATCAAATGTTACAACTAGCCACAAGAATCCTCAAGCCATGGAGGAAAAACATACAAATTCAACGGTCTTAAGCACAAAGCAGGCCATACATGAGGTTTCAAATCCTTCTCCCTCTTCATATTATAAAAAAAATGATTTTTTGGATGAATTTGAGATTTTGCATTTTTTGTTTGAGGATGGAGAAGACCATGGTGAACAAATTGCCAATCCAGAGAACACCATGGAGGGAAAATTTAAACCCTTGGTACAGGTGGGAAATGGAGAGGCTGACTATTTTTAAGACTTGGAAGATTGTTTTGATGGACAAGATCTCATAGAAATAGTTACTTTTTCTATTCCATCATCGAAACTTCAAAAAAATATGCCTATTTTCATGAGAGAAAACATTCAAGAGCAACTTGCCACTAAAAACAATCCTCTTGAATAAAGATTGGAGGAATTGAATCTTCCACATCCCACAATGGACAAGGAAGAAGAAAGGAAAGAGGATGACATCACTTTCATACCAATCATCAAGGTGGAAGATCAGTTATTTGTAGGTGAGAAATAAGGGAAGGAACATGTCACAAACAATCACCTTTTCCAGGAATCTCTGGAAGAAGACTTCCTTATTGAAGTTGAGGTTTAGAGTAGTGGGAAGATGCAACGGATCAAACCTTACCCAATCAGGTACTTGGATTCATTAGATTCAAGGAAGGATAAGCCATAACTGGTCATGCCTATTTCAAATCATGGGGATGAGTTTCAAAGTACCAGGGATTAGCCCCAACACCTATAGGAATCTAACAAAAATAATTTCGGGGAGGTATTTTTCTTGTTTGCTACTAGTACTTTGAGTATCGAAATGGAAGACCAACTCTGGGATAGTTTTCCACTGTTATCAACAACCATGATCAATGTCAAATCATATGCATGGCTGTAAATTTTGAGAAAGGGAAGTTACTTTGCCTTGCTAGTGTCGGGCTTTGTTTGAATTTTTCCATGCTTCAGGTTAGTGTAAGGTAGGATTAGGTTTGTTTTTCAGCATAACAAGTGCTTGTGCACACTTTTCATGTCTCACTTGAGCATGCATGATTTTTCCTTTTGTATGTAAGTTTTTCTCATGTTTTCTGCAACATAGTGCACCATATTTCTAGGGAAGGAAGAACGTTGTGACAAGAAGCTCAAAATTACAGGGAAAATTTGCAATTTTCAAAGGGATTCATATCTAGGGAAACTAAAATCAATTTTAAGGAAAAAATTCAATACCTTCATTCTCGTGTCCCTTTGGAACAACTACAATTGAGTTTTTGGTACCCCTTGCAAAATCAGGAATCAATTTCGGAAGTTACAACCTTCAATAATGTTCCAAGAAGCCTTTCAGTAATAGGAAATTCAATTTAGCGGCATTTCCAAATTGCTTCCCAAATTAATAGGTGCTTTCAAGATCTACACTACTTCATTCTTGTCTAGACATCAGTCAATTCAATGCATCACATTGGCAAGAATTAGATTTTGGGGGAATGCTCAGGTTTACATTAGTCCCAATATGTTAGATGTGTAGAGGAAAGAGAAAAAGAAATTTTCAGAATCAAAACAATTTTCCACTCATTCAAACTTTAGGATTTTCTTATAAAAATTTGGAAAATTAAAACACACAGGTCAGCCCATGGTCAATAGTGCTTCAAGCAGATTTTGGGGATAGAAATTCAAAGGTTTGGTCAATTTCAGGCCATCAATAGTGACTCTATGCCCAATAGATGCACAAGGCTACTGGTCAACCAAATTTAGTAGGTAAATTTCCTTGTGAATCGACAAAATTGTTATCCATTTTTAACCCCTAGGAAAAAATGGACAACATGAGAGAAATAGACCCAAGCACTAGACAAGACCTTCAAGGGAAAATCTTGGGTTTATAGGCACATTTTCATGTTTTGGAAGCATTTGGAAGTATTTCACGAGCTCGAAATCATTTGAGGAATTTTTTCCTCTTCTAGGTTTTGAAGGCTCAAAGTTTTCCTAAGGTGAAAAAATGGGCTCTGACAGACCCACATTTGGAAAAACAAGGTAAAATTGAAAAATTAGAGTTATGGTCCCTATTTTCCTTAGTCCCCCATGGTTCCCTGATACAATAAAAGCCCAAAATTTTAAAACTTCGGGAATTTTTTTGAAGAAATTACAATCATCGGTCATCGAGCAAAAATAGCTTGCTGAATAGCTCAGTGAGATGTGCATCAAGTTGACAGGAGTGCTTGGATCATAGAGTTCAAAATAGCCCATGTGAGCTAGATCGCACATGATGGGTGAGTTGTGTGTTGGGGTGGAGTTCTTGAGACCAAATAATAGCTCAGTCAAGTTAGTTTTCGAGCTAGTAAGGAGCTCAGGAATCCCGTGAGGTGCCCAGCATGGCTCATCATTTGATCAATCAAGCCATCTCAGGTTGAGTTAAATACATGGCAGAGGGCATGTTACTCGCTAGAGGTTGGAAGGGAGCCAAATGATGAGGCACTCAACACTGGAAGGAAACAACTCACCTAGATGTCAAACAAGCTTGGGGTACGTTAGATCAAAGGAGCTCAACGATTTCAACTCATGGGATGAGGTGATGGCTCAGAGACATCGACTGCAGAAGAAATAGGGATGGCTCGTTGATTTTATCAATGAGATGATCTAATAACTCAAGGGGTTAGATCAGGGGCATGCCGATGGAGGATACACGTTAAGCTCGGGAATGAGATGAGCTACTCAGTACTAACGAGCTCGACGTAGAAATGCACATGACAGGGCCGAGCCACTCACTTCGTGAAGGGGTCAGGCTATTCCTAGGGTGAACAAAGGTAGATCAACAAGTTGGAGCTTTGGAGGTAGATGAGTGAAGTGGAAGGAGGAGTGTTGGGGCTCATGCGGCCGAGGTGTTCAAAGATTTAGTGGTTCGGTTCTTTAGAGTTGCGGGGTTCAGAACCCACTCGGTGTTGGTGATGAAAATCAAGTTGTGAGATCTAATGTTTGAACTCTAAAATTTGGAGTTTGGAACTCATGCTTGTTGGAAATTGGGGGAGGATGTGAGTGAGTTTGTATTTGGGTGTAACAATGTTTGAAGTCTAAAAGTCTGACATCGAACATTCAGAGTTCCTAAAATTGAACGCAATGGGGATATCAGTGTGTTCGTGAAGGCTCAAACTCTGAAGTCTGAAGTGGAGGGGGTCGACATGGTAGATGGGTGGTTGGAAAAATATACATTGAGTTGATAGGAAAGGTTGAGGTGGTTTCCAAGGTATGCGGCCAAGTCAAATGTTGAGCCGTTGGGGAGGAATTAGCGACACGGTATTTGCAGGTCACTTAGCGGGTTAGGGAGATTGGCAAGGCAAGTCATGAGGTGAGGCCAATTCATCGGTCATTTTGGTGGATATAATGTTGCGCAGGATTAGAGGTGATAACTTCAGAGCCCACCAATGTGATTTCGGGGATGAGGCTAAACCAAAGCATGCAACCGGGTAGTGATTTAAATATAAAGGATCTTGTAGAAGATGAGAGGAGCCCCCCAGCCATCTCACCGAGTTTTCAAGCAAGCGAGCTGGCAAGCTTCTAGCTAGGACCCCTCCAAAACCCTTTCCAAGGAAAAATCAACCCTATGGAGCCCACCATGGGTACAAGGTGACTTTCAAAAAAATATTAAAATATTATTTTGAAATGAAGGAGAAAATTTTGAATTAATGAGGCATGGTGGGTAGAGGTTTCTTCTGGTGTAAGAAATGATGCATGGGGTACTACAGGAGAAGCATGGGAAAATGAATGGTCTCCATGATCTACTAAGTTCATTCCTAGAATCTAGGAATTTCTTCCTCCACTCTCTTTCACACCAGTTTTCTATAAAATGTAAAGGGATGCAAAATTGTAAAGAGTTAGACATTTTTCTCTCCTTGCTCCCTCTTTCTCTCACCTGAGTTGTGAATTTGAGGCTTCAATCCTTCTCTCCTGAGCATTGTAATGGAAATTTTTCTTCTTTCATACACTATGATGTACTGTGCAACCCTATGGAGCAATGAAATGAATGTTTTGTGATAATTCTTCTATCTTTGCACTATTTTTGTTGCCTCTTTTCATGTTTGCAGGTATATTGTGCGACCTTCAGTTTTCATTACCTTCTTGAGATTTTTGCTTTATGGGAATGGTGTAAGGAATGTATTGTGGTATGTGATACCTATTCTATCTTCTCCATGATCATCCTTCTCCATTTTCAAGCTCGGAATTGTCTAAAAACCCCTTCTCTTGGTATTATCGCCACTTATAGTGTAGGATTTTTTTCATGCAATCTTTCTCTTTGTCCGGGCCTTGAAAGTGTTAGAATAGGTTTACTTATTTGTTTTCTTGCATTAGGAGTAGTGTATTTCTTAGTTTATAAAGAGGGATTCAGCCTTCTCTGGAGATCCATCTCAAGTTTGCAAGTCACATGGCTTGAGAGATGGTACCCATGTTACCCAATCACACCGAATGCCTCACTAAAAAAATATAGCAATTCAGGGGGTGTTGTGATTTGGGGATAACAGTATACACATGCCATCATCTCAGTCTCCCCCT
The DNA here is from genome assembly GCA_019776745.2 of Taxus chinensis. NCBI lineage: Eukaryota > Viridiplantae > Streptophyta > Pinopsida > Cupressales > Taxaceae > Taxus > Taxus chinensis. The sequence continues at coordinate 712,947,601 of CM034152.1, read as the reverse complement.
TTTGAAATTAATGAAAAATATACATACCTACAACTCCTTATGGTAACACAACAGACTCGCCTTTTGGTTGGAAACATTAACCAAATCAACCAAGGTTGATTTGATGTTCTTATCTTTGATTTGACAGTCTTGAGAAACATATCCCTCCCTAAGTAGATGCAGGACATAAAATGGACTGAATCAACCTTAACCAAACACTTCTTAACACATAACTAACAACTATAAACTTTTTAGAAAGGGTGAACAACATCTTTCTTACCTTTCAATGCATACATGGCCACAAACCTGGTTCAAGATACTTATACTACATTATATGCTTCATGTGATAAGTACATCACACTCTCCTCCTACATTCATATTACTTGTACTATATTTCGAACATCATCAATTTCTCTAACCTATCACCAAACACCAAAAAATATTCATACTTTTTTTTCTCAACTTGTGATGCAATAGCAAAAACTTGATGAAGAGTGTTTCCTCCTAGAGTTTTAATCAATATAGCCAGATCAGATTCAAAATTCATCAAATAATATAGGAATGTCATACCTTATGAGGGTCTAAAATTTCAAGGAATTTTATGTCAAGTCCTTTTGAATATGATGTTGAAATTTGAGATGAACTCCATTGAAGCTCATTATATTATGATGAGGCATTTCATAAGATAAATGAAATCTACATTCTCCTTGAATCAATTATGAATTTTTTCTCCCAACTGGTCCTATGTGTAAATGGATAAAGGGGCCAAACTTCTATACCAATATATTGTCTTGCCTCTAAATGATAAAACAAGAAGCCCGAGGCAAAAAATTTCTTCTCTAATGTTGTGAATGACACAATAAATTTCTATATCATGAATTTGATCGATGGGAGATTAATCTCCATTTCCATGGAAGAGATGTATTTATTTCATGGATGTTTAATGAATATCATTCCACTATTGTAAATGAAGGGGACTGAAAAATAAATGAGAGAAAAAAATATATCTTTGGAGATCCATGAGGGGAATGGAAACATGAAAATGAGAGGGGATGCCAAAGGAAAGGTCTGAAACTCAAAAAATGGGTCCATTTGGATCAGTGGAGTTGCTATATGTGCTAATTTGAAGCCTCCAAAGGTTGGATATCACCAAATAAATTTCACATTTGGTGAAATGAATATGTAAAGCTCATGAAACTTGTCCCACTAGGCAGGGAAACTTTTAGTGGTGAATATTCGTTAATTCATGAATATTACATTTTTTAATATTTTAAATTGACGAATTTATTAAGGTAGGAATCAGGAGTGGGTTGCCAAACGTTTCTAGGTAAAATTAATTTTTAGGTGTCAGTTTTCCTAGAAGTTTACAATAATAGCCAATTGTTTTCATTCAAATCGACTTTAGCGCAAAATTAAAATTTTCCAAATTTGGCTCATATATATATATATATATATATATACTATTTAAGTATTTATAATTTATTATTTTGTATGTAAATTTTGATTATTAAATATTCCTCACAATTCCTTTCTACTTTAAAGATCAAGATTTTCATCGACTACATATTGCAACACTACATTAAGGTAGTTTTCTTTGTTATAGTTTTGTATTGCATGTTTCCATCAGAAATCATTGTGTATGTTGTCATCTAGTAAAATTATGTATGTTAACAGCTGGAAGCATACACAATACTACCAAACAGTAGCATTTGCAATTATGTCGGTGGGTAGCATTATGTGTGATGTTGACCGATAGCATACACTAAACTATCAGCCAATAACATTAACAATGTTGCCAACTAGTAGCATTGTGTATGTTTCTGATCTGTTTCATCTTCTGTTTATAATTTTTTTAAATATTCTATAAAAAAAATATTCTGCTACAACAGAAACCTTTCCCTAAATTTTGCAAAAAAATTGCCATCCCCACGATTTTTTGTCATAAGATTCACCTTAATTTCAAAAGAAAAAATCCAAAATTCATAAAATACTCTCTAAGGTTTTTTTGGAGGAACCCTTAATATTTTCCCTACCACCGAGTGTGCTAAAACTTTTGGAGCTCAAAGTTACACCCTTGATATGATCATGAAAGATAAAGAATTCTAAGACAACATGGGATTGTCTCTAAGTGTGGAACTTGTTGTTTGAGATAGACCTCCGGAGAATGTTGACTTCCTCTACCTATTCCTATTGCTAAATTAGTCCTACATCTAGAAATACAACCATATAATCCTAATATAAGCATTCACAGGGACCGGGGAGAGAGGGAGATGCATAAAAATTGAAATCCTAAGCTAAAAAGAGGTGATAGCACCAAAAAAAGTGGGAAAGACACTCTGAACGAGGTAAAATTGGAGAAAATGGGAAATGAGAGGGAAGACATGAGTGCCACAAACCAAAATAACATTCAACCTTCCATTTTTCATGTAAAACACAAAAAAGAGGAACTTTTCAAGGGATAAAACATAAATAATACACCACAACAACAATAGAGCGGAAATAATGCAATGAAATACCAGTCATGGTAGAGAAATAACCATGAAACATGATTTAATTTCCATAACAAGATGCAGAGTCTACTACAATGAAGGTTGAAGGAAAAAACTTGATTTAAAAAAATGGAAATAAGTTAAACTATAGATATTTTGGGGTCATAACATAATAATAAGCAATGTAGTATAGATTATGACCTATGCAATAAGCTAGATAAAAATGAAACCTTGGGCGTAAGAGAAAGGATATAGGGCTTAGTTGAAATCGTAATTATCCCCAAAGTGTGTTAGGATAGAAAACTGCTAAACAAGAGGAGGAAGTTGTTGCAATCGTACTTGGAAAATTACATAATTGTTGGGATGAGTGGGACCAAGGTGCCTGGACTGGGTCAGAGGCACTTAAGTGCTAGAGATGGCTTCTTGGAACCCGCGACTATGAAAAAATTAGAAACTAATTATTGTAGTATTGCAATAAGTTCATTGATATTCATAGTTGGTTGTATGTATGTCACTTAAAGATCATTGAGTTTTCGTGTAACCTGCAAAACAAAAGACCTCATGCAAAACCCCAAAACACATAAAATCCTAAAAGTGAAAAGATGCAAATGGCGAGTTAGACTGACCCTAGCAGTCACCCAATAGAGTGAAATTACGACCGAGCACTGCACTACATCTCAAACTCTATGTAGTTTTGTGTATGTGTGTGTGTAGAATCGTGCCCTAGGTAGCTCTTGTGCAAGATACACTGAATAATGAGAACTAGCTATATGTAATAATGTAATTAGATGTGTGTATGGAAAAATTAATTTCCTCTCCTCTGTGTGTATGTATAAAATGTAGTCCCTTGTCCCTTGAATGAAGCTAGATGGATGCTTTGATGCTCTTGAAATACCTTTGGATGTAACCTTAGGTGATAGTAATAGATTCTTAGAGCTTGGCTCTTTATTATGGTCACATAGATTTATATTTATATGATTAAATTATTTGAATTTCATAATTAAAATCTAAAAGGCTGACCCATAAGAAAACAAGATGCCCAAAAGCTAAAAAAGGCCCAAAATGGGTGAGAAAGATAGAAAGAGGTCGGCGACACCTAGAGGGGACGAGGGCACCTGGGTGTTGGCGTCTTAATTTTGTGTTGGTGTTTAAATTAAAGAAAGATAAAGAAACAAAATTCATACTAAGGATTGGAGTGTGAAAACCATGGAGAAAGCAAAGATGTAAATGATAGATGTCAATTACTAGTTTTCTTACTTAGGAATCATATGAATAGTAAGATGTGATTAGGACCTAGTAATAACCCAAAGTGCATGATTTAGTGTCTACATTTTCCCCCACTTTGTGTTTTTGAGTGAATACTCAATAACATAAAGTAAATAAGAGATGTGTACTTGATAACCATATAGATCGATGGAAAAAGCGTCCAAAGGAGACAAGAAAAAGAGTGAAGTGATAAAAATAAAGTGTGGAAGCTAAAGAAGAGGAAGTGACCCTAGGGGTGAAAGCATATGTGTAATGTCACGTTGTACCTATTGTTTTTTTCACTTGGTATGTTTGATGATGCGACTACTTCTTCTCATAAGGACAGATCTGCAAAAAGAAGTTCAAAAGTGTAGTCAAATATGTGTATATAAAAACTTTGATCCAAATACGTAAAAAGTGTTCAAAAATGTGAAAAAATAGTAAAAGGAACATGTGCACCTGATATGTGATGAGTGTGTTATCCTGTGAAATTGACCAGGGTAATTTTGTAGGTAACCATACCAAATTTCCATTTCGGTCCCCTAATAGGGTCTATTAATGTTCTGAATGGCCTAGAACTCCCTTTCAGAAAAACAAGTTTTAAAAGAACTTAGCCATTTTCAAACCTTTTGACTGGGCGTAAGTAATGTAGTGTCAACACTCTCAAAACTATGCCCCTTTGGCCCCTAGGTGCACTCATGCTTATTGTAACATCATTAAATGATGTGCCCTCTTTTAGTGCACCCGGCACATTTGCAAGCATGTTAACACCTTTTTGGGTGCGCCTTAGGCACATGCAACATGATGTCGACATATTAAACTCTGTGCCATGGTGCAACCTTCCCCATGTCGACACTTTGTAAAGTGCGCCAAAGGAAAAATTTGGTGGCGCAATAAATGCACATTTTTCTATATATAGGTGCACTCGACTTGTCATTTTCAAAATTGAAAAAACGTGAAAAGTTATTCCTCTGTGCCTGTCAATTGCTCTCATCATCCCACGCGTGCCATTTTTCGTGATCGTGGACCCCACCTCATCCCTTCATCGTTATTTATACCGGGTAAGTGGTTTCTACCATCCTTGTTATTGTTTTTATGGATGTTAGTCTAGGTGATTAGGATTGTTGAATAATAAAAAATGAATTTAGA
>CM034152.1:712841198-712942239 GCA_019776745.2 Taxus chinensis | reverse complement strand
CTTCGACCATTTGAGGTTCTTTCCTTTCATTCATATCAGCAATTTCTTTAGTTAGCTTGGCAAAATCTAGCATGAACCTTCTCAAAAATTTCACCTTCCCAAAGAATGAGTGGACTCCAGGCCTACTTGTAGGCAAGAAAAGATTCTTCATAGCTTAAACACACTCAGGATCGATCTTAGTCCCTTCCTTAGAAACAATATGACCTAGGAGTTTCCCTTCCATAACTCCAAACACATAATTTTTGGGATTTAGAGAGATCTTATGAATTCTACACCTTTGCAATATTTTCTCTAAATCTCTTAAGTGATCTTCTCACTTCTTGAGAACACTGTCAAGTCATCTATATATATCACGATGATCTTATCTTTATAATCTGTGAATTCCATATCCATAGCCCTTTGAAAATTTGTGCCATCATTGATCAAACCAAAAGGCATTATTCTATACGCGAACATACCCCAAGGGGTGGTGAACATGGTTTTATGTTGATCTTCTCTAGCCACTTCAATTGGATCATAACTAGAGAAACCATCTAGCATGGATAGCATTTTCGATCCAATTACTTCCTACATAATATGGTCCATGACTGGCAGTGGGTAGTTATCCTTCAAGGAAGCTTGATTAAGATTGTGAAAATCCACACAAATCCTAATTTCTCCATTTTTCTTGCAAACCGGTACAATATTAGTTATCTAGGTCAAATTTTGAATAGGAAACACTATACGTGCATCTAACATATTTTGAACTTCATGAAATATTGCCCCTGTAATCTTGGGATTATATTGTATTTGTTTCTGCCTGAATGGAACTATACCAGGCTTTAAGGGTATGGCATGCTCCATTTCCCTGGGTTGGAAAGACTTCAAGTCTTCATATGACTAAGCCAAAATGTCAGAATATTTGGTAAGGAGGCTTATGAATTTATTGCACTCCTCAGGTGAGCAACACTTACCGATATTGACCAAGTGAGGTTTATCCTTGGTACCAATGTTAAATTGCTCATAGTCAGCAGAATTCGCAAGTCCTACCTACTCTTTCTCTTTTATAAACCTGTCATGTTTATCAAAAAATTCTTCAAGTGAAACCAATCCTTTGGGAATTTTATTTCCTTTGAGTTGAATGATGCCATCACCAGGATCTTCATTCTCAACCCCTTCCTGAATGGGTGAGGTAGTCAATTCACGAAATGAAGAATCACTTCTTTCAAAGTACAATTGTTCAAAATCATCCCTTTTTCCAAGAAGGAAATAATTTGTTGATCATCATTGAATACTTGCTAATTTTCTTCATTGTCAGGAAAACTTGGCCTAAAAACCATTTCAATGGTGTATTTGTCTTGATCAAACTCGGAATCATTAATGAAGATGATACTACTAGAGAATTTGCTTTGTCATTCTTTTCATGAGGGAAAATTTTTATGGAAAAAGCATTGAAGTTTTCTATTGCATCCCACACTTTATTTCTATAGTGTCTCAAACGATCATTCTTTACTTGAAACTGATTTCTTACTTGTTTCATGATCAATTATACATCTCTAAAGACTTCCAAAATTTTGACCCCTTTCTCCTCTGCAACTTGGAGGCCAAGGATTAATGCCTCATATTTTGTAGTGTTGTTAGTATTTGAAAATTCAAGTTTGTAGGAAAAAGGAAATATTTTACCATTTGGAGATATGAGCACCACTCCTACGCTAGAACCCATTGAGCAACAACTTCCATCAAACTCAAGAGTCCATATCTCATTAGAATCTTAGCAAGTGATCTCAGGGGTATGAATTTTTGCAGTCATCATATAATTACCCATACTTGAGCCTAAGAAAATGATCTTTGCGTGAGGATCTTTGGTTTTAGTTACTGTGAATTTTTCCTGAGCTTCCGGCATTAGCTTCTTCATTTCGCCATTGATAGGGATCATAGCATGAGACCAATCCATTTGAATCTCTCCACCTAGATCTCTCTCCAAGTGTGCGTTAACATCCCGCATGCCCTGCTTAGCCTCCATGTGCTTTGTTTTTCCCTTTTCCCCTCTTTTCTTGGCCTTTTTCTGTTCAGTGATGAAACCACCGCCCTGACTAGGCGGCAGTCTCGTGATTGCCGCCCTGAACAGGGTGGCGGTCCTGTAACCGCCACCCTGCTTAGGGTGGCGGTCCTTTACGTGTTTTCCAGAAAGCTCTTTTAACACGAATCACGTAAATTCAACGTTTTACTAGCTTTATTTCACCACCATAAGCTTGCATTTATGATTCTGGTTCCCTGGAATAGTGTTTTGCCATTGTTTATAGTTTAAGAGTTCTATTTGGCTTTTACCTTGGGTAAATGCAAATGCTATAAATAGTTGGCTTGTGCTCAAGCAAATGGCCCCTCAAAATTTTCCTTTGATTTCTCTTTGCAATAGATTTAGTTTTCCTTTTGCTTAGAATGCTTAGTTTCTTTCATTGCATGCTTAGTTAGCATTGTTTTACTGTTAGTAATCCACATATCCATCTTGTGTAAGCACTGCTGTTATTTCATCCAATCCATTGGAGTAGAATAGCTTAGGAAGCCATTAAAGTTGTAGGTTTTTCTCCTCAAATAGGATAGTTTCAGGTTCTGGACACTTTATGTTGCATGACTCACAATAGATCCTGCTAGGAATTGCATAAGCCAAGCTCTGTACTCTTGCGCTATCCCTCTTCTACTCACATTGTATTCAGTCAGTGTTCTGAGCTGCTTTTATCCCAATATCTACTTCTGTTGATGCTAACATTACACGCTTTTCTGGATCCACGTGAATATGAAGGAACAAGGAGATCACGCTGAGGGGAAAAGATCACACACACCATCGGATTTGCCTCTGTTCTGTAGAATCTAGGTTCTAGCTTTCAAAGTTCTAGTTAGAATCATATCAAATAGAGTAGTTAATTACTTTATTTTAGTTAATTCTACTCTCGATATTGCCAGGGAAGCTGTGGGGATTGATAGTTTCTAAGAAACTATGATTCACTCCTCACTTCTGAGGTAGGATCGAGAGTCTTGCAAATAGATTAGATAAGCTATTTTATTGTTTAGAATAGATCTACAAATTGCATAGACAGATAGCTACACTCGGTTATTTTGTTTGTTTTAAATTATTATTTTAGCTGTCAATTCTAGATATTTTAAATAGCTGCTTTCTTAAATTTGTAAAGCTCGTCAGAAAACACAAAAAAATAGAGAAGTCATATATACTATAGATATACTTCACATAGTTAAATTTCATTTTACTGTAGTTCATTTTTACAGTGTTGCTTTTGTATGACAATCACGGGACCTAGAGAGCCCAGGGAATACATATTCGAGCCAATCATACCTCATCCCAATCTCATCACAGTGATAACTTATATAGATCAAAATCTTAGGATCTAAGTCTTCTGAACAACGGTAAGCTTGCAAAAAATCAATTCCCAGTTGAGCGGACTAAACATAGAAGACGACCATGCACACACGTTTTGGTTGAATCAACCGAACTACAGATTACCTTAGGCAACATTCATATGACTGTAGAAGGGTTTGAAAGAGAACAAACCTTTGGTTGTGATCCTTTGGTCCCACAGCTAGATGTAGGAGACACTCTTCTAGATATAGATACCAGCCTAAGAATCTAGGTTGCACGAACGCCTGTAAGATATTATGAGAAAATCACACAGTTATTGATCCTAAATATAAAAGCTGAGAAAACATACAATTACTAGATATTAGGGATTAGGACTTGATTTCACGCATGACCATAACAGGTGCACAACAACTAAGAATCTAGGGTTGTGTTCCACAAATCCCGTAGCTCAACGAATCCATAGGAGAATTAGACATAAACACTGGCCTACGCACACTAATATTCCGGTCTACCCCACTTCCACCTATCATCATTGAACAATTATCCTTGCTAGACACATCAGCTAACAGAGCTAGGGAATTCTGGACTAGGCCAGAGAATCGTCCATAGAATTGACTATATTTACCATCCACCATATGACCCTGTCCGGAGAAATACACGAAATTATCCCGGGTCATTTTCCATGTATTCCACAACCTATAGATCGAATCATGCCAGAGCTCGATATTGATTGGAGCCTTCGAGTAGTCATCCTTGTTGACCGATCTATCACACCAGTTCAAGTTAGGAGGGCCTTCTTTGCCTTAGACTCACAAATTCCGCTAGTGCGTATTGAAGACATTAGATTTCCTAACTAGTTTTTCTGCATCTCACACATATTCCATACCCACCGGTTGTCTCGGCATGACCTCGGGAGGTCGGGTGCGAGGAAGAGTCACTTGTAGAGTCCCATGCTTGCATGTCACTTTTCCGTCATACAAAATTGGTGAACCTAACGTGAAACTTACAATTATTTCACCTTTTATACCTCATTAGCCTTCACATCAGCTTCACCAACAAAATTGGTGAACCCGACGTGAAACTTACAATTGTTTCACCTTCTATACCTCATTGGCCTTCACATTAGCTTCCCCAACAAAATTGGTGAACCCGACGTGAAACTTACAATTGTTTCACCTTCTATACCTCATTAGTCATTTTCTACCTCAGGGTAAGTGCACCAAGTTGGGGGACAATTAAGTGGACATCAAATCCTGAATTTTACATTAAAAACAGCAAAACATCAAATTTAGTCTTCCGCAGACTTGAACCATGCCGAAAATTAAAAACTATGTCATAAAAATGGTACCATTGTGTAGGGGAGACTATTAGCTTTGTAGCAAATACTGATTTTAAAGTGAATAGAATAGGATAAATATCATTTTATAATTTTTTACTAATAGTAGGTCTTTAAGACACTTTTTCCTGTGAATGTTTATGTCTACGTTTAAGATTGCAAAATTTGTTTCACTTATCAGAATGTGATAAAACTTATACCATCCCAACCGTGGTGAAATTATATACATGTTAAAAAAAAAATTATTTGATTTCAATAATTTTTGATGAAGTTATGGCGGGGGGGGGGGAGAAAACGGAAAGTGCTTTGTTTTCTTTATGTTTTCATACCACTTTCACGGAAAAAATCATAAAAAATAAAATATTACTCAAAAAAATAAAAAATAAAATCCATCCCAAGATAGATAGTGGTATCTAACTTCTCACAAAAGGACAAAAATATATATTGATTTTTGGTCATCGAAATTGTGGGTAGATCTCCTCAAACGCACGTATAATCTTATCAGCGTTTTTAAAAAACATACCAAGTCATTGAATTTTGAGTGTTTAATATAGCTAATCTTGTCCATTTTTTACAAAAATTAGTATTTTAGAAACTAGATTCCGGATGCTACAATTCATATTACTATAATTTTGTATAATTTTTAGTGTATGTATTGCTAATAATCCCTACAAGTTGATATTATGTTGTTATTTGCAATATGATGTCCACGGATGACACTATATTTGTCCATCAACTTCCTGCACTTACCCCTCATTAACCATCACTTTCGGTCCTTCCCATTATTCTGCGGGTATTCATATACCCCCCGAATATGTCAGGATTTGATGCATATGGCAGGCCCCTCTTGGGCCTTGAGGCTTACTACACCCAACAAAATAGACAATCATCACCCTCACTCTCAGTGTGGGGTGACAACTACTCAACTAACCAGTTGTCAACACAAACTCTAAGAATCAGATATAACTCATCATTTCAAACTGAGGAGTTACATCAGCTTGCTCAAACGCAACAAACAGAACCTTTAGGCTCGAACAATATGACGTTCACTGGAGAATCTGGTTCATCTCCTCAGATGCTACTTAGACCAAAAATTAGTAGGAAATCAGACTCATACCGAGGTTTAGACGATGAATATTCGGTACGTTATGCCAGGAACGACCAACGTTCTCGAAGTATGTATCCACCTGTAGGAGGTTTACAAAAACAACCCGAGGTCTCTTTTCAAGAAAATACCTCTATGCCACTGTATATAGGGAATACCCTCAGAGAAACTTGGCAAGATAGTGATCAGTTCATAGTGGGGTATCATGTGCCTATACAAAACCATGGTATACAACAAACGCTACTACGGCAAAACACCGTGACTTCACTAAATGAAGTCATTTCAACTCTAGTAGAAAAGGTTAGAGAATCAGAACTTGCCCAAGTAAGTCAAAATTCACAATTCATGCAAATAGGTAAATGTTCCGATCCTCCACACCATCCTAGCCAAGTAGATATCCTCACAAGAGTAGGCACGTTAGGCATGACTCCGCAGTATTCACAACAAACGCCAACTAGACCCACCATCTCTAACACTGTTCCTCCCGGTCTAGTACAAAACAATCCATTCATGGACAGTACCAACGTCATACTTAAACATGTACTCCAAATTGCCACAAGGGGATATATTCTCCTCTCTTGGCATGTTTGCACAAACACAGGGGCTTCCTTATGCCCCTGCCAACGCATATGCTACGCCATGTCAACAACCCATTCCACTGCCGCTCCCTCAATAGGCACCATCAATGGTCGAAACATATGCGATAGGGACTTACTCAGAATATTTGAAAGAGCCCTTGGATTTTACCATACTAAGCGTCATGCTTCCAAGACCTCTCCCTGATTTTCCCAAATACAAAGGTGAGGGAGATCCAAATGCACATATCAAAGCTTACGCTACGGCCATTCGAGAACTACTCCCATGGGATGGGGTTGTTGCTAAAATATTCCCAAAAACCTTGGAAGGCATCACTCTCGATTGGTATTATAGAATACCTGAGGCTTCCATCCATTCATTCAAACAACTCATGTCAGAGTTCATCAAGGCCTTCGACATGAACAAATTATTAAGAACAGGAATCAGGAGTTCTTACACATCAAACAAGAACACAACGAATCTTTCACCCATTTCATCCAAAGGTGGCGTACAGTTCTTTATTCTTCGGAAAGTGCTCCAATATGGATCAAATGGAACTATGTGATTTATTCCTTCATTCTCTTAGTAGAGAAGTGAAGGAAGAATTCCAAAAGTTCCCATTAAGAACTTATGATGAAGTACTTGAGATTGCGCTCTTCGAATAGATCAAGCGGCAATTGACAATGGTTGCAAAACATATGGAGCAAATGGGAGGTTAGTCACCTCCAACCAGAACACTACAACTTATCCTACTACCATGAATGTCAATCAAGGACCTAAAATCCTTAATAAAAATTGAGGTGTAACAACAGATGGAGTAACCAACCAGCCTAAGAAGGTAAATGTTGTCAATACTCCATCACAAATAAACAACCAACGAAATAACAACTTTACCCCGACAATAAATGTAGTGGATTTTAATCATCCACAACAACAACAACGGTGAAATCCCATACAAGGTCCAAGCCAAAATTCAACTAGGTACCAAAACCAGAATTCAAACCAAAGACAACAAACACAAAATTTTAATAGACAACGGTTTGATCAAAATTTTGGGCCACAATACACATCAAACCAAAAAACTAGGAATTACAATCCTAATTCGTATTGTGGTTTCCACAAAATTCGGGGGCCATGACACTAGAACGTGTCGCGACTACAATAAATTCATACAACGCTTGCTAGATGAACAAAGACAAATTTTCATGGATATGTTCTTGGCAGATCCTACATCACCAACATCAAATAATTTTTCAGGGGCAGTTTCTCCTCAAAATGCACCCTTGAAGATCTTTAATGATCCACTCCTAAATCACAATAATAATAGGCTAAATCTAACTAGGATGAACAAGGGTGTAATGACAGGAAACAATGATCATGAAACCTCAACCTCGCTAAATCCATTAGTTGCGCAACAACTAGGAAGTCAGCCACGACCTAAGGTAGTCAGTTTAGTGGAGTTAGACACTGAACTACCCATCAAAGCTATAACAAGGACGTGAGAGTATTTCTCTCAGCCAAGTCCAAGCCACCTGCTAGAGGCAGATGACATCCAACAAGTCGTAGCAAAACCTGTGGGTGCCTATGATTTGATTAACGACCTAACAAAAACCTTCTCACACATTTCATTCTTAGACTTACTAAAGAACTCTCCTACTCACAGGGCTGCTCTTTTAGAATCATTAGGTTTAGGTCATTTAATTAACATCACTCCACCTCCTGAAACACAGGTAAATCATGTGGACTTTGATGTTCATCCTCTAGGGCAGGCAGATAGGGATGTCGAATTCATATTCAAGATAAACAAAATGCCGACAGGTGTTGAGATCACACACCGAGGTGATCCAGCCTTACATTTGCAAGTATGGGTTTATAACAACTATGTAAAGTGTGCAATGATAGATGATGGGGTGGAGATTAACATAGTCCCCTTCTCTTTCCTTCAAAAGCTAGGGTATGGAGAAACCAATTGTTCCACAACTCAAAACACACTAAGGGGATATGATAGCCTTAAAGCCACCTCGGTTGGAACTATAATATTACCGGTCACCTTAGGACCCAAAACCATCTTGACTGAGTTTTATATTATAGATCGGGAAACTAACTATAATATGATCCTCAGCCGACCATGGATACACCGCATGAAGGCAATCCCTTCTACACTATTTCAAGAAGTAAGGTTTTTACATTTAGGAAAGATATTTGTGGCCAAAGGTGATCCAAAACAATTTGATGTACACCTAACTGACTTAAAGAAAATACGAGGCGTGCACTCGGAGTTTGAACTCCCAACAAACCAAATTAATAAACCTACCGACGTAAAAACAAAAGAAAAGTTGGTACCTACGACAGATCTTGAAACTATGAGCCTAGCCAAAGCAACCCCAACCCCCAAAGATGAGGCTAACACTGTAGAAGTAGTATCATTAGGAACTACTGCAAAAATCATTGAATTTCTAGAAAATGATCTACCAATATTCTTACCATTCGATTCAGTAGGCATAGGGTATTCCCTAGGCATTGGCTCTCTTCCAGCAGAGGATCTCTATATGGTGGAAGTAGAATATGCAAACACAACAGATATCCCAGCATTCATATTCCCAGCTCAAATATTGGACACTCCATTTTGATGGAGCTAGATGTCGTTACGGAGCAGGGGGCAGGTGTAATCTTTACTTCCCCTAAAGGAAAAGTCTTACCTTTTGCCTTTAAACTAAATTTTGAGTGGACAAACAATGGCGCTGAGTACGAAGCCCTCCTCCTTGGCCTCATCTTAGCTAAGAGAATTGGTGTTGATAACATCAGAGTCTTAGGAGACTCACAATTAGTAGCAAACCAAGTCTCTGAGATATATGAAACCAAAGCCGAGCACTTACAACTTTACAAAAAAGCTGTATTAGATTTAAGCAAGGAGTTTGACTTCATATCAATTGAAGCAATCCCGCGAGAGAAAAATCTTCTCGCCGATTCAATAGCAACTTCAGCATCACGTTTTACTCCAAGCAATGAGTTAGAGGATACCCATTTCATGGTATCCCTTCGTGATGAACCATTGATAAAAACAATGACGAATTCTCTTTTAAACGGAAATGAATCTACTATCCTAGACCATGTTGATAGTGATATGGCCACTCTGGATTACTTAAACGCCTATGCGGCACTACATCTCTCCTATCATATGATAGATTTGTCCTTAATCCCACATTCGTCTTCCTACTTCGGAAATCCCATGATGGATCTTCCCTCACAAATGGAACCTAGCATATGCACAGTAGAAAATGGGGATGATTTGGATTTACCTCCAGCGCCACCTGAGTTTGAAGAGGGTAACGCCTCTTTAATCGAAGAAACCATTGATATTAACATCGGAACGGAAGATGAACCAAGGATATTGAAACTAGGATCCTCGTTAACCCCAGAGGAAGTAGAAATACACACTTGGATCCTCAAAGAACATCAGAAGGCTTTGCATTTAATTATAAGGAAATGACAGGAGTTGCACCCCACATTACGGTGCACAACCTCGTCACTAAATCTGATGCAAAGCCAGTTAAACAAAAATCGAGACCCATGAAACCCAAGGTAGCTCTCATGGTAAAAGAGGAGGTAATAAAACTCCTCCAAGTAGGATTCATCAAGCCAGTCGATTACTCCCAATGGGTATCTAATATCATTCCCGTTCTCAAGAAGAATGGGAAGATACGCATCTGCATAGATTTCCGAGACATCAACAAAGTGTGTCCTAAAGACGACTTCCCGTTGCCATCCATTGATGTCATTGTTGATGCAACAGTTGGGTTTGAACTTTTGTCTCTCATGGATGGATTCTTGGGATACAATCAAATCAAAATATCTGAACAAGATCAAGCTAAAACCACATTTATAACTCCTTGGGGAACTTATTGCTACGCTGTTATGCCATTCGGTCTCAAGAATGCTGGTGCTACATATCAGCGAGCTATGACATATATATTCCATGATCTAATTCATAAAATCATGGAATCCTACGTAGATGACTTGTTGGCTAAGGCCAAGAAGCGTTGTGACCATCCGGAAGTACTCCGCGTCATTCTCTCACGTCTGATAGAATACAGAGTCACGCTAAATCTAGAAAAATGCGTCTTTGGTGTAACAGGAGGGAGGCTCCTAGGTTACATCATATCGTCACGAGGGATAGATGTTGACCCAACCAAAATTCAGGCTGTCCTCGAAATGGTTCCACCTTCGGATGAATCTGGAATCAGGTCATTTCTCGGAAAGCTGGGTGCAATCCAAAGATTCATCCTGGACTTAAGTTTCGCCATTCATCCAATCAACAATTTACTCAAGAAAGACTATAGCATTGATTGGACTGAAGATTGCAATGAAGCTTTCAACGTAGTTAAGCGTTTCTTGTTGTCACCACCTACGCTAATGCCACCTAAGATAGATCGCCCGTTAATTTTATACTCACGAGCTACCAATGTCTCGCTAGCCTGCATGCTGGCTCAAGAAGATGATGACAAGAGAGAACGCGTGATTTATTTCATTAGCTGAACGTTGCTCGACTATGAAACACGTTATACACAAGCAGAACGAGAATGCCTCGCCATAGTCTTTGCAACCAAATGCTTAAGACACTATATGCTGAATCAAGAAACAAGGGTCATGGTAAAAACGGACCATTTACAAACTTTTCTCACACAAGGGTCCTTATCTAAGAAAGTTGGACATTTTATAACCCTAATGGGAGAATTCGAATTAACATTTGTAAATCAAAAATCAGTTAAGGGACAAATCATCGTGGATTGGTTAGCTGATAACCCATTAGATGGAGGCAATCTAGTAGATCTAGATTTTCCAGATGAGTGCGTATACTACATCGAAACCTGACCTTCTATCTCTGAGTGTCCCTGGTACACTGATATCATTAATTATATCATGGACCATACGTATCCAGAAGGGGCCACACCACAACACAGAAGGTGGCTACGCATTATCATAGCTAAATACATCATTATAGAGCAAGTGCTCTATCGGAAAGCATTCGATGGAATGCTTCTAAGATGTGTCGACATAGAAGAATCCAAGAAGATTCTCCATGAATCTCACAGCGGAATGTGTGGAGGCCACTTCGGTGGCCATGCCACCACTCGTAAAATACATCGAATGGGCTATTTCTGGCCTACTCTAGAACACGACGCAGTAGAGTTCGTACGCAGGTGTCATAAGTGCCAAGAATTCTCCCATGAGATCCACATGCCGGCACAAGCTCTGCAACCAATCGCTACTCCATGGCCCTTTTCTACATGGGGCCTAGATCTAATAGGGAAATTCTCTCCCTCATCCACAGATGGCCATAATTTTATAATCACGGCCACCGAATATTTTACCAAATGGGTAGAGGCTATGCCTCTTACTACTGTACCTGGTTCTGTAATCGCCAAGTTCATTTTGAACCAAATCATTTGCAGGTATGGTATCCCGCAAATCATTATCTCCGATAATGGAACTTCTTTTAAGAATGAAGAGGTTCGCGAACTATGCAATAAATTTAAGATAAGCCATCATACGGCTTCCTTGTATTACCCTCAAGCCAACGGACAGGCCGAAGCGACGAATAAAACACTAAAATCCATTCTCCTTAAAACGGTGAAAGAAAACAAACGAGATTGGCACTTGAAGTTATATCCGGCCTTATGGGCCCACCGAACCTCAATAAGAACACCAACGGGAGCAACTCCTTTCTCACTAGTATTCGGGGCAGAGGCAGTTCTCCCGCTTGAGGTTGAAATACCCAGTCTCCGCATTTCATTACAAGGGATTCTGGATGAAGACGCTTACAGAGAAGCACGTCTTTCCCAACTAGAAAGCCTAGATGAAGCTAGGTTAGATGCTGAACAACGGCATAGAGTCTATGCTGACCGGATGTGCCAGCAATATAACAAGAAAGTCTATGAACGCGACATATATGAAGGTGATCTAGTTCTAAGGCTAGACAGCCAGATCGACAAGAAGACCGGCGAAGGAAGGAAATTCCGGCCTAAATGGTTGGGCCCATACCGAGTCATGAAGGACTATGGAAACGGTGCATACCTCTTATGTATGCTAGAAGGTGAGGAATTTGGTGAAACAGTCAATTCCCTGCACCTCAAGCGGTTCTACGCGTAAGCAGCTAGCACTACTTATATATATATCTACATTGCATCTTCATATAGATTAGGATCATATTGTCCGCTTGTTTCATACACAAATTGTGATCAAGGAATTTATTCTCAAAGCAATTCATTACAAACTCATGATGTTGTTGGCATAAAATTTCTAATCATACCTCTCCATTTTTCATGATATCATCAAATTATCTCGGAATCATTTTATCAAATAAAGCTAGACATGACAAAGTCTTAACGGTAACCATACCAAGATCTGCAAGTTTATTCTCACTTTTGGTTTCTTCTTAGGGTAGGTGTCTTGCCTATGGTCTGTTCTAGAAGCTTCATGGTGTCACATCTATCCCATATGTATATCTCTTTGGAAATAAACACATACTGACATTTTACTCAAATAAACAAGTCAAACATTGATCAAACAGAAAATTTTAATTTTACACATTTCCTTGCCCCACCAACCTTTGGTGATGAGCTTGCATCTCTTACTAGTGACGTAGGGTTGGGAAAGGATGGAAATGCCCTTACTCACCTATGCTTTGCCCATGGTGATAAACCCACGCTTCTTACTAGTAGCATGGGGCAAAGTGTAGGGGGTCCTCTTGACAAATAAATGCAAAAGGTCATACACAAACAATTCAAACCTTGAAGCTTTGAGTCAAAAACAAATGAATCAGATGTTCAAAATCCCAAGAGAGTTAAAATCCTAAAAACCCAGATTTTGTCTACTATGTGGCCATCTACGGGTCTAAGTCTGGATAAACCACAAAGCAAGTTGCATCCAAAACTATGAAGTCACTCGAGTGGAGTGGACTTGTGGTGTCCTAATTTGGTTCCACCAAAGCTTTGTCTATCTTCCATCACTATCATTTCACTACACCTCATAACTTGCACCCTTCCCAACTCTTGGTGATAAGCCCTCGCATCTTACTAGTTGCGTGGAGTTGGGGGTAGGGGCAGGTTTATCTGTTCATCGTACCGGTTTATTTTCATCACTTTGCCAAAACAAATATGAAGTATCCAAATTGCTTACAGAAACTAAGATTCAAAATCACATTATATCTACATCATCATATATCAGCATCATGAAATACAAAAAAAAAGAAAGTAAAACACTTGCATCATTTGTTCACCATTGCATACATTCTAAAAAAAAAATATAAACATACATCATAGTATACATAAGGAAACTGGAAATAGAAAGTGAGCCATGAATGCCAAGAGTTTGATCCAGAACAAATATGCATATATATAAATGATCAACGTTTATGTACAATGCCATCATGCACTAAGCATGGTCAAAACACTCAAAGAGCCCGGGATATACAAAAGAATGTATCATACAAAAAAATTACGAGAGCCAAGTGGCTTCTCAATCCCTACGAGACCCCTCTGAAGGTGCACGCCCACGCCTAGGACTCCGGCTACGCCGGCGCTCTGAGTGCACAGAGGGCTCAGGATCCCGAGGGGCAGCCGCAGTCTCACCACGAGAATGGCTCCTCATCAGGCGCTCGGCCGTCCTATACCCCGCTAACTCTGTGCGGAGAGTCGATACCATCCTGGCCACATGCCAGACTGGGGCGAAGACATCAGTATGTCTACCAGCTGCTGAAGGCTCCCCAACGTCCACAGATAGCTCTGCGTGGGTCCTCTCCATGGGGATCATCAGGGTATCAGTGCATACCCTGTGAATCAAATCTCGCCACTCATCGGCGGTCTCTGCAAACAAAGGAGAAAACAAATTAGAAACCAAACAAGAAATTAGAAATACAAGATAGCAACTAAGGAGATCCTAACAAAGAAATGAACATTAAAAGGGAGAGAGGGTAACTTACTCGGATCACCAGGCCTCCAAGATGGATCTATGGGATCAGCACCCACCACGGATGCCACTGCCGACTGAGGGGCTGCTCCTGTGGCTGGAGCAACATAGCACCCCGCAACAGACTCATCCTCCCCATGGCCCTGGGAGAGTGGCTCCTCTGAAACTAGAGTCACCCTCTCTGCACTCTGCTCGGCCCTCTCCACCTGCATGATATCCTGGGTGTCGTGCCACTCAGGATCACTGTCCTCGGTCTCCTCCTCTGTCTCTCCCCCTGTAAACTCCTCAGACTCGGAGTCTACCTCAATGGGGTCATCACTGCTATGGGCAGGACCCACGGTAATCTGAAGCAAGGGTGCCCGAGGTGCACCGGCTCTCCCTCTGGCACGTACTATCCTCCTAGCTGCAATAGGAATGCCAGGAGTAACCACTGTCCAACCCCGGCCTCTAGGCCCCCCTCTAGCCTCTCAGACTGATCTGTATACTGGCGCCACTGGGGGAAGCATACCCATGTATGGTAAGCCAAACTGCTGAGGAACTCGGCCAAAGGGGTGCATCTCCACTCGCCCCACCCTATCAATAAGCTGCCCTGTGGTGGAGCAGGAGATCAAGGTAAGAGCCTCCTCGCCCCATATACCTGCCATAGTCTGGTATGGTGTAGCCTCCATGTCGGCAGTAGTCAGGGAGGCAACTGGCTGATGAGGTGCTCTAAGCACCGACATGTCTGTCCATCTGGCTGCCCTCACAGCTCCGGGGTCTGTCACCTCTACACCTCTGCCGTAGGGGATGAAGTGCTCATAGACCCAACTCATGACTAGGGTCGGGTGGCTCAAGGACTGCCCCTGTAAATGGACCACCCTGTATAAGTCATGGTAAGTGGTCCCAAGAATGTCTGCTCCCCAGGCATATATCCGACCGTGCCCCTCTATCTGTGCAATAATAGGGGACCAGCAGTATAACAAAGTATCTCCTCCCTTGTCCCCGATCAGTCTCGAGGCAAGGATCCCCATGATGGCCTGGCGAAGTAAGGGGATGGGCAAAGTAGGAATGGATCGAACTCTAACCCCCTTCTTCGACCCCATGGAGATGACTGCATCTCCCATATATGTAGCCCACTGTGCAATCTGTGCCCATGAACCTGCTGTCTCTAGGGTGAGTCGTCTCCCGATGATCGGGACCCCCAGAATGCGATAGACATCCTCCAATGTAATAGTCCACTCACCGCGGACCCCTGGCAATCGGAAGGTGTTCCGATCTGCATCCCAGTATGAGAACAAGTCACAAAGGATGTGACTAGATGGTGTAACATGGGGCACACGTGAAATGCGTAGTATCCCAGCCCGCTGAAGAGTGTCCTCCTCATCCTGTGAGAGGGCATCTAGTACCCCTGGGAGCCAATCACACTCCCTCTCTCTACTCCACCGGATATACTCCTCTCTCGCCTGCATACACCCAAAAACACACAAAACAGAGCAAGTTAGCATCCGAGTAACATTGGAAAAATCACGAAAACACGTAGAGATGCTAGAAAAGCAAAAACAATTTCAAACAGATGATCCTTTTGCATTCTGTGCAAAACCGCCGCCCTGAGCAGAGAGGCGGTTTTGTAACCGCCACCTTAAGGGCGGCGGTCGTGTAACCACCACCCTGAACAGGGCGGCGGTCATGTAACCACCGCCCTGGGCAGGGCGGCGGTCATGGTCCGAAAACCCACACGGGTTTTTAAACTTAAAAAGCCTAAAAAGTGCAAAAAATGACCATTTTACCTAAAAACAAAGCCTACCCAGTAGGCGCCCCCCCTAGGTGGACCTTTTAACACTAACATTTTCAAAAATTACCCCCCCATGACAAAATATTTAGCATTTCAAATTTAAGGGGGTAAAAAGGATAAACTGAAGAAAACTAACCTGTGATCTCACGGGTCGATGTTCCGCACGTGGAGGCATGATCGCTATCTCGTCACGGACGTTTTGACTCTACTCACGCAAGAAACCATCACCGTGGGTCCCAGAGCTCAAAATCAATCAAATCGACTCGTACAAATGAATAGGAAAATGGGCCCACTTTCATATATATAGCGCCCTGATTCGTTTTAAATGACTTTTTCACAGGTTTGGAGCACTGACGGAGGTAAGTTCCTATCCCCGCACAAATGGTACGTTCTCATTCCCTATTATTTTAGCGTTTATTTTTCAAACTATTGTGTCTATCTGCACTTGAGTTCTCTTTTCGTTTTGCAGGTAGCGGGAATTTTGGACGGCATCATTTCAACACACGGATGTATCAGGTATAACTTCTAACTTCCCATTTCGGGACCGCCATACTCGGACCCACCATTTTACGCCTCTTCATGGCTAAAACGCTTCTCCGAGGGGGCAATATGTACGTACCCAAAATTGTAAGGTATTGTACTATCAGAACAACGTGACATGTGCCCCAATGATGATACAGGTCTCCTCGCAAGGTGTTCGGGATCCAGAAAAGCTCTCCAAGTGTGCGTTAACATCCCGCATGCCCCGCTTAGCCCCCGTGTGCTTTGTTTTTCCCTTTTCCCCTCTTTTCTTGGCCTTTTTCTCTTCAGTGACGAAACCGCCACCCTACTTGGGTGGCGGTCTCGTGACCGCCCTGCCTGGGTGGCGGTCTCATGACCGCCGCCCTGAACAGGGCAGGCGGTCCTGTAACCACCACCCTGCTCAGGGCGGCGGTCCTTTACGCATTTTCCAGAAAGCTCTTTTAACATGACTCACGTAATTTCAACGTTTTACCAGCTTTCTTTCACCACCATAAGCTTGCATTTATGATTCTGGTTCCCTGGAATAGTGTTTTGCCATTGTTTATAGTTTAAGAGTTCTATTTGGCTTTTACCTTGGGTAAATGCAAATGCTATAAATAGTTGGCTTGTGCTCAAGCAAATGGCCCCTCAAAATTTGCCTCTGATTTCTCTTTGCAATAGATTTAGTTTTCATTTTGCTTAGAGTTCTTAGTTTCTTTCATTGCATGCTTAGTTAGCATTGTTTTACTGTTAGTAAGCCACATATCCATCTTGTGCAAGCACTGCTGTTATTTCATCCAATCCATTGGAGTAGAATAGCTTAGGAAGCCATTAAAGTTACAGGTTTTGTTCTTCAAACAGGATAGTTTCAGGTTCTGGATGCTTTATGTTGCATGACTCACAATAGATCCCGCTAGGAATTGCATAAGCCAAGCTCTGTACTCTTGCGCTATCCCTCTCCTACTCGCATTGTATTCAGTCTGTGTCTTGAGCTACCTTTGTCCCAATATCTACTTCTGTTGATGCTAGCATTACATGCTTTTCTGGATCCATGTGAACACGAAGGAATGAGGAGATCACACTGAGGGGACAAGATCACACACACCATCAGATTCACCACTGTTCTACAGAATCCAGGTTCTAGCTTTCAAAGTTCTAGTTAGAATCATATCAAATAGAGTAGTTAATTGCTTTATTTCAGTTAATTCTACTCTCGATATTGCCAGGGAAGCTGTGGGGATTGATAGTTTCTGAGAAACTATGATTCACTCCTCACTTCTGAGGTAGGATCGAGAGTCTTGCAAATAGATTAGATGAGCTATTTTATTGTTTAGAATAGATCTACAAATTACACAGACAGATAGCTACACTCGGTTATTTTGTTTGTTTTAAATTGTTATTTTAGCTGTCAATTCTAGATATTTTAAATAGCTGCTTTCTTAAATTCATAAAGCTCGTCAGAAAACACAAAAAAATAGAGAAGTCATATATACTATAGATATACTTCACATAGTTAAATTTCATTTTACTGTAGTTCATTTTACATTGTTGCTTTTGTATGACAATCACGGGACCTAGAGAGCCCAGGGAATACGTATTCGAGCCAATCGTGCCTCAGCCCAATCTCATCACAGCGATAACTGATATAGATCAAAATCTTAGGATCCAAGTCTTCCGAACAACGGTAAGCTTGCAACAAATCAATTCCCAGTTGAGCGGACTAAACATAGAAGACGACCAAGCACACACGTTTTGGTCAAATCAACCGAACTACAGATTACCCTAGGCAACATTCATATGACTGTAGAAGGGTTTGAAAGAGAACAAACCTTTGGTTGTGATCCTTTGGTCCCACAGCCAGATGCAGGAGACACTCTTCTAGATATAGATACCAGCCTAAGAATCCAGGTTGCACGAACGCCTGTAAGATATTCTGAGAAAATCACACAGTTATTGATCCTAAATATAGAAGCTGAGAAAGCATACGATTACTGGATATTAGGGATTAGGACTTGATTTCACGCATGACCATAACAGGTCCACAACAACTAAGAATCTACGGTTGTGACCCATAAATCCCGCAGCCCAACGAATCCATAGGAGAATTAGACATAGACACTGGCCTACGCACACTAGTATTCCGGTCTACCCCACTTCCACCTATCATCATCAAACAATTATCCTTGCTAGACACAACAGCTAACAGAGCTAGGGAATTCTGGACTAGGCCAGAGAATCGTCCATAGAAGTAACTATATTTACCATCATTCATTTCATGACCCTGTCCAGAGACATACACGAAACTATCCCGGGTCATTTTCCACGTATTCCACAACCTATAGATCGAATCACGCCAGATCTCGATATTGATTGGAGCCTTCGAGTAGTCATCCTTGCTGACCGATCTATCACACCAGTTCAAGTTAGGAGGGCCTTCTTTGCCTTAGACTCACAAATTCCGCTAGTGCGTATTGAAGACATTAGATTGCCTAACTAGTTTGTCTACATCTCACACATATTCCATACCCACCGGCTGTCTCGGCATGACCTCGGGAGGTCGGGTGCGAGGAAGAGTCACTTGTAGATTCCCATGCTTGCATGTCACTTTTGACATGTAAAAAAAATTTATTGATATGATCAATGATATCAAATTTGGGAAAAGTAACCATACTTGATGTCTCAGATACTAGTTATTTTGAACTTGATGATGGCACACTTTTGGCCTTTACTTTGAGCTTGGTTGATACTGATGTAGAAGAAGAAAATTTCTTCGTAGATGATTTATTTATTGATTGACTCAGCAAAGGTTATCCTTTCTTTAAGATAGTTTTGACCTTAGGAGTCTCAGCTATCTTTGATTCTTTGGAAGCTTCTTTAATTTTGGATTCTTTAGGAACTTCCTTGGAAACCTCTTTATCTCCCATCTTAGTGGTATTTTGCTCCTTTTTCTGAGAGTGTGTGAAGACAACGAAAGACTGGCTATTCATATCTTCTATAATTTATTCATATTCATCTTCTTCTTCTGAATGGTACTCAAAGAAATGATTATTACTTTCTCCCTCGGGATCTTCAACTTCGGGTTCAGATGATCCAGAATCCATATCTTCTTCATCAACCTCAATGACTTCAATTTCATCATCGTTTTCTTCAATGACATCACATTTTGAGTTAGTTGCGAGAGTTGCTTCAATAGCAAGCCTCATCGGAGGACCTACTATCCTGGCTTTGTTGGGAACATAGCCTTTCCTTGGAATGTATTTTTAAGGAGAGGGTTTACTACTCTGAGCAAATTACTTTTCCAAAGCTAGCACATCATTAGCTAACTTAGTAAGTATAGCTTCTAACATTGAGAGTTTCTTGACTCTTTCCCTTGAGGGAAGTTTTCTTGAATTTTCTTGCCATGATTAAGTCATCCTCAATTTCTATGGCCAAGGATTGAGCAAGCTACAAAGTATCCACTCTAGCCCTTCTCAGCTGATAGCACACTTCTGGTTGTTGTGTGTTAATAAAGAAACATTTTTTTCCATCAGGATTTGGGTGAATCCTGATATGAACTTTATTCACCATTTTGTTGAATTTAGCCACAAAATTCCTCATGGTTTATTATGGCTCTTTCTTCACCTGAGATAGATGGGTAAGAAGAGCATGTTCATCTTCTGCCATCATGAATCGATCTTCAAACTTAGTTTGAATATCATTCCAATTTTTAATGCATCTATTGGGCAAATGATGAAACCAATTTGCAGCAACATCATGCAATGTTTCAACGAAGAGGCAAATAGCAACATCTTCATATTCCACTGAAAAAACTACACATGCAACAAAGAAAGCAAAAATGTGGTCATCTGGTGATGTCTTCCCATCTCCATCAAACTTGGGAAGAATCCTCCTCGATCCTCATAGGAGTTCATGTCGAGCTAGTAATGCCGATGGACCTATGACATTTCCCCAAGGTATGTTGACTGCCATTCTAGGAAAGGTGGTATGTGAAGGTAAAACAATGTGAGCAAGGACAAGCACTTGATTGGTAGTGATTCCTTCCTTGCTTGTTCTTTCAAGACTTGATGCAAGGCTTGCAGATCTATGAAGTGTGTTCTTCTTTGGAGGAGATAACATGAAACCAAACTTTCCTTGAAAGTCAAAAATGGTATTAAATTGACCTTTAGATTTTTCTCCTCACGTAAACCTCTTTCCTTCCAGTTTGAAATCTTTATTGTGAAGGGATCACTGGCATGTTCTGATCAGCTCTAGCCTTTTATCTTCACTCTCTTTCTTGAGCTATTTGCGCCTGAATAAATCTAGCAACTCTCATGGCTTTCTCTTCTTCTTTATCTAGTACTGATGCAGCGAGATGAAAATGATAGTTATTCGTGCGCTTTTCCCAAATAGCTTGCCTCAAATTTGATGATATGTCTTCTTGAGTATCTGCAAAAACAAGATTTGGTTGCAAGATAGGTGGGTTACCTATAATAGTCATACAAATTATTACCTAAGTGGAAGAGGACCGCGTCGGTGAACAATGATCAACACATGTCCAAGAGGACTCCTGGTCACAAGTGCGGGTGCTCTTCTTCTAAGATCTTTAATGTAGATTTCTCTGTCAATGGCTCTATTGACAACCACAAATTTCTGAAAACTTTCACGGTTTTCACAAGCTACTATTTGAAGGTTGGTAGAAATTTCTCCTTGAAAATATTCGTTAGGAACAAGGTTCGGTTTGAAGAACTGGAGCTTGTGCAGAGGGGATAGTCATAAAGATTTAACCAAGCACTGGTTAACAATTTCTAAATCCCCAATAGAGTCACCAAAAACAGTTAGCATATGGATTTGCACGAATGCAAATGACATGTAATAGTGTGGGAACAAATTCCCCTCCTCAATGAAGGTGAGGTTGCCTTTATTAAAAACTAAAACTGTATTTACATCTGTATATTCAAAATTGTATGTGGGGGGTGTTTTGGAACATCAATGGAAAGAAAAGTGAATGTGGGAGATGTAATGGAATGAAGGAAAGGAGTGGAATGGAATGAATTAAAAGAACATACAAGAGTTAGGTAAAAATAGAGCCTAATATTGCACGAAGAGGAAAGATGAATAACTAACACAAATAAAATGGAGTTTGAGTTAGCTAAACAAGAATGTGTAAAAGGGAACATGCGTGAGAAAGTAGATAATAAGAACTCGATCACTGTGAACTAGAACAACAGATTAATAACGTTCACAATAAGATCAAAGATAATATTTGCATGCAAGATTCAAACACTAACATCTAATGAACATAAGAACATCAAATGCTATAAGAGACAATGAATGGGACACAAAGTTCATATTTCATTAACTCCAAAATATCTTCTCAAAAGAACACAATGTTTCTTTCTTTAAAGTAAATATTGCATACAAAATTATTTTCTTCTCCTATCTTAAAGTCATCCTTACAAATGAGCCCCTCACCTTATTTTATAACCCAAAAGTTGGTTACAAAGCAGTTAGGGTTTTTATATGATCATTAAATAAGGTACTTAAGTGACCTTTGACTTTTTTCTAACCAACTTTATTAAAAACAACTAAAAAAAGAAATCACATAAGTTATCCATAGCATCCCGAAAGCAAATAACAACATCCTTTTCTTAAAAAATCCACTTTTAAAAATATACAATAATAACCAATGCCTTATCCATTGAAATGGGGTCCATCTATCTCAAATGTATGAGAACTAGACTCTCCCACTTCGTTAGATACCAAGAAAACTATCTCCCTGAACCGCCGGTGAAATTAGGATCTAACGCTTTTGCTTGTTGAAAGGATCTAAACCTTACCAAAGTTTCAAACATCTTTTCTTCTTCTCGAGGTTCATTTGGTCAAAGAATAGCCTCACAAAATACCTGCAATTCAAGAATCCTACTTGGCATATATTTTAAATTAATAATCTTTTATTGATTATTCTCAAATAATTTCTTTAATTTGATGCACCACTCCATTGAAACCAATGAGAAATTATTGGCGGGAGTGTACATGTCCTTAAACAATTGTCGAAAATTACTCTTCCAACTGTTCCGGATGAACATCTTTGATTATGTTCATTTACGAGGTTACAAGGGATCTCAGCTATGAATTCTTGAATCATGGTGAGTGAAGTGAAGGCTTCATTTCATATGCTCTCATAATGGATCATAGAATCCTCGAGAAGCGTCTTCCTTGATTTGAGATGCAGACACCAAAGAAAAATTGTCCCCCAATGGTTCAAATTCAAGAATTCCTTCAATGGATAAAAATGAGGATTCCATACTCGTCATCTCCTATATATTAGGCAATATCTCATCCAAATTTGATATATTAGAAACAAAATTTTCCTTGAAATAAATTATTAGATCACGATACACATTGACATTTTCATTGAGCTTAACCGTTGTTTTGATCGTCCCTTGGCCTAAAATGAGAATCTCTGAAAGCCAATTTTTAGTGACATGGCCTAATGTGTTTATTTCTTTTGAGAAATTCAGGGTTTCCTCATCAGGGGCAGCCACATCATCAGGTACTGGGAAAGTGGATGATATGGGGATTTATCAAATGTTGAACATATTCCACCAATTGATTCTTTTCAGCATTGAGCTGAGAGTTCTGAGACTTATATTTCTCAAGTCTCTTTAGCACGATATCAATTGAATCTCGAGCCATTGTCATGTCACTTTCCAATGTGGACCTCCCAAGTCCAAGTTCTGGAAACTTCATAATCAACAGGTGTCATGGCATCGGGCTCCTTATCAACTTGTGGGATGGAAAGATCTACAAATTTGTTTCCGTCATTATTCACCATTATTTGAGAAAGCACCTTAGGCTTCTTGGGAATATCGTCATTCAAAAGTTTGAAAAGGGCGTCAAAATCAATTTCAATTGCCTTGACAACCCTATTCCTTTTCTTAATCTCGAAATCAACCCAGAAAGGAGTATCATTCACTACTTACCACAGACAAAATCCTAGAGCTTGAAGTAATATTCTCATTGTTCTCAACATCATGAGATCCTGTAAGAATCCTTTCCATGACCTTGATTTGAGGAGAAATTACCTCAATATCCACCTCCTGATCATTTGGGAGATTTTGGGAAATTTCTTCATGACCTGTATGTTCCGAAGTGTTTGATATTTGGACTACCCTGCACCTGAGTGGACTCTTATACAAAGCATAGTTGAGGATCATTTGTCATGAGATTCTGAGAACTATTAACAATGTGAGTAGAAGAATCTCTACTTGAAGTAGAAAATCCTAATACACCGTTCTCTTCCTTCACTGGGGCTAGGGCCTTTAGATTTTTATCCTCGGGACACATTATTCAACGAAGTGGATTTTGGAAACCACTCCTTTCTTGCTTGTTGTGTATGATTAGATGGTATGGAGGTTGATCGAGAAGGGGCTTTGGTTCAATGAAGACCTCCTCGAGTTGGTAATTTTTTTTATCCTGAAGTATGATCTTGAATTGATTGTAACTTGGCAAGTTCTCTGTTATACCAAGATATGCTTCTTTCAAGAATCGGTTGATTCTTACTATCAAGAGAAAACTCATCTCTTTTGGTCCAGTCAATTCAAAGTAATGGGGTAAAAGCAATTGCATCATATGAAGGATCAATAACATCTTCATCATGATTTACAAACGAATCAGGAGGGGTACTTGATGTGAAATTCCTTGATCTAAGCAAGTTTTAGGTGAGAAAACTCTCATCTTCTTACTTCATGTTCGTCCGAACAGGCTGTCTAGAAATATTCCATGGTAGGGTTATGTTGATAATTTACTCCAAGAATCTTCTACATATATCCATTGATATCAAAACTAGTCTCTTTTCACATATAGATGAATTGTGATGAGGGAGAACTCTTTTTCCATGAGTTGTGCACTAAAAATATTTGGACATTGGTATTCCTCGATTTGGATTGGGAAATGAATTCCAAAACGGTGCTTGTCACTAAGAAGACAGTGAACTTGGAATAGTTGTCACACAAGCTCCATTAATTCCCATCTGTCACTGACGTACTTAGGAAGCTTCCATGGAGTGCCAGCAAAGTTTGCTCATGCGAACGTAGGAAAAGGATGAAAATTTAATAAACAATGTTCCCCATTGGGAAATGACATTCATGACTTCTTTAGAAAATCTTTCCTCTGTACCGAATCACACGGAAGGTGAATGCATCGTTGACTCTTCTAAAATGGTGAGAGCTATTTTTGAAACTTAGTTGTGGATAGTAATGGAAGACACTATTTGATGGCCCCATGAATCCTCTTGTTTCGAGTCCAGAAAATAGATTTCTTCTTGCTACTGCATAAGTCAGATACGATGTCATTTAGAAGCATCCAGTCATCTTAACTTCTGTCAATTGTTTGTGAAGGGTATTACTGATAATGGTGGCCCAATCCACAAAATATTTCTTGGCAAGGATGATATAGATAAACTAATACATCCATGGGTGGAAGATCCTAACAGAGGGTAAACCGAAAACTTGACTTTGAAGAGTAATCATGTCCCCAATTTCTTCCATGAACTCAATGCGGTACAGTTCTTTGGGAAGCTAGTCAATTCGAGGCCTCTTGGTCACTAACCAGTTGTTATTAACCATCTTGCTCCACCTAAGGGGTTCTTCATCACAAAATTCTTGTGCTGACTAGCGAGTGATATCTGCATTCTCAGGAAAGTCGGGTATGCCGAGCAATTCCTCAATGTGCTCTGGTGTGATTAAGAGGAAAGGCTCACGATTATCTTTAAAAAATTCCTCATCTCTCAAGATCATAATGCTTTACGCAAGTGATAACCAGCATTGGAAATTACACCGAGATAGAAAATCTTGCTGCTTGAGGTATACCACTATGGTAAAGCCTATCCGAGAATATGGTTTTGCCTTCAGTTTTCACCTGTTCACAAAATTGTTGCACATTGATGTGACCCATATTTGTATCACTGATAGTGTCATATGCTGACTTAATGGAACTGGGAGGGATGATTTCTTGGAACTCATACTTGAGCATGGATTTGTTTGATTTATCAACTAGCTTCTTCGCTCTTCCTAAAAATTTGTTATATTTTTCAGCCATTATGAATTTCACTGAAAAATGACTCAGGCACGCAAAACAACACAAGTGGGGTTAGGTCTCAGTCTCCGAAACCCCCGTCAATGCAAGAAAAACATGACTCACTTTAATATTATTTATTATTTTTATTTTATTTTAAAATAATAATAATCAGTCTTGGTTACAATTTTTTTTAAATGTCAATACATAACACCGAGACTAGGCTCGAATTTTGATTTTGGCGACAACGATGACATTTTTTTTAGATTATTAAAATCTCCTGATTTTAATATCCCACACAGATCGATTTAATTTATTTTTTTATTTACCTGAGTGAGTTTTCCCTTACATGCGTGAACTGTAACTTCACTTTTGCGTCAAAATCGTCTGATTCTAATGAATGCATACTTTTGGCTTTCCTCCTTCCTTGTGGACTTCAGATTGATGGCATGGGTAGCGTACTAGTTTTTGATAACTTCTCGTGATTTGGAATTTCTTTATAATCTGAGTGAAAAATCGAGCTTTTACTTGAAAAATGTGTGGATTTATCTTCTTTGCTTTGGCCCGAGTTTAAACTTGTTGTTTCTTGGTTGTTTTATAGGTTGATTTCCCTCTCCTACATGCGTTGAAATTTTCCTTAAATACTTCTGCAATATTCTTTTATTCCCTTGGACTGTGTGGAGATTAGCTTTGACACTATTTTTTTATTTTTTGCTCATGCATGGTATTTTGGACTGTCCTCTTTTCTGCATGCGTGTATTATTGCATGGACTAGTTTTGAATAAGTGGAAAGATTTGTTATTAGCTTTTCATTGATGCATCAAAACAAAACTTGGTCCTCCTGCTTCTTCGCAATGTCATTCACAGTAAATTAATATTGTTTTGAGGGATGTGATACAAATATTATAATGCTTCTTTAGAAGAAATAAGAAGCAATTTGGAAAGCTTCACATGAATCTTTCTAACGAGTTTGACAGAGGAATTTATGATGATTAATCCAACTTCCCCTTCTTCCCAGGTAGTGGAATTAATTTCCAGGGGGAAATGGGGAAAGCAACGGCCAATTGCCAATGGAAATGGAAAGGTGGGATGGCAATCCCCATTTATTTCCCCATGTGGGAAATCGGGATATTTTTTTCCCGTTTGCCAATTCATTAATTTGGCAATCAGGGGAAGAAATCCAACAAGCGGGGATTTGAAACAATTTTACCAGGAAAGGGGAAATCCGGGCCCGGGAAGCCAATTTGGCATCCCTGGAAATGGGAAGCAGAAGCTTATTTTTCCCCCCGGGCAATTAAAATAAAACTTGTCGAATGAATTTTAATTAATAATTTATTTAATTAAATACTCCAAAGTTACTAAAAATTAATTTTATCAAACAAAGAGTAATTAATTAATTAATAGTTAACACAGTTTAAGACCTGGCAGGAGGATTTCTCACCCGAAATGGACAAAACGAAGACTAGAATGATCAAAAAAATGGGATAGTCGTGATGAGAGTGATAAACCATGCAAAGTAACACTTCTGTAAAATTTCAAAATTTCCATTTTTTAAAATTAATTTTGCAAAGTCAAAATTAGCTGATAACAACACCTCATATACACGTAAAAATGATTGTTCCTAATAGAAAAATGCATTTAATTTTACAATTATCACATTCTGGGGTCAAAACAACCTCCTGGGTCGCTAGCACCCAAGAGCAGGATGTGGGCACCTAGGAGCACATCGTCAACACCTAGAACTAGGTGCTGGCATCCTAAAATACATTAGTGCCTTGGCCTCTCTCACCTAGGTAAGAAAAACCCAAAAATTTAACAACCCGAATTTTGCAAAACTTGAGAGAAGTGAGAAAATTTCATCAAAAAAATTAAAAAATAATCACGCTTACCAACTAAGTTGTCGTCTGCGACGCCACGACTGCTGCCACCATCTCAAATCTGCTCAATATTTATTCTCTAATTCGTGGCATCTTCGCAATCTCATAGCTCAAAATCACAAACAATCAAGGTTCAAATGAAGTTACTATTCACTTTTTTACAATTACTATACATAGCATTTTTTCAACTGCTAATTTATTATAGTCACCATTCTCGTTCATTTTCCAAATAATATATGCTACATGGTTTTTCTCATATATTAAGCTTTGTTACTCTATTTTCTTCCCCGTCTACACCATTTGGTTCAAAATTCTGCCTACCATCGTATTGTATACATTCTATAACACTATATTCTAATCTAGCACATTTTCAACTCAATATACACACAATTTTGTGACATCTAATATTCTTCACTTTGCTCATGACTACATCATTTCCCATCTACTTTCGGCTCAACGTTCATTCTTTCTACCACTTAACCTTTCACTGAAAGAGGGGCATACAATCGGGATCACCCTATAATCCCTCTCAGGATACTATACAATCACTACACACTCCTAATACATCATTATCGAAAATTTACTCATACAACATGTGACATTTTCTACTACTTTCTATCTCTCCCACCTAATGACCTAATCTGGGTGAAAAAAGTGAAAAATATCTCCATGAGTAATTTATCGTGTAAATTATCAAAACAAGCTTTAAACATTCAAATCAACTTAATCAATTGGTACAAACATCACTTCGGTATTCCTCTCAGATGACCTAACTTGGGAATTACATCACTACTTTCCCAAATGACATAACATGTGAATCATTTTTACATCACTTCTAGATGACCTAACATGGAAGCCATACCACACTATACAAATCACAACACCCGTGGATTTGGGGTAATGAGACACCCGTGCCTCTCCTATACTGATCGTAAATGGGTTATTCAACATGGATCAAAATGGAACAGAATTTGGTCTCTAGTTGTTTGTAGCGGTTGGACCTTTTGAGGATGTAGTCATAGTTAGAGAATAAAGCTAGACTTCTCTCCCTAACACTCTTCCTCTGGTGGAAGGATGCCAAAATCCTTTAGTTTTCACACATATCAAATTAGTTCAGGTTCTGATCACTCCCTAACCCTTCAAATCTCCTTCACCAACAATTCAAAAATCTCCAAATCCTCCTAAATTAAATTATCAATTTCTCCAAGTTCTCCTCACAATGATTCTCCGCCTCTACTTACGCCACATGGATTGACAAGTCGATCCATGATTCACCACGCTATATGTTCTTATTTTTTGCGTACTTCTACAATATGGATTCTCTGGACTTCTCTCACTAGTACGTTCCTTACTTCATTTACACTACTTGAATTTCATTCAAATAGCATAAAGAGGGGACAAATGTAGACACAAAATCACGCAATATTACTATTTTACTATACCGCCAAGTATTTTGTTTTATACATGGATATTGTATAAGAAAATTATTCACTAGTGACACATTACCTAGTCTGTTTGTTTGCTTTATTTATTTGTATTGTTTTATCTCTCACATTTGTCACTTATATACCTAACTCTAATTAGGTCACAAGGATCCCTCTCTTTTAGTCTTCTCACATTTTTCATCAGTGGTCTCTGGACATTAGCACCCAAGGCTAGACACTAACACCCAAGTACTCTTGTCCAGTCTGGGTGCCCCTGTCCTCTTTGTTCTTTCTCACATTTTTTGTATTTGTGGTGGCCTTTTCAATTTTCTTACTCCTATCCGGAGGTCCTAGTTTGCCTTTCATGTCAATAGTGTCAAAATTAAAGCAAGATATCTCTATATAAATACAACATACATACCATTATAGGGGGGAAATATTATCAAGGTATATCTATCTACATACTATCAAAAGGGACCGCATTTTGGGCTTATTACTCTGCATACACTACATAGGAAGGGGAAATGTCTAAATTCCATCCCACACATTTGCATTCTATCTATCTATTTTCCATTATCTTGACATCATTAGCGTGACGAAAACTTATGAGCTCTATTGCACACACAAGCACATAGAACTACATGGATTCTGAGATGTAGTGCAGCGCTCAGCCGTAAGTTCACTCTGTTGGGTGACCACCAAGGACAATATGACTCCCCATTTACATCTTTCTTTTTTAGGATTTGATGTAGTTTGGGGGTTTTGCAGGATATAATCTGATTTGCAGGTTACCATTGAATTTAGAAATATTCCAATGAGCTACAAGTGGTCAACAATGAAGAGTGGCGAAATCCGAGTGACAATGAAGAACCCAGGTTCTAATATTTTCTACAGAATCCAGTGCCCAAAAGAGGTCCCAGGTGCCCTTGGCCAGGTTATTCTTCAAATTCCATAATTCACATCAAATATTCCCATCACTCTACCCAGCCTTTTCATCAGTTTTTCTCGTTCGAGTATACTTTGGGACAAGTGAAAATCAGATAAGTTCCCTATCTCTTTCATTTGCTTGCATAGTTACATCTTTAAAAACACTTGTATCTTACTTTACATCATTGTAGTAATTTCTGAAGTTATATTTTAATAAAATATTCATATTTTATTAAATCAGTTAGTTGCGACAGGCTAAGACAAGAGGATCCAACCTTCTCCGGAGGTTGATCTCACTTTGAAAAGTCCCACACTTTCAATATCATCGCATGTTACCAAAGTTCTAGATGTTCATCTATGAACATGCAGAGGGTGTAACTTTTGGTGTTAACAATATGTGTCCCAACAAGGTCTTAATTTGAAGTAAAAAATTATTTAATTATGCAGTTGTATTAGTGTATTTATAACAATCAACCATTCAATAATTTATACATATAATCTAGTTTAAAATAAACACATTCATTTGTATTCAAGTGTGTCCCATGCCAAAATTGTATATTTAAGCATTTAGATAAGAGAATATAGTGTTTATTTGCTTCATTTATTAAATTATTGAAAGTGATAAGAGTTCAGACACTTGCATTACACTGAATTTCCTACTGAACTACATTTTATATATGGTGTGTTTTTTCCAAATTGTTCAAAAACCTAATTGATAATAATGTGGTATAACACATACCTCCACCAAATCCCTCCAATGGAATAATATGTGCCTCCATAAACTATGTTGCTTGGGTAGCACATGTCGTAGCTTGCCCATGAATTATGACCCTATATTTTTGTGCCTGATTGTTGTGGATACCTCCCAAAAATCCACATTGACCAATTAAAAAAACAATATACAATTGAAATATATATATATAATAGTAATCGTGAATTAGCAAAGTTTAAATTGTGTTAATTATACCTATTGGTGTTGTACAATGGTAGTCAAGGTAGTGGTGAACTTTAATGTTCATTAGTTGTTAACAATTAATTTCCAAATATAAATTTGATGTCCATTTGACCATCACTAAGTGATTTCGACTATATA
Source organism: Taxus chinensis (assembly GCA_019776745.2). NCBI lineage: Eukaryota > Viridiplantae > Streptophyta > Pinopsida > Cupressales > Taxaceae > Taxus > Taxus chinensis. Next base: position 712,911,255 of record CM034152.1, on the reverse strand, counting down.
TTTGATGACATATGAGACCATCATTTAAATTTTCTTCTTTCACTTACATAATTCGATCAAAAAGATGTAATCTCTTGATTACACAGTGGATTTTGGATCCTTTTTGTTCATAGAAAGGTTTTTTTGAACCTAATACAATGGTCCAACTAGACCAAGATTAGTTAACTCTAGTTAATAAAAAATATAATAGAAATATTAAGCAATGTAATATGTAAATAAAATAGAAATATTAAGTAATACAATATCTAAATATAATAGAAATATTCATCAATATAATATGTGAAAAAAACAAAGATAAAGATATTGAGATTGATATTTTTAGCTAATAGGCTATTTAATGTGAAAACACTCATTTGGAATAGTCAGTTTTTTATAATTTTCTCGTGTCATGGATTGTAGGACTCCAGTGATCGAAGAGTGAACAATAAATTTGACCTGCCAAAATTTTAGATATTTGAGCATTATATGTTAGAATATTTTTGGTGTAGATATTTAGCCAGTAGGATATATGGGGGGGCATAATTGAGAGTGCCCAAATGAAAAACTAAATTTTATTTGTGATAATATGTTCAACATTCCTAATAGGTATTTTTATGTTGTGTTAGACGGGTTCTGTGAAAAGATATGAAAGCACATGTTGCAATATAAAATTGGGTAATACTACCTACATAAATGGAGAAGAAATTACCTTTCTTGTATTTCATTGCCAACATGTTTATGTTTGAGATGATTGAATTGACATTCGACAACATGGTGGAAAATATTGTCCAAAACTTCAACACCCATTGTAGAGAAATTATGGCTTGTTATTTATTGATACAAACTAATTTACCATTTTCAGATACTAGCTACACGAGTGATGTGTTTGTATTTGTAGAATTTTTTAAACATGTATTTCCATAATATGTACAAACCCTTCCCATTGGTGAACAATCTAGTTTTGTTTATATTTTGGTGTCATTCGGAAAATATGACAGGAAACCCAGGAAAATAGTGATAAATTAAAATTTGATGGATGCACGTGTCTTATTATGAAGCCAACATTTTGACATATGAGAGGAGGATGTTGTCAGAGGTTGCAGGGTATGGATTTAGACATGCTAGTTGCATTTGCTTTTGACAAGGTTCACCTATTTTCTATTTATTTTTATTCCTATATAGAGAGGAGCTTGTACTTTTATGGATGCGAATAGGCATTTACAACTCTATTTTCTAGGATTCAATTTATTAATAACATGTAAAGCTCCATTTATCCAATCTATAATGGGGAATGTATGCATGGATTATGTAAAATATATTACAAGAAACAATACATTATTTAGTTCAATTAGATTTTTTTTAAATGTGTAAAAATGTGGAAGAATACATAAGGTATGCTAACTAATTGCCAAAATTCTTCAAAGGAATATGATCTCTTAAAGTGTAATGATTACAAAATATGTACAAAAAATTATGATCTTAATGAGACTTTAACATTTTTCAAAGAAATGTCTTGATCAAAATTCATCTTAGGGATTACCATTCAAATTTCATCTCAAAGAATATAATATAAATGCCATCTCAGGGACTACCATGGTTGTAGGGTATGTAATTCCATCATTCTCAAAACTATGAATTTCTCTATAACTTCTCAGTAGAAATGAGGAACGAGAGCTCCTCATTCAAATGTAATTCACACTTAATCAAAATGAAATGTTAGAGTGGAAGTTTTGTGTAAAATAATTTACCACTACTAAATGTTTACTATATATAGCACTCAAAATACTGACTATCGATGCCCCTATTATAACATCATTGTAATTTATGGTGTATATACAAGTTGCATTGTAAAATTAGAGATGATGGAAAAGAATCATGTTTTGAGGAAGTGCTTAGATGTTATTTATCTAACTAGTGTTAGGAATTGGAGCTTCACGGTGAACTGTGATTTTGATCATTTTTCCGTTAGTATATATGGATTTTTTTTTCATACTAGTTCCTCTCCAAGTTTTACTATAATGGTTTAATCACTCTTTTTCTTTCTTGGACTACTGCCATAGAAAACACACACAGTCATTAACCTACATTATATATTGTAGACAAAAAATCATGCACTTTGGGTAATTATTTAGTCTCGATCTCATAATACTATTCATATGGTTACTGAGTGAAAAAGAGTACTAATTAACCCATGTCTTCGGCCATCTTGCTTTGTTTTTTGTTGCTACTTTCAATCTTGCATCCGTACTTTCCCAGTCTATATTGTTATACTACATTTTCCTTATTTTTGACTGGGGCTCCCTAGTCCCCTCTAGGTGCCCTGATCCTCTTTGTACTTTCCTCTCACTTTTTGGGCACTTTCTATCCTTTTAAGATTCTTATATTTTTGGTGATCGTCCTTTTTGGGGTTAGTTACGAAATTAAAGTAAGATAACCATATAAATATAAAGTTATGTGACCATAATGAGGGACCAAGTACTAAGCACTACTATCACCACCTAAGGTTGCATCCTTCAAGGCTTCTATTGCTCCATTTGCATCCATATAGCTCCATCACAAGGGACAAAGGTTGGTTATCTCCATCACAATTCATAGGAGGGGAGTTTATTTTATTCCATGCACACATTTACTACATTTTACATCTAGTTATTGCTCACTATTAACAAAGTGTGACACGCACAAGAGCACCTAGGGTACAATTCCACACATAGAGAACTACATTGGGTTTGAGATGTAGTGCAATGCTCAGTGATAAGTCCACCATTGTGGCGGCTGAGGAAATTCTAACCCCCTTCATATGAATCTTTCTTTTTTAAGGTTTTGATGCTTTTTTTGGGGTTTTGCAAGTTATTTCTTTATTGCAGATCTACAACGACATTGGTGATCATACAGTTACATTCACGTGAAAAGAAGCGAACACAAGTGAACATCCAATGACACCTCAGAGGAGTTTTACAAATCCTTTTCACAGACCAGGGCATCCTAAGTGCCCCAATCCATTTTCCAGGCACCCCATTCCAACCAGATAGCTTGGATCTACATTTTATCAGGCTCCTGTACGACAGTTTCCTCCTCCTATTCAGTTGGTATCTACTGTAACACAGTCCCGTGACATCTGTGAATCAGCTAAGGATTTTCTAACCCTCTTTGCACAATTAGGGTTTCATATTTCACTTGCCTAGTTTCTTAGATATTTTCAGTATTGTATTTATTTATTTATTTATTTATTTACTGCTTCTATAGCATCAGATTAGGCATTTATTTTCATATTTAGCTTAATCATATACACAATGTAAATATTTGTATCCCAATGGAGGGCACATTTCTCTGATGTTGTAGGATGACTCATGTAATCCTAAAATAACATTCCACCTCTGTGTTTTTTGTATTCTCTCCTATTAAATAAATCAATTTCCCACAATCAAAATAATGGTTGATTGGGTGTAAGATGACTATGTTTGCTCCCTTACGATATTTGTATATTCTAAATGGATAGTATTTTAAATAACCTAACCTAATCAACTCATCTTTTCCAACATGCTCCCAATCTATGACAAGACAAGAGCTCTAAAAAAGACTATAAACATCCATCAAATCATAATAGAAACTAATGTTTGTAATAAAAGATGGTATCTATCATTATTTTTCAAATAAATATATTTAAGATACTTGTACTAGTTTTATAATGAAGGTTTGAATTAATAACCAATGCTCTGTTTATAAAGTTTCTCAACCTTCCTAACTATTTATTTGAAGTCATGGATTTAATTTATCCTAAAGCCATCCATTGTTGGTAATTAATAAATAATATAATAAAAATATTAATCAATATAATATGTGAATAAAAAACCTTAAAATTGATATTTTAGATAAATATATTTAGAATATAATACAAATATTAATTATTGTAATATATTAATTAATGTAATATGTGAATAAAAACCTTAAGATTGATATTTCATATAAATATATTTAGAACATATATATCTATATAGGGGTTTAAGGTGTTACTTTGAACTGGAAGGCCGACCCATAAGTGAAAAAGATGCCCAAAAGATAAAAGAGACCAAAAAAGAGAAAGTAAAGGTAAGAAAGATTCAAGAGTGCCCAATATGGACAGAAGTTCCTAGGTGATGGTGTCCTAATTGGGTGCCAGTGTCTGAGGCCATAAAAGATAAATCATTCAGGTTCCATCATGGATGCAGGGTTTGTTAGACCAAAGAGACAATAAGAGATAAACAAAAGTGGTCAACGATAGTTGTCAACCACTAGTTTTCTGACTTAGGAATCATGTATACATTAGTATGCTTAAGGACCTAGAAATGTACCCAAGTGCATGATTTTGAGTCTACAATAGGGAGAGGAGCTTGTAATTTTACGTATGCCAATAGGCATTTAGAGATCTATTTCATAGTATTCAATTTATTGATGACATGTAAATCTTCATTTCTCAAATCTATAATGGGGAATGTATGCATGGCTTATGTAAAAAATATTACAAGAAATAATACATGATTCAGTGAAAGTAGATTTTTTTGTAAATGTGTAAAAATGTGGAAGCGTACATAAGGTCTGTTAACTAATTGCCAAAATTCTTGAAAGGAATATGATCTCTTAAAGTGTAATGATTACAATATATACACAAAATGATAATCTTAATGAGACTTTAACATTTTTCAAAGAAATGTCTTGATCAAAAGTCACCTCAGGGATTACCATTCAAATGTCATCTTAGAGACTACAATATAAATATCATCTCAGGGATTACCATTCAACTTTCATCTCAGAGACTAAAATATACATGTCATCTCAGGGACTACCATGGTTGTAGAGTATGTAATTCCATCATTCTCAAAACTATCAATTTCTCTATAACTTCTCAGTAGAAACGAGGGATGAGAGATCCTCATTTAGAGGTAATTGATACTTACTCAAAATGAAATGTTGGAGTGGGAAATTTGTTCAAAAAAATGACCACTACTATATGCTTGCTATATATAACACTCAAAGTACCAACTATTGATGCCCCTATTATAACATCATTGCAATTTATGGTGTATATAGAAGTTTGCACTGTAAAAATTAGAGATGATGGGAAAGAATCATGTTTTGAGGAAGTTCTTAGATGTTATGTTTAACTAAATGGTGTCAAGAATTGGAGCTTCAGTAGTGAACTTTGATTTTGTTCATCTTTCCGTTAGTATATGTGGTTTTTTTTGTTCTTACTATTTCCTTTGCAAGTTCTACTATAGTGGTTTAATAGCTCTTTTTCGTTTTCCTGGAATTCTGTCATAGAAAACACACACGGTCATAAACATAGATTGTATACACCAATGTGTATAGTTTTTATCCCAATGGGGGGCGCACTTCTTTGATGTTATAGGATGACTCATGTAATCCTAAAATAAACATCTCCACCTTTGATTTTTTGGGGGGGTATTACTCTCCTATTAAATAAATCAATTTCCCACGAGAAAAATAAGGGTTGATTGGGTGTAAGAAGACTATGTTTTCTTCCTTACGATATTTGTATTTTCTAAATGGATTAGTTTTTTTAAACAACTAACCCGATCAACTCACCTTTTCCAACATGCTCCCAATCTTGTGGCAAGATAAGAGCTTTAAAAGAGAGGATAAACGTCCATCAAATTATAATAAATACTAAGTTTTGTAATAAAGGTTGATATCTATCATCATTTTTCAAATAAATGTATTTAATATGCTTATAAGTAGTTTTATAATGAGAATTTGAATTAGTAACCAATACTCTCCTTAGTGTGTCAACTTTCTTATTTATTCTTTTAGAGTCATATATTTAATTTATACTAGACTAGCTGATTGTTTGTAGTTAATAAATAATATAATACAAATATTAATCAATATAATATTATAATCAATGTAATATGTGAATAAAAATGTTAAGATTGATATTTTATGCCGAGAGGTGTCCTACAATGGTAAACAAGAGGTTGTAATGGAGTGCGTCTGTTCAATTTTATTCCTTTGATCGTCGTGTGATTGTTCATTCATAAATTTGAATTCTATTAGACTATCACTTAAATAATTTTGTTTCTTTTTTTCTTGGAGAATTCAATCAAAAAATAGTAATATCTTAGCCATGTAGTAATGTTTGGGTCTTTTTTCCTTGAATAGATAGTTTTGAGACTGACGCAATCACGTAGCTAAATTATTCCCTTTACTAAAAATCAACAGGAAATTAATAAAGAATTTAATAAAGTTATTGATTAAATAGATGTGAAAAATAAAACCTAAGAACCTTGAGATTGATATTTATTGATGTATTTTCATATAAATACATTTATTATAATATATTTATTTTTAATTGTTAAATTTTTTGGTATACTTATACTACACTTACAAGTTAGATAGGTGCCTCATGATTGATATCTCTCGACCTATGTAAGATAGTAAATAAATACTAGCAATCACATGTGTACAATGCAATGTGAACGCCGAAAGATATATTTTATTAGATTTAGAGGGATAGCTATTACTTTTGTAGTTGACGTTGATAAGGGGTGTGATTGATTTTGTAAGTGTAGGAATATAGATAAAGCATTTCATTTAAAGGTTTTATCTCTACATTTCAAATTTGTTACAAATTCGTAAATATACATTTGCAAATTTTATATCACGAGTGGTAGCATTTTACGGAATATTTTATTTGAATTAATCATGAATACATGAAGTCTTCCATACATTTGCAGATTTTATATCATGAGTGGTAGCCTTTTGTGGCACTGAACATGAATACATTTGATACCGCTTTGGATAATTAATTACTTTTATAGTTGATGTGGTTTGTAATTATTTGGGGGGAATTATGTTAGTGTTGGAACATGTTTGAGAAGGTGGTTGCATTGATTGTTTGGTTGTTTTTTGTAGTAAAAATTTTTCTGTACTGTCGATAACATGTTGATAAGGGGTGTGATTGATAGTAGAAGTGTTGGAATATAGGTGAAACATTACATTGAAAGGTTCTATCAGTACTTTTTCAATTTGTTACAAATTCATACTATACATTTGCAAATCATATATCATGAGTGGTAGCCTTTTGTGGACTATTTTATTTGAACTAAACATGAATACATGAAGACTTCCATATATTTGCAAATTTTATATCATAGAGTGGTAGCCTTTTGTGGGCATTTTTATTTGCACTAAACATGAATAAATTTATTCGCAATAAAACATGAATACATTTGCTACCCCTTGAACGACACTTCCGCTTTGGATACAAGTAGTGTTGAGTATGGTAGTGGTGGAGGTGTTATCAAAGTAGAGCCTAGTATTTACAATGGGTTGTTTTGGTTAAGTGAAATTATTCTTGACTCCTATGTTCTAAGTCACCTCTAAGTCACCTAATTCTACATGCATGGGTAATTTTTGAGTACCTTTCAACTAAAAAAGGAGGGGAAATGTGTAGATTGTTGAGGGAGGGAACTCTGGAGAAAGTTGTGAATGTCAGACCATGCCTTTCAATGGTTCCAATGTCAACAGTTGTTTTATGCAAAGTATAACAAATGAGTGAATCATGTGATTTCATCTTGTAAGTTTCCAATATCGGGGCCCTTATAAATATCTTGTGTAATAAGGAAGTGCATGGTGTTTTTTCAAAAGCATGCCCCTAGCATATTTTTCTTTTGTTCCAATTCTTTCTCTGAATTGGTATTTGTAAAAAGAATTAAAATATGGTGCCTCTAATTATTTTTCACATGCAAGAGGCACATGCCCACATTCATAACTTGTACATCTTGTACTGTAGATGATAGGGAAAAGGAGAAGAATTTAAATTAAGGCTTAAAAGGACCAGAAAGGCCTTTATATGGAGATTTAGCCTTAATATTTAGTAATTTAGAGAAAACATTGAATGTCATAGTTTATCCATCCGCATGACATGTAACATTGGTAGCATTATTGAATTTTTTTTGGACTTCTTTTTGTTTAGTTTTGGTTGTGTTGTTATGCTCAACAACCTGTTTTTTGTTGGCTTCTATAAGGATTTCGTCATATATGGATCTCATTTTTTTGTTATTGTATTCTTTGAGCATTCTCTGATATAAAAAACATTTATGGAGTTTCAAATACAACCACCTTATTTTTGGGCAAATGAATGCATCTTAAAATCAATAATAAAAGCATATCAATAAAATAAATCTATGAATGATATTCTTCTCGATTCATTTGTTTAAGATATTTTTGTCCAGAAACATCTATCTCACGCCGTATAGGATTCAAAATTGTAACATCCCTTTCAAAAACACAAGTTCTTCACCATTAAACCAACTTGAAACTATACAACAAACTATTTTACGGACTTGATTGCATGTTAATGAAATAACCATAAATGGAACAAGTAGCCATTAACAAAACATACTGCTCTCAAAACATTCTCAAGGGAAAAAATGAATAGATTCTTCTTTGTAAAAGGCTATAAAAATTCCAGAAACAACATCAAAATGAACCCCACTCGGAGTCAGTCATATGTTACAGGCCTTCCAAACATAACAAAAAAAAATCATATGTATGATTATATATATATGAGGTATCTACCACACCAAGGCAGGGGCACATGAAATTGATGAAAATCGCACAAACCATAATAAATCTATCTCCACCTAGTCCTGCGATTGGGGCTACTTGTTTCACCATCACTCTCATTTGTTCCTTTGCCATTTGGTTTAGAATTTTCTCCCACATTCTCATGATGAGCATTAGCAGCCTCGCACCCTATTCGACAGTCCTATTCACATGAAGTCACAGTCTTATAATTTAGGTTTCACAAACAGAAATAGAAGCAAAAACATACACACACACAAAAAACATATATATAAAGTTACACACATATACATACATCGCGAAATGGGGTCTTATCTACTTCTAGCATGTGTATAACATGCCCCATCTTAGGCCTCTTGTTAGCATCCGGGTCAACATAGTGAAGGGATACCAACAATGCTCATTTCAAAGCTCTAGATGAGGGTTTCTCTTCCAGTAATGGGTCTACCACTTCCCTTGACCTCCTCTTCCCCACCATCATTTTCAACCATTCTACCAAATTAACCTGCAAAAACAAAAAAAATGATCTTCATGTCAAGAAAACAAGGTATGTGGTAAAATTACATAGAAAATTTGTTTACTCCTCATGGCCCATCATCAGAATGAGTAATGTGGATTACACGTCCTCTTAACTCCATTTTTACATCTAGTGGTAAGTAGCCCCTAATGTTTATATATAATTAAAATAGTTGAATGGTCCTGTAAAATTAAAGTTGTTGAGTGGTACTGTAAACAGTAAAACTACAACCATCTTAGAATTGAGAAAGGGAACACTCATCCTATTTCCAATGAACCATAAAATAAAGTAGAATAATAGAATGGAAAAAAAGAGCTCACCCCAACATGGAGAATGTGACAAAATAGATAAAGATTACACTTTACAAAAATAACAATTTAGATTTCTACAGGATAATAGATTTAATACAAAAATTTGTTTATCTAACTTAAGTCATTTGTTATTGTAAATTCAAGGTATGAAAAACATCATAAACATGGGAGTGAAAGGATTTGTGAATTTAAATACCTCTCCAGCAGTTCTCCCATAATCGACATGGTTTCTTCCTGAAATTATCTCCATTATAAGTACTCCAAAATTGTACACGTCGCTTCTCTCATTCAGAATTCATGTGCTGGCATACTCATGTGCCACATACTTGGATAGGAAAGACAACCACAAAAAAAATTCCATCAAGAGAGATCCCAAATGCCCAACATCCCAATCAAATTTTTTCCATGGTCTGATGGTAGGTTGGGATGCCCAATAAGCCACTTCATTTTTGTGTTAAAATTCTTTTGATGGAAAGCAATTTTCCATCCCAACATTCCAATCAATTTTTTCCATGGTCTGATAATAAGGTTGGGATGCCGAATGAGCCACTTGATTTTGTGTGTTGGAATTCTTCTCATGGAAAGAAATTTTCCATGCTACTAGTTTTATGATTTAGCACAGTTGCAAAGGTGAGGGATTTGAATTACAGAATTAGCCATAAAGCAGGATTGGGATAAGTACTCACCCAAAAGTCCCCATTACCCTAGTTGTAACATAACTCTTCTCTATTCCCAGAAGCTTGGCCAACCCAAAATCAGAAACTTTGGAATTTCATTGTCTGTCCAGAAGAATGTTGCTTGATTTTATCTCTCTGTGAACCACCTTGGGCTCTAACCCCTCATGTAGATATGCTAGCCTGTAACAACATTCATGATCATAAATCAGATGGATTTCCCACATTGTTGTCAACAACATACATTGCTGCAAATGTGAAGCCTTATGTTGATATGTGTACTACAAATACAAATCCTATATATTATTATTGTGATGGATTACCATTTGGTTGTTCCAAGAATAATTCTCATTCGGATCTCCCATGTGAGAGCACTGAAAGATCCCAAATCTCCATGAAGCCATTGCTCTAATTTTCCATTGTCAACGAACTCGTACACGAGCATCATGTGAGTGTTCATCAAGTAACAGTCATCAGGTATAACCTATAGCAAACAAAAATGTGTATACTGCAATGCCCATTATACATGATATCTAGAATATAGAAACCTATACAATGAAAAATTATAACTTACACTTGAAATTTATAACTTACAAACAAAATGTTAAAGCAAGATGAAAATTAGATAATAACAACTCCACATGACTGAACTAAAGCTACCCTGAAACATTGAGATAATACATGTGCTCCTCATAACCATCCTAATGGAAAACCATTCAATAAGACATTTCCCGTAATGATATGTTACTCTATGCCTTTCATATATCTCTATGTACAAACCATTGTGAGGGATGTTTTCTCAAGGATGTCTATATGATATTATATACTTAGCACATAATACCATTTTCAGAGAGTGATAGATAAAATATGCAGATCGTACATGTGAAAATATATATTTATGTGTTCATTTTGCATTGAAAGAAATGCAATTAAGCAACCATCTGCCAACTGTTACCTGGAACAAAACAATCTTGATTCAAGTTAATATATATACCCACACTAGTCTTAAGACACATAAGAGTTCAATCCTACAACTAAGAAGAACTTTTAACATCCATGAGGCTAGTTGCACTTCTGTTTGAGTACTAATAAGTTTTAAAAACTGGTTACAAATTTCACTTCAATCCCTAACTACTGTCATTTTTTACTTCAAAAAATTAATACAATAATCAACTACTAAACGTTTTTGTTATATCAGTCAATCCTCCAACCAGGTGGAAGTTCATCACAAGATTAATACTGGACCTACATTTATGCTTTTTCATGTCAACATGACCTCGATCCATTTGATAAATTTGAGAATGACACAACAAACATTACTTATACTAATGGAAAACAGAGCTCAAGAGTTATATCATTCTTGATACCTACACTAATTGAAGTTATCAGAGCCAAAGAAGAGTCTTTAGAAAGCTTATGTGGGGAGGAAATTGCAATAATTATCTTACAGAAAGGATAGATTTCCCATACTGCAATAACTATCTTACAGAAAATTCAGATTTCACAAATTGCTTAACTCGCTGGGAATGGATCCCATAAAAGCACATCCCATCAAGATCCTGAACAGAGCAACGATCAAATGTGTTTCTCAGTTTTGAAGTGAGATGCTAAACCCATGCAAAAAGAATAAATTTTACAGGCTTACAATGTATCGAGGTGAAGCAATTGACCAATGGAGTTTGGGATCTGACCAGTTAACTCTTTGTTGTAGGATAAATCTTTGTGTCACAAAATGCAGTAGATAATAATACTCATAAACAGTTAAACAATGCTAAATATAGGAAAAAACTTGTCTAGGATAGCTCATAATCCATATTATATGTAGGAGAGACTGTGATTTTTAACAAAGATACTGACAATTTGATATCGATAAATGACATACACAAAGAATCAAGAAAAATTTGAAGAATTAATTCTGGCTTAATCCTTTTGATGTTGTGTTGAATGACAAAAATACAAAGGATAAAGAAATACCAATCAACTCCATTGCAAAATATGAAGGGTACACAATAACTGTGGTAACATGGTCAAGAGACATACTGAAATTCATTTGTATGCTCCAGCTTTCGACTTCCTTGAATTGTGGAATGCTTGTCTTTCACCTCATAGAGGAGTGAGCTTTCTTGAGGAACTTTGTTTTGCAACTTACGTAGTGATGCAACCACAACTTGGCATACCTACGTCAATGGACTACCTCCAGGTTTTTGGAATCTATACAGTGGTGTCCCAGAAAAGAAACTCCCTATGGCTATAGCCATAAATGCTGTTGGAATTCCAAATCCCCATCCCCACCCAACATTGTCCTGAACCCATACAAGAACACTTCTTGAAACAAGTGCATCAACATTGACTGAGAAATAAAACCAATTGAATAAAGACCCCTTTTTCGTCCTTTCTGTTGGATCAGTTTCATCAAATTGGTCTGCCCCAAAAGAAGAAACACAAGGCTTGATGCCTCCTATTCCTAATGCAATCAGGTAAATCCCAAGAAAAAATACATCAGATTGAAGTGTAGTTGTTGTTGGACATACATCGCCTGTACATGATGAAGGTTGTAAGGCAGAAATAGAGGCTGAAACAGTTAAAGTAGCCATTCCCTGTAAAATTTTGGTAGCAATTGTCAGTGGCTTATTCTAGGCAACATGCCCACTAATTAAAAAATGGCCAATAAGATCCAAATGGCCATAGGAAAAATTTGAAAATAGAGGACTGGGTGAATCAAACTTATAAAAGAATAATTGGATATGCCCAACCTTTTATTCACTTGTGAGCTTGGTTGAGTTTCGTGTTGTTTTCCAGGGTTCCAATTTCAACTCAGGTTTGCCCCACACAAATGACACATGAGTCAAAGGGATGAGACCAGGGGAAAGTCCTAGGGGACTTTGGTACAATAGATAAACTCGAGACCTTCTGACCTGCTATCTAAGCTAAAGAATATGGATGTGGGTTTTTTCTTGAAGGATCCAATGATAAAAGAAAAAGAAAGAAATATTAGGTAAGGTGTATTCATACCATAAAATAAATTGTTGAGAAAACATCAATAGTCCAGTATCGTCCCCAATATGCATCAACCAAAACTGCCCCCAAAAGTGGTGTGAGATAGCATGTGCCTGACAAGGTAGTTACATTTTTTGTTGCAGTTACATTCCCTTGATGTAATATTGTAGTCAAATAAGTCACCAAATTTATATTGATGCCATAGTATGTCAATCGATCACAACACTCATTTCCTACAAATTGTAAGAAATGCAATCAAATGTTAACAATATGCAATGTAAAATGTTGGCACCCACAGGCCAAAATGTAGCACACTCTAAAGTTGATAGCAACATGCTTGAGCCACAAGGGATTTTTGCTCATTGGTAATCAACAATTTGACTTGACCCTCCATGCTCCTTCCTGAAGAGTTCAACATCTTCATCTCCTTGTCTTCTGTTTCTCTTCACATGAGAAGTGTGGGCCTATAAGAACTATTTGCACTCCTCTATGTTCCTAATGATACTCCAATGTAGCTCCTAGTAGACTTGATGATTTGATCCCTTTAAGCTATTCATGAATATGATATTTCTATTATGTTTGTTTTTTTTTGACTTAATGATCTTACCAAGGGGTTTCTGCATAATACAACTCTTCAAGTGTTTATATTCTTTACTCTGTTTTAGCAATTACCATGTAATACAAAATTCAAATGGATGTTTGATACTAAGGTGTTCTACCATTATGTATATTTTTATTTGTATTATCTGAATGGATCAAGAGGATTTAATGGCGAAAGTTAGCTTTTTAATGTACGCATGAACGACATGTAAAATTCATGACTTACAATGATTGGAGGTCAATTAGAGAGCCTATATCGCTAGGTAGAATTCCTTTCCGATTCATAGTTGATAAGCTCCTGCACCAATACAGAATAATAAATATTATATACTGTTGCACCTGAATTCTATGATTATGAGAGAGAAGCGTGAGATAGTATACAAAGAGGTAACTTTGGATCCACACCTTTAAAAATAGTCATCTGTTTGGGTCCGGTCCTCCCTTGCAACACCTCTAGGAAGGAATGATCTGTAGGATAAACTCCTGCCCGCACAGCACGAATAGGTACATCAATGAATCCCTCTCCAACAATAGCATTTCCTTCATCCAGACGAGCGGGGGAACCCACCACGCCAACTCCTTGATCAGTATGTTGTGCACCGTCAAAAATAGGGGTTTTCGTGTTCAAGGCTGCAACTGATTGGGGGCTCGAAGACATGTTCGCAAAAGTAAACGAAAGGGCTAAAAGAGTTGTCATAGTTCAAGTGCCCATAAACCCTAATCCAAGATCAGAAAGGGTGGACGCGACTTGAACTTCCACTGCGATCATTGAAGCCAAATCGGTCAAATTTTGCAGAGGAAGATCGGAAACTAAAAATTTGTAGGGAAAACAACTTTCGAATCCTCCTGCAATACCCACAACAAAAAAACCCTAAATACCAAATGCCCAAACTACTGAGCGCAGTCTTCCAGCCCTGCATCCTCTAGCAACGATAATGAAACTGGGTGCACGAATGCAAAAACAATGAAAACAACTTAGAAACAACTTTAAAAAGTAAAAACGTCCAAGCGGCCACCAAAGTTACCATAGTCGCGGAAACATCCAGGAAGGCCATTCCTCATAGAGGGAACGCCTTTGGCGTAATAATTAGAATATATAACTATATGGGAGGTTTAATATGTTACTTTGACGGAAACCAATATCCAAGTACCTATGCCCCGTCCGTATTTGTTTTTTGTAAAATATAAAAGAGAAGTCGCGAAGGTGCTAGAGAAACCTGGAGTCTTCCACATGTAGCAGCGGGAAGGTGTTTAAAATCCGTCATTCCTGACCACAATGTACTGCACGGAAAACGTTTCGTCGGTCGATCAATTCCTCTGTTGTTTGTTTCAAGGCGACTACTTTCGTAGCATCGTTTCAGTGCGATTCACGTAATCGGTAAGTTTATGTGAATGTAGCATTTGGATTATCCAAGGAGTGTTAATTTCCCCTCTTTTTAGGCATGTGAAGAATTTGTGGGTTGATTAAGGGAAATGGACAGTTGCAGGGTTTTGAGGTATTGAGAAGAAAATGGATCCTCTGTTGAGCACGCTGCTGGGGGTTTCTGACGAAGTGGAGAGAAGCACCTCAACGCCCCCACACGCACTTACATTCGCGACACCAAGGCCATGGCTTCTACCCCTGCCGATGTCAAAGAATACCCCAATTCTTATGTCTTTGTCGTCGACATGCCTGGTCTTAAATCCAACGATATCAAGGTATTTCCATTTCTGCTTCGAAACCCTTGGCACTGGTATTTACAATATTTTGTACACATTAGGATTTTAGAGGATTCGAAACCCTAACTCCCAAATTTTGTGCGTGTGAAAATTACGAAGGTTCAAGTGGAGGATGAGAATGTGCTGACAATCAGCGGGAGAGCGAGAAGAGGGGAGATGATCAAGAAGCCAAGTACATTCGGATGGAACGCAGCCTTGGCAAAATTATGCGGTAAATTTGCTCTGCCAAACAATAGCAATCTGGAAGCCATTTCTGCTACTTGTCATGACGGAGTGCTGAGCGTTACTGTTCCCAAGTTGCCTCCTCCTGAGCCCTAAGAAGCCTAAGACAATTCAAGTTAATGTTGCTTAGAGGTTTCTCATGCTTTTGGCTGCCTCAGTTTGGCCTATTTTGTCCTGGTGTAGCGTACCGTTTTCGTTTACATCTCTGTGTAGGGTATATTATATGGGATCTACACAGCCATGCCCTCTTTCTTATGCCTGTACCGTTTTCTTCCTTAAACAATAAAACGCTGTGACAATGTTTGTTTTATTTTATGGTTGGGAAAATGTTAACTCCACATTGGGACCAATGTAATGATTTATGTGGCAAATGTTTACTTACAAGAATGTATAAGTGAATGAAGTAGAATTGAATTCAGCAAAGACCAATATAATAATTGTTGTGGCACAACTTCAAAGGATAAGTCACTTTAAATTGAAAGTTAAAATTATTTTCTTATAAAGGTAAAATGGAAATCCAAAAACAGGATAAAAAGACCACAAACTAATATTTTTTTTTGAACTCAAATTATGGAATGTAATAAAAAAAAAAAAATAGATATAATCAATTAATTTTCTTACAAATATGTGTTACATTAACATTTTGCCTTTTTACTCTTAAAAAATTAAAAAATAAAAATATATTTTTTTAATATAAATTTGAATGTTTTTCTCAATGTATAGGCAATTAATTTTGTTGAAAATCTGTGCATCAAAACATTTCCCAATATTTTTCTAAACCATACTAATAATAATTCTAATTAAAATAAATAAATTTTAAATATTTTCTTATTAATCAATAGATACTAATGTTAATGTTGAACGTGTGTATGTGTTTGTAAATGCGTGAGATTAATAATATTATAATTATTTTAAATTTAGCTATTTATTTAGAATTATATTAGTTCAAATTCTTTATTTAAAATTAAAAACATTTGTTGAGTCGTTCGTTGATCAAATCTTTCATATATGTTGTCTATGTTTATTCGAGACAAAACCTGTTGTTATAAACTTCTAGGGTTTCCATTTCTACCTCTATCTTTTTGAGGCTTATTCATTCTACATGTCACTAGTGAGTATAGGGATATATGAGGACAATTGTTGATACACATGGATGGATTTTCTCAATATGAATGTGATACAATACATTTGAGGTATATTCTCCTATGTTTCATAATACTTATACATATGTGAATAATTTGTTTATATATAAAAAAAAAATCATAGACAACCTTACAAGTGTATACTCTAATGTTGTAATCTTTGCTAATAGTATGTGGACTACCTTTTTCAAATGTTTGCGAGGGGAAAGATCTCATCATTATTCTAATGCTGATAAATTATGCTTACTAAAATGAATAATTATTTGTAGCTAATGAGTTTTAATATTCATTCTCTCAAAGTTTTGTCTCCTTTATAAGAATCAATCATGCTTGATAAGTTCTAATATTTCAATGAGTTATGTCACACTTTAAAAGAGTGAAGAAGCCATACTACTTACGGTGAACAAGGTTTGTAAACATCTGTAGTTTGATCAATACACTATTATTTCTAATAGTGCACCAACTATTTTTCCCTTTGCAAATTGACAGCACACCGCCGATTAAAACTTATCTAGACACCTTTCTCACGACATCTTTTTGGTCGTTTTCCCTCCTATAAACCACTTAAATAGGTTGTTATAGCCTCATTCTAACTGCATTAACTTCTTATTCCCTTTGAACTTGCTTCTACTAGCCCCTGGAATATCAATCCACTTTGGTTGGATTGATTAAGCCCTTCAGAAACCCCTTCCAGAACCCTAATTACTCTCTAAAAGAGATTAATTAGTCTAACATAGGTTAATTACCCTAAACATAGTCAAATCACACTTTGACTTGTTAAAAGTGCTTTTTGGATTTTAGTATTTGTCTCACATGCACCCAAATCTCCCATTGCTGCAAACCAAAAACTATAATTAGAGTTATACCCCCTCCCTATTTTCCTAAGAATTCTCTCTTCTTCCCAGAATAGATTATAGTATTTTGCTTAGGCTTTAGATTGCATTTCACTTTCTTCCATTGAGCTAAATAGCATTTGCTTTTGTATTTCATAGCACTAACATGGAGTAAAAGGGAAGATCCATTGGCCTTGAAGCTATTAATGAGGAGATCTTTTTCTATTAAACACATAATTGAATACTTAAACCTTCTTAGGTTCATTATTTCAAGCTTTCAAATAATACAGGTTAACTTCATTTGTTTAGTTTGCATGTTTATTTCAAATTAATGAATGCAAAAAAGAAAACCTTGCTCATTTCTTATCACATGGTCCATTAATCAGATTGTTAAAATCCTTTATTGTTTCTTTAGAGATTCTTACTCCAAATCCATGGCTTTTGTAACTTTTCATTTAACACATTTGGCACACTCGGTGGGACCCTTCTGTCCATCCTCCATTAATGGAGGTCTTTTAGGGTTTTCAAAGTTCATTTTCAAGTTTTTGGGTCAAATCACTTGTTATTTCCTCATTTTTGTTTCTAACCCTAGATAAAATGACTTTCATTTGCATGTATTTTGTGGGTTTGATATAGAAATAGGACACTTTGACTAATAATTAACATGTCTGCTCTTAAAAATTTGAAAATCCGTGAGTTTTGCAAGTTTTTAAGAGGGTGTGTATAGGTGTTTACAAAGGGCACATACACGTTTAAAACCCTAGTGTCTTCATCAAGACAGGTGCGTACCTGTCTTACAGTCCTTACCATTTGGAGATCTCACTTTGACAGAAATGGACACGCGTCTCTGTCATCTGGGACACGTATCCGCTTCTCTGGCCATGTATCTATTAAAGACTTGATTGTGTGAGACTGTGTAAAATTTTCACCGCTACAGGGACGTGCACGCGTCTCTGTCATATGGAAAGCGTATCCGCCTCTCTGGCGACACATGCGTAAATGGTCTGACTGTGTAAAACATTTGACAATTTCTTGTTTCAAACAGTAGTGCGTACACGTCGAAACCTAAGCATCTATGTCAATATACGCGTGTCTCTGTAATGTTGTATGCCTCTGTGTTTTATTGCATTGGGTTTCATTAATTTTTAATTGCATGCGTACTCATTGAGTAGGGTGCATATCCATCGGTTGGGAAGCACTGGTGTTGGTATCGACGCGCAGGTGTTTGTATTAAAATTAGAAATTTTATAGTCTACAATTTTATTTTCTTCTGAACCATTACTGCAGGTTTTTAGGACTAACAATTCAAAAAACAATGTTTTTTCTTGGTGCTTCAGTTTGCATAGTTAAAGTGTTTTGTTCTTGGCTTAAAATAGCTTGGTACAAGTGCGTATGCTCTCTCCTCGTGTCTTCAAAGGTGATCTTGGAGATCAAAAACACTTATACAAAAACTCATATTGATTGTTCAAAAACACTTGTTTTATGAAGGATGAAGTAAAACTCTCATGTGATTTCAGTAGGGTTTTTCATTTTGCGTATGCTCTTCCTTCGCGTCTTTTATCAATCTTACGAATCAAAAGCAAAGTGTAAAGTTCTCTTTCTTGGCATCAACCTACAAATTACTAAAACTTGTTGTCTACAGGGCCTAACGATTGTCAAAGAAAGGAGTCAAAAACAAAAAATTATTAATATACATATTCTCGCAGGTTGCCAAATGGTGTGCTACTTAAAACCACATTAAGTTAAGCAAGATAAAAAACATACCATACTCAAAACATTGTATTGCAGGTTTCGGAAAGGGTACGTCCATATCCGCTCAACTGGAACATAACCCCTTTGGCATATTGCCTTAAGCTATAACAATGGGGGTGGTTCCAAGAACCCTAAAGTAATCCACCGCTGAGTAACCTCGCGGATAAAACAAGAAGCGCTCTACTTACCCACTTGACTAGTACGCCTTGTGAGATAGAGTTACCGATTGTCCATAGGGCGACCCCGGTGAGAGTACACGTGGACGCGTTTATTGCCCATTGTGCTTAAAGGGGGTAAAGTAAAGCCGAGATACTCCCAAACTAGTCATTGCGACTTTTTGGGTAAATCATGCTCGCTTAAGACAACTTTGTAACACCTAGGTGAGAGAACTTATTAAGGAGACCATTTTGTCTTGGAGCCCACTTTACTAGTCCATTGTTGCGTCAATCCATCATGAAGTGACAACTCATCTGGAATTTGAACCTTTTTTATCGAACAAGGCAAAGAACCCTTGTGATTTTGATCTAAGTGTCTTTCATCACGAAAACTAAACCACATCTCACTTTCCCATAGTTTATTCTTGTCCTCGAATGAGGCAAAACTCTGCCCAAGTGATACTTGGTTTGTTTTCATCTTTTTTTATCTATACCCTTGCATTCTCACCGCCCACCTTTTCAGGGTGAGAAAGGTGCATACCTTGCACGTTTTTTTATTAGAGATAGTGCTTGCCACTTTTTTGTCCATTTACGTCCATCCATGTTTGCGGCTAGGTTGTTAAACGTCTAAAGTGCGTAGGTACGCTTTTCGTATCTTTGATAAAATTCCTTCCATCTTGATTTCAAGATCATCTTCACAGTTGTGTGTACGATTCATCTTTTGTCTCTTCTTGAGTTGATAGTTTTGTTCGCATCTTAAACACACAATCTTGGTATTTACATTGTATTCTCATTTTGTGAGAAAATGGTATAAGCCCCTTTATTGCGCGGTTACGCTTCTCACACGATTTAAAACTCCTTGCTATACTTATTACTGGGTTTTGGTTTCGATGTCATCTGAGTCTTCTTGAAAAGTTTCAATAACGCCTTATCTATATCATAATGAGGTTGTCATGGTACTAACACCTTGCTTGCTTGGTTAATGTATCACGGTGACATTGTTACACTATATTTATTCGCGAATTCCATTTTTCAGAAGGTTTGGCTTTCATTGGCATTCAAACTAAGTTTTACATATACCTTGTCGAGAGATTGCGACAACATCACGCCAGTGTTTAGGCCTTGTTAGGGTTCTAACTTGACCTACATATTGGTACATCATTGTCGCTATTTGTTTTTTGGGCGTAGGATGGGTAACAACAAACTAAGTGATCATAACATTAAGGTGTGCATATGAGTGTTCCTTGATAAAGACGATTGCATAACCCTACATCTAGGAAACACTGTGGTATAGTTCAAACATTATCTTGAGTGGCTTGCAAAAACCATATACTTAGGGGTCGCACTAGCTACATACCAAACGTCTGCTAGTAATGCCTAAAATCATAAAAATGGCAGCCAAATCAAATGTGCATGATATAAGGGAAAACCCTTTCGACACTTTCCCATTTAGTGGTCACAATTTAGCACCGCTCTTTTCTCAAGTCAAAGATACATAGACGCTAATTGATCATATTGGAGAAGAATCAGACTCTTTCGGATAACAACAAAGGTTAGACCTAAATAGATTTGATGAACTCCTATATTATAATAAAGATCAAGTACTCGCAAGAGTCTTAGCATTAGGAGCTAAACTTACGCACGAGTGCGAAGAAGAAACAAAGGTCATTAACTGTAATTTAGGAGAACGAAGATTCGTCTTAGACACAGATAACCCTTTTGATGTGGGATACGCTTCCACTTCTAGGCAACATAAGGCTATTGTCGAAGGTGAACTATCACGAAAGCCTCATTATAAAGCTTCACGTAAAGTGAAAACTGAGCGTAAAGCTTCCCCTCCTCCAAAATTTGATGAAGAAGAGGACCCCCTGGTTGAGGAGGCGATACTCCAAAAACAGATCTTGACGTTGAGTCAGAAACTAGCAAACCTAGGCTCTTTAAGAAGAAACATGTACAAAGACGAAGAAAAAAACAAACTTAAAGAGTTTCAATTTGATCCACATACATACTATACCTTTAAAGCAACTCAGGCGCAAAGGCCAATGTTGCCTACTAAAGAGCAACTCATTCAGGAGGAATTGAAATCTATGAATGATACGCTTACTACATTACAATAGGGAAATGTAGGCCAAAATAGAAAATATTCATATGAAGAACTATGTCCCTACCCCTTCAATAAGGACATGTTACAACATCCTTTCCTAAAACACTTTACGATTCCCAAGTTTGATAAGTACAAGTGCAAAAGTGATCCTCGTGATCATATAAAATACTTCTACATGGCTTGCCAAGAGGTCACATATAGCGATAATTTCTTGATACGACTCTTTCCTCACAACCTTGGAGCAGTAGGATTAGAATGGTTCTATAGCATACCCAAGGGCTCCATTACAACATGGCCCCATTGGCAAAGAAATTTGTAAGGCATTACTCCTATAATATGGAAATTGACATCACAATGAATGATCTATGCAACACAAAACAAAAACCCAATGAGACATTTGCAGGATTTTTACAATGATGGCGTGGGTTAGCTAGTCACTTTCCTTGTGCCTTACCAGAAAAACAATTAGTGAGTATATTTGTTCCTAACTTGAACCCTGAAATAGCCTTTCACTTGCAAATTCATTGTGGCTCAAACTTCAAAGAAGTCATAGAGAAAGGTAGTCAAATTGAGAAAGCACTCATTGCCAAGGGAACGCTTAAACATGTTACTAAAAACAAGCATGAAGCCAAATCTGCAGACAAACCTAAATTCTTCAATAAGAATAAACATGTTATTGGTGATGGCATTACAGACTCCAAGAGAGTCCAAGCCGTACAGACAAGCCGACTCTTAAAGCTTTCGCAAGGACCTCATCCTAAAGCACCTACAAAATGTACGTTTACATCCTTAACAAAATCCTTATCTACCATCCTAAAATAATTAGATGACACAAAAATGGTAGAATATCCAACTACAACAGTACCATATCCAGAGGATGCTCCAAAACCGGTTTGTTTCAAAGATCATGAATATTGCAACTTCCACCATGTTAAAGGACACAAAACGGATAGATGTTTAAGA
Source organism: Taxus chinensis (assembly GCA_019776745.2). Taxonomy (NCBI): domain Eukaryota; kingdom Viridiplantae; phylum Streptophyta; class Pinopsida; order Cupressales; family Taxaceae; genus Taxus; species Taxus chinensis. The sequence goes on along the minus strand of CM034152.1, from coordinate 712,888,707 downwards.
TTGCACCATTATATCTAAGACCTCATAGAGGAAGGGAAGATTGCTGTGGATTCTCCCCCTGAGACCGGTAAAAGTTCAAATGAAAAAATGGTTATTTACAAGGAACCTTTTTCTAACCATGCATATAAAAAGAAAAGAAAACCAGATCAAGGGCAAACCTCCAATGACTATAGGATTGCTGCCTATGTGTACCCTACAAATGATAGTCCTTATGATTCCCTCATTGGATGTATTAGCTCATCTAATGAACAGATCAACACCATTCGGATTTTAGAAAAGAGCTGCGCAATCGGGACGAGATGTGCCCGCTTAGTCATACCAGAACCTATGCCAATCCCTCAGGAAGGTCATTATAATTTAATAGAGCAGTTAGATAAAACACCTGCTAGGATATCTATTCTCGATCTCCTCAAGATATCTAATGCCCATAAAAACATACTTTACAAGACTTTGCAAAATTCAGGGATTTCCACAGAGGTAGACCCCATGAACCTTCAAGCCACGATTGCACGCCTAGACACCAACGATCATATTACTTTTGATCATACTGCAATCCCGCATAACAACCCAGACCATAACTTACCCTTATATCTCGAAGTGGTGGTTACCCGTCGCAAAATCAAAAGAGTACTTGTAGATGGGGGATCTTGTCTAAATATTTACACCTTGAAGTTGGTTAAGCAACCAGGCCATTCAGAAACAGAACTGGGAGCTAAAACTATCACAATCACAGCATATGACAATGAAGAAATAGAGTCAGAAGGGATTGTAGTGGTTCCCATGGAGGTAGAACCAACATGTCATGACACAACGTTCCATGTCCTTGACTTGGACCTTCCATACAACATGCTCCTAGGGCACCCATGGATCCATGCCATGCAAGCTATTCCATCAACTTTTCATCAGTGCATCAAGTTACGTCATGAAGGGCAGGTGGTTACCATTTTGGGCGACCCAGAACCATTCACACATTGTAGGGCATTGCACAATTTTTCTCGTGCAGCTTATGAATGTCCTTCTGCGGATGTAGTGATCCCCCTGCAAACAGAGGCTATGAAAAAATGGATAGATTCAGAGTCCCTCATGCCTTACAATCAAGAATTTCCTTCATTGGTCAACCCATTCTCTTCATGGGAGGCAACATCAGCAAATTATGGCCCAGATAATCCATTTACTCTTGAACATGCTTTTTTGATATCAGACTTATCAGTATCCCCTAGGACAAGGGGTAAGTGTTATTTTCAATTCAAGAGCACTCGTGAACAATATCCTAAACCGTTGGAAAAATTTGTCCATAGTGGTCTCCTGTCTGAGGAGAAAATGTTAGAAGATCCTACCAGCAGAGTACCAGAAGGCACCATGGCTTCATGTAATCAAGCACCTCAGTACATCAAAGGTCCACGCATGATGTTTGTCATGGGCTATAGTGGATTTGGATGTGGCATTAATGCACAAGGCCAATTGGAGCCTATCCCTATCCCTCGTTTTAAAGCTGATAAACATCACCTTGGAATAAGGCCCCATGACACTCTACCTTCTAAGAATGATGCCACCTCTTCTAAACGTGAGGACGTTTCATCTCATTCTGATAGTGACACAGATTCCCAATGTAGCCTTTACAAGGATCTTGCCTCCACAAACCTATTCCTAGATTCGTCAGTCCTTACCATATCCGAATCCATTTCCTTAAACAAATGTCAAGTAAACCTTATATATCCTGAACTCATAGATTGGGATCAACAACTTCACGTGCCCCTGGATATCTTTGAAAATGGTGAGGCATTTACAGATTTCATGGGACTCAGGGACTTTATTTTGGCTGGAGACCACAAAAAAGAATTTAAGATTCAACTAGACACCTGTGCCTACTTCGGGGAAGAAGCAGAGATGTGTGGACAGTTGAATAAGAAGGTTGTAAATAAAGCTATACCTACTTCTGAAAAACCACGCAAGAAGGTTAAACGAAAATCTCATAGTAACAAACTCTTTGATAAACTTGTAGACAAACAAAATGAAGAATCTAAAGATGAAATGATTTACCCATTCAAAGATGATCATGAGCTACCACGGGAGGTTGATCTTACTCTTCCCCCTGATCCTATGCGGATGGAAGATGCTTCTAAAATGCTTGTTGAGGAAACAATCAATGTCAACATTGGCTTAGAGGAGCAACCTAGAATAATAAAGTTGGGAGCTTCACTCTCCACTCAGGAACAAAAGACCTTTGTAGAGCTCTTAAAAGAATACGTGGACATATGCAGATATGCCTAGTTTAGACCCAGAGCTAGTTGTGCACAACCTCGTTATGCACCAAGATGCCAGACCAATCAAACAAAAGTTGAGAAAGATGCATCCTAAGGTGGCGCTCTTAGTCAAAGAATAATTGGAAAAGTTGTTAGCTGCTGATTTTCATTAAACCTATTGATTATTCAGAATGGATCTCTAACATAGTTCCAGTACAGAAAAATCTTGTGGGCATCAGAATCTGCACTAATTTTCGTGACATTAATAAGGCATGTCCAAAATATGACTTTCCCCTACCTAACATTGACATGATAGTTGATTCCACTGCTGGCTATGAATGTTGTCCTTAATGGATGGCTTTTCAGGTTATAACCAAATACAAATTGCAGAAGAAGATCAACATAAAACAACATTCATCACCCCTTGGGGAACATTCTGCTACAAAGTCATGCCCTTCAGGCTAAAGAACGCTGGGGCTACTTATCAACGGGCCATGACAATTATTTTTCATGATATGATAAGTGACATCATGGAGGACTATGTTGATGACATCCTAGCAAAATCCAAGAGTAGAAAAGAACACCCTGGAGTATTGAGGCATATTTTTCGGTGTCTACGAGACTATAAGGTTTGCTTGAACCCTAAGAAATGTGTCTTTGGTGTTTTATCAAGAAAGCTCCTAGGGTTCATTGTTTCACAACGAGGGATTGAAGCGGACCCTGCAAAGGTTACAACTATTACGAAAATGCCACCACCTACCACTCTTAAGCAACTAAGGATTCTACAAGGGAAAATTTAGGTAATCCGTCACTTTATTTCATAACTGGCAGATAAGTGCCATCCTTTTACCCATATGCTCAAGAAAGATGTCACCTTCAATTGGGGACTTGACTGTCAGAAGGCCTTTGCGCTACTCAAACAGTACTTGGCCAGCCCACATGTACTCATGCCACCTATCCCAGGTGAACCTCTTATCTTATACGTTTCGGCTACCCAGTTTGCTAAATATTGGAGCATTGCTTTCCCAATATGACTTAGCCCATAAAGAGAGAGTTGTTTATTATCTCAGCCGCACCCTGATCGCATATGAGTTGAATTACCCCCAAATAGAAAAAGCGTGTTTAGCTGGTGTCTTCACATTTCAAAGTATTCACCATTATCTCTTAAATAATAAAACTAAGCTCATATCTAAAGTTGAACCTCTCAAGTACCTTTTATCCAAACCCACCCTCATAGGCCGAATGGCTAATTGGATCATTCTCTTGAGTGAATTTGATATCGATTTTGTGAATCAGAAGTCTTTAAAAGGACAGGTACTGGATGATCAGTTGGCAAAATCTCCTCTCCCAGGAATGGAACCTCTATGATTAGATTTACCAGATGCATCTATGATGTATATTGAGGAATCCGTAGAATGGCAAGTCCATTTTGATGGATCTTTTAACTTCCATGGATCTAGAGCAGGAGTGGTGCTCATCACTCCAACAAGAGATTTCATCCCATGAGCATTCCAGATGGGATTCCCATGCATAAAAAACATCATAGAGTACGAAGCACTCATTGCTGGCCTCAAGCTAGCTATTACATGAAACATCAGACAACTGTGGGTCATTAGGGACTCTCAACTTATCATAAAGCAAGTTAATGATGAGTACAAGGTTAAAGATGAGAAGCTTATTCTGTATAAAAAATGGTTGAAACTTTGAAGGAATATTTCACACAAGTCATATTTGAACAAAAACCAAGGTCGCATAATAGATCTGTGGATGCTATGGCTACTATTGGGTCTCTCCTACGCATAGCACCTGAAGAAAGCAAGATGCCTTTCTTCGTGGAACATTTACAAGTACCTGCATATGATATGTCAGAGTCATGTTTGGCATGTGAAGTTTTTGGTCCTTTATCCCCTTGGTATGACCCTATCTGCCAATACCTACATGATGTCACTCGTCCACCCAACGTCACCCATTCTGAAAAGAAAGCCCTTATTCACCACATAGCCCGTTATACCCTCCTAGGAGGCACCCTTTATCATCATGGCTACAATGGGGAATGTGCTTCGCTATTTGGATGTTGTTAATTCTATCCACGCAATTAATGAATTACATGGTGGTATTTGTGGAGCACATACTAGTGACATGGTCTTAGCTAAAAATCTATTGAGGGTAGCTATTATTGGCCTACCATGGAATCTGATTGTTGCAACTTCGTATAAAGAAGTGTGAACTATGCCAAAAACATGGAAATTTAATACATGCATCAGCACAGGCCTTACAGCCTATTGCAACGCCATGGCCATTCTCTAAATGGGGTTTGGATCTCATAGGGAAGCTTCATCCTTCTTCATCAGATGGTCATACTCACATCATCACTGCCACCGAATACTTTACCAAATGGGTAGAGGTTGTCCCTCTTACCTATGTCACCGGTGCACATATTTCAAAATTCATCATGAACCATCTCATATGCCGTTACGGGATCCCCTCGGCCATTGCCACCAATAATGGTAAATCCTTAAAAAAAATGGTTAAAACATTGTGTCAATGCTTCCATATCCAACTTAAGTGGTCTACCCCTTATTAACCTCAAGGTAATGGATAGGCAGAAGCCACCAATAAGACCCTTGTGTGGATTATGGAGAAAATGGTCAGTAAAACCAGCCGTAATTGACATCTACAGATACATCCTGCCCTCTGGGCCTATCGCACCTCCATCCGCACTCCTACTGGTGTGACCCCATATTCACTTGTCTATGGCACTAAAGCCATCATACCATTGGAAGTGGAGCTTCCCTCCCTGAGAATATCCCTCAGAGACTATCTTGATAAAGACGAGGACTATAGAGTTGCGCGCTTAGCAGAGTTAGATCTATTAGATGAAAGGCGCATGAGATCACTCAATCAGTTAAAAGTCTATCTGAATAGAGTATCTAGGGGGTATAACAAATGCATCATTCATTGGGAGTTTGATGTAGGAGATCTAGTTCTCAAAGAAAATCAGAAGAACACCGTCAAAGATAGAGAAAAGAAAGGAAAGTTCGAGGCTAACTGGTTAGGTCCTTATGTTGTAATTGAAAAATATGGATCAGGGGCCTACAAACTTGCATATTCAGATGGTGAAGAGCTTCTGAAACCTATGAATGCCATGAACCTCAAGCGGTTCTATGCTTAGGCATGACAAGAATATCAAATAAGAACTAAAAATTGGAAAAAACAAGCAAAAAAATGAAAAAATTGAGAAAACAGTAAAGAAAAAGTAGGTCATCCTCATGTGAAAACCACGCAATTGTGGCGCAGTGGGCAGGGCTTTGAGTGAAAACTAGTTTTTGGCACTCAAAGAAGACTCGTCAGACTCAAGTCACTCTTATGGCAGGATGGGTAATTGTCGCCACTTTCTAGGTATGACCTTTTTTTTCTAAGTCTAAGAACCCTACTAGGGCCACCTTTTCCTTGCCATGATCTGGTTTGTTTGCTCTTATATCTGCATAGAGGACATTACCTTTGTATACTCTCATCTAACACTGAGCATAAAAGTACCGTTGCCACCTTCTCGCACATACACGTGTGACATTCTGCCTTTTGTGTATTCCCACATCATGCTGGGGGCATCCACGCTTCTTTTTTCTTGTACATTTCTTTCAAAATAACTTGGAAATACAAAACATTTGGAAAAAGATACACAAAAAACCTAAACATCTGGAAAATTGCCCTTTTCAGGGATAAAGCTACATTCATTTCACAACGTTATCCTAGGAACACCTAAACAACAATGAAAAAACGTAGTTGTGAAAACTTATCTTTTCCAATAAACCCAAAAACATTAGAAAATATGTCAATGTTGTTCCCGTCCAAAAACAAAGTAGTGCTGTATTTGCTTTTAGTTGTTGGTTTGTATGAGATTTGTAGTACTTAGTCTGTTTGTAAGTGTTGGTTCTTTAAAATGGATTCATTTGCTATCTGATTTGAATCTTGTTTTGCATTTTAAAATTAGTATTGCATTGCCATACATTTAGGAAATTCCTCATGCCTTGTAAAATTTTGTAGGGTTCTTTGCTTATTAGAATTCATTGTGCTTGCTTAGATTAGATCCCCATTTAATCTCTTGTCAGTCTTTGCAGGTGTTTTTGTTTAGTTGTATTTTGTTGTGTTGTTTGTATGTGTATATGTGTTTAGTTTTGTTAACTTTTGCTTGTATATTTTTCACAGTTGTTTGTTATCACATCTATCATCTATCATTTCATCACATTTCTAACATCATTCACTACATCATATATATACAATTATGCTAAGTATTACATCATGCATGTATGCTAAGCTAATCATCACATACCGTATCATCAATGGGGGCAAGAGGGGTTGCGCATAATCACATATCTATCCCCCCCAACACCAATATCATCTAGTATCATCCCAAGTGCTAGAATAAAAACTCAAAAACAAATCATGAATCTAAAACATGTGGTGCTATCTACAGATACATCATCAATATGAAAGCATGAAATATACACATTTCTAAATCTAAGGTATGTCACATACATAAAGGAAAGAGCAATCATACATCATAAATCCTCATAGTATGATACATCAAAATGTCCATATATACATGTATAACTGTCCAGGTCAGTACTCAAAATAATACATCATCAATACAATATGCCATCAAAAAGGGGCATGCATCAAAAGAATCAAGCCTTCATCACGAGGCATCATAAAAATAATGGTATACACAGCTATACATCAAAATCAGCCTTCATAAGAGGCATGTATACAAGATATCTATACAAAGAGAAAGAATACAGAGCTCAACCACAACTCTCGCCCTCGCCGAGGCTCCCAGGTCCACGACCTGGTCAGCATAAGGTTGGTGGCTGTGACGGACCTACACCAAGGGTACCACCCTACTGTCTATCTGGCTACTGTCCAATTGGCTACCCTGGTATGGGTTACCTAACTGATCTCATTGAATGACCGGATCTCCGTGACCTAGAGCCTGTGGCACTCGCATCCGACTGCTAGAATGATAGCACTCATTGATCTGCCAGAACGACCCGGAAGTAGGAAGTCCTATAATACAAGGCCTCTCCACTGGATTTAATCACATCTCGTATCAAATACGCATCTCAAGAAGTGAGAGCTGCCTGTAGGGCAACATCTCACTGCCATGTCATCCTGCCAATATCAGCCTGGGCTTGTCTTAAGGCTGCGGCCTCTCGATCTCTGTATGCGGTAATAGCCCGCACCTGGGCCCGTGCCTGATCCCTTTGTGTCAAGTAGCCCTGCACCTGTGGCTAGATCTAATCCCTCTGGGCCATAACCATCTATACCGTAGTCTATGACTGGTATAGGAGGATCAATATCTGAGCCCCCTGTGCGGCCATCTCTTAGATCCGACTCTGCCAAGAAACATTGTCACTGCCCTGGGTGGCCTGTGCCCTAGCCCGATCCCTCTCCTCTATCAAAACCTACAATTGGGTGTGTGCCTGATCTCACTCTACTATGAGGGCATGTACATGTGCCCTAGCTACATCTCTCTCCCCAACCACTATAACTATACAGAAATAACTGCCTGTAACTGCTTCTAAAGAGAAACCCACTACCCACCAGCGTTACTCACTCTTGGAATGTCAAATGGTGGAATTCTCTGGAAAGTAAAGTAGTCCTACTGAAAGAGGGTTTATATTATCCCCGCTGGAATGCATCGGGGGAAATCTACTGTCCAATGTCATTGTATACCTCTCTCGGACCTAGCCTAGGGCCCTTGTCCATGAAGAGTTAACTACGTGGATGAAAGGTAATGGTGCCGGGTTGGTTTGGGGCTTCATAGATATTGCATAGCTCGCACAGTTGGATTGATTGTCTCACACCATGAGGGATAAGCGATCACCCCCAAGAACAAGAACGAAGACTTGTGATTATTGGATCATGCAATGGCTTGACATGCAAAACATTACATTTCTCAGTGATGTTTGGTTTTCAGAAGCTCATTTCGGAGGTGCCCATTTCAGGATTTTGGATGTTTTGGGTTCGGAACTCACCTCACTCATTGGCGAAAAATTGATTGGAAGATCCTAAAGCCTGAAAGCCTAAAACTTTGAAATTCAGAGTTTCAGGTTTTCAAGATTCAGGAGTGTGTGGATTCGAAGTTTAGATATTGTGTGTTTCAGGGGTTCAGAGGGGTGAGTCAATGGAACGCAAAGCACAACGAGTCATTCGGTGATCGTGAAGTAGTACTTTGGAGTTCAGATTTGGGGAGCGGGACGTTGGTAGATATGGATCAAGTCATTGAGGATTCATTACTGAATCCATATGAGTAAGGCCACAAATAATGTAGAAGTGATTTCCAGTGAGTTAGAAGTCAGTTCTTAGTGGGGAGGTCTTCCTTTATTAGGTCATAATGGCAATTAAGTACGAAAGGCATACGCCGAATAACATGTAAAGAGGTGACTATTTCACGAGGAGAATGTGGCCAAGTCATTTGCTGAGCTACATGGAAGGATGGATTTTGGTGGGAGAACGTGGAGTTCATAAAAACTAAGTCGGAGATAACCAAGTTCATCGGAAAAGAAAGATGGTTGCTTCCAGATCCATGTTGAGCTCGTTAATGAATGCAAGTGGTATGTGCACCTCTCGCACCAAGATAATGGATGGTGTCTCAGACAGAGAGATCGTAGGTTGAGCTAAGATGGTTATGAGAATGTCAAGGACAATTCGCTCAGCTGAGTTAAGGCTTATTCATTCCGTGGCACGAAGCCAAGTCAGGGAGAGCTCATGGAGATAGTCGGTCAACCAAGATGTTGAGCCATAATTGAAACAAACCTTGGTGGTGGGAGAATTTCGGGCTGTAGATCTGAGTAGTGAGGTGACAAGAAACCTCAGGTTGATATGCATATAGCGAGTTCGTTGGTCGATGCATTGGAATAAAGCTTGACTCGACACGACGAGTTAAGACCGGGTTGGATTTGCGTGAGCTTTGAAGGAGCTTGGTGGTGGATTGATCTGAGTAATCTAATGGAGCTCATGTGACATGATGCCGACAGATATTTAAGAGTAAGGAGCTTCTCAAGCGAGCTCATAAAAACCGAGTTATTCATATAGTAAAATGAAGAGCTTGGAAATCGAGAATGAAATGGCGGTAAGCTCAATGTTGACGCAGCTCACTTGGTGGATGGAGGAGGTCATGCTCAACATGGATAAGCATAGGTTTAGAGCTCACTTAATTAAACTGAGCCAAATTACCAAACTTCGTAGCATAGAACAAAACCAAGTTAGGAGATCAAAATTATAAGAATCTTTCTAATAAACAAATATGTTCGACATGGAAAAATAATATGGTGAAGAATGCGTGCGGGTTGAGTCAATTAAAGATCTTGGAAACAATTGGCAGTGATATTGATGCATGGCCAACTCAGTAGATAACGTGCAAGCTCATCAAGTTGGAGATGATGAAACTCAGAAAACATGGGAGTATAGATGACGGAACCCAGTAATAATAAACAAGGCTTGGTGGAGAGTTATTCAGCAGTGAAAGCACTCGGGGCTCATAGAGGCAAGTCACAAGCTTCATGCGAGGGAAGGGATCTTGGTGGAATATGTAAAGTAGCACGGAAAAATTGAGAAAATAAGAGAAAAGGAGCTCAATTCTTGTAAAGGAAACTCAGTGCGGTTACATAAAATGAATGTAAATGTTGAAGCTCAATTTCTGCTATAAATATGGTGACGTTCAAAGCTGCATTCACAAAAGGGGTTTCCGAATAGGTCAGCATAGGTTGGAAAAGTTATACATATTAGGAAAGTGCAATTTTTCAAGAGTCCCTCTCTATTCTGCAGAGTTGTCCTTATGTGTTGAGAGAACTTTCAAGCCTCCTCTTCAAGACTGTAATGGAAACCATTGCCTCTTCTGAATGTATGATGCATTGTGCATTTATTGAAGCAATTAAATGTGTGTTTTGTGACTAATCTTGGTCCTTCCATCATTTATACTTCTTTGTTCCTTTTCTCATGCTTGTAGTACACTGTTGCAAGTTCACGTTTCTATTGCAGGTTCTTAGAGTTATGTGCTTATCGAGTGGTGGAGTATTGCATGTAGTTGAGTTGTGGTGTCTCATTCACCCTTCTCAAGTTCATTTTTCTTCACTAGGTAGACTATCTACTGCTTCATCTAATATAGTTTAACAAAGGGAAACACATGTTTCTTACTCTGTGGTATTATGTACCCTCTCTAAGTTGTAGTAGGTGAAGTTGACCTATGGTGCACACACCCTCTTCAAATTAACCCTTCCCGAGTCTGATAACACCCTTTATTTGGTGCATCACCATCCCTAGTATAGTTTCATTTTTGCAAATTTCTTTCACTAAAACCCCTTGAAAGTGTTAGCGTAGGACTAGATACCCATTCTATTGCACTAGGAGTAGTATAGTACTTAGTTTAGGAAGAGGAATCCGGCCTTATCTGGAGGTTCACCTCAAGCCCAATTCCCACAGCTTGAGAGGTGATCCCATGTGTCCCAATCACACTAAACGTCATGTTCACATTTTGGACATTTGGAGGGTGCAGTGATTTGGTGACAACAATTTTTTGGGACACCTGATGGGAGAAGAGGCACATCTTTCATAGGCATGTGTATTGCGTTCACTTCATTTCATTAATTTGTTGTGCTCTTAGTGAAATTTCATCCTTAAGAGGTATTCCCAAGCACAACTGGCGACTCCATTGGTAAAAGTACCCCACTTTCTATTTTGCAGACTTTCAATTTTACCCATTTCCATATAGTTTTCTTCCATATATTTCCATTTTTCTCCCATTCATGAAGTTGTGTAATCATGGCTTCATTTCCATAGTGGGATTCACACTTCCAGCAGCAACACTTTCCATCTTTCAAGCTATTTTAACCCAGCTCCATCGTCATTTATAATGAGAATCAACAGTATGCATATCCCTCTGAGTAAAGTCATGATCAATTTGTTTTTTTAAACCTAACTATGCATATTTTCAAGGGTAGGAACAATGCTATGATGGAGGCTATCCATAGATGAATATGTAAATTTGTAACTTAAAAATACAGAAACTGGAGGCAGGAATGGTACAATGTAGAGCCACGGCTCAAATGAGAGAATTCAAGAATAGTTTCAAGGCAGCTTGTCCATGGGTGGCCTTATGCAAAAAATTTACAACTTGCAGGAAAATATTTGATTTTATGACTAAAATATTGCCTCAGCTTGAGGGTTGGATCAAAGAAATAGAGGCCTATGAGTTTGATGCAATGCAATCTTGTCAATGGGTGATTTTGCACCACAATCCCTTAGGGTTCTCTTTCCATTTCTCAATCAATGTCATTTCAGTCCCAAAACCCTCAAATTCCAAGCTTTTCCACCATCAGCACATGCTGAGAATTCCTTTGCTTCATTTCCTATCCTTCCATCCCATCATACATCTTTTTTCCTTCGTTCTTCCAAAGTTCCTTATTTTCTACAAAGGCCACCAACACAAGAAGTTGCACCTCTTCTAGTATCTCAAACAGTGATGGAAGTCATTGAATCCCAACCCAACCCTCCTCTTATAGTTTGAAATACATTTTAGGAGGAGCATTGTCAAGAAATGAGAAAAAGGGAGGAGTATATGATCGAAGAGAATAGAAAAAGAGAGCATTCAGATAATCTGAGGAAATGGCTGCAAAACTTAACATCAAGCAAACTTTGTTCCTGACTAAACCTTCTACAGAAGTTGAGGCTCAAGAACAAGTGAGACAAACTAGTTTTGTACCAGAAACAAATCTAGAGTTGAACGAGGAGGACCATCAGTCTACTTGTTCAGAATGTAGTATTCATATTGGCTCAATTCCATCAGAGGAGTGTGAATCACCAAAGGTTGGCACAAATCAATAATAGAATAGCATGTGCAAGTTGAAGAAGAATATTCTCGAGTGTACTAGCTGATTCTAATGAGTAAAATGATCCTAATTTCCACACATGTCAAGAACTTGCATCACTTCTGGAAAGTGGTACATCTTTCCAAAAGTCATCATTATATGTTATGATGAGCCACAAAAAGTTTCATGAGACGAAGGCGGAATTCATAGATAGAGAATGCAGATGAGACCATGTAGAGGCTTTCTAATCCTTTTTCCTCTCTATCTTCTCAAAAATCTGATTTTTTAGAGGAATTTGATCTTTGTGATTTCTTGTTTGAGAATGAAGATATCAAGGTGAAGGAGGTTATAGTTTGGAGGATACCTAGATTGAGGAGGAGCCTTGATACACTCAGAGACTGAAGAAGTAGATTATCTATCAGATTTGGAAGAATGTTTTGATGGAAAGGAGCCTATGGAAATTTACAATCTTGTCTTTCCAACACTTCTTTCCCACTAAAAAGTTGTCAAGTGTTTGCAGAGGTACATTCTCAAGAACAACTCATTGCTCATAACTATCCTTTTGAATCAGGAATTGGAGGAATTGAATCTTCCATATCCATCATCACACATAAAGGAGGAACACACATGAGAAGCTGGGACTAATTAGAGAAGCATTAAATGAAGATTATGTCATGGAGAGGTTTATGTTTTCAATTACGAAACCTATTGTGGTTAAACGAGTCTATGATGGAGGAAAGTATTCTTGAATATTTTTCTTCCCCCAACAATCCTCAAAAGCTGCAAAAAGGAGGATTTGACCTTTCAAATTCTATATCAAATGAGGGAGATGTCACTGCAATACCATCTATCCATGTGAAAGATAAATTGTTTGTAAATGGGCAATAAATGGAAATCATGTCGGGAACAACCATATTTTTCAAGGATGTCTTCATCTTAGACTTTCTTGTTAAAGCTGAAGCTCAGGACAAACAAGAGTTATTCAACGGGTTGGACTATGTCCTATCAGGCACCTGGCTTCATTGAATCCAGAAGAGAAATCCAAAACCAGTTATATTCATTTCAGAATGTAAGGATGAGTTTCAAAATTATGAGGATCAGTTGTAATGATTCTATGGGACAAATGCAGAGCAACTAAAAGAGGAATTCTTTTTCTTTCCAGTTGATGTCTCAATGGACCAAGTGGAGAATTGGGCTCGTTTCAATTTTTCAATCTCATTTTCAGCCACGTTCATTATCACCTCATCTTCATGGCTTCCCATTATAAGGACAGGAAAATATTTTACACAACCAGTTGCAGGTTTTGTTTAGCTCACATGTGCTTCCAGTTAGTGTAGGGTAGTATGGGTTTTCTTTCAGCAGAATAAGTGCATTACACACCCTGCATGTTCCACTTGGGGCATGTATGGTTTTCATTTGTTCCATTGTCTTTGTTTTTCATTGTCGCTCTTGTGTTGTTCTGCATATTGTATCATTCTCAAAATTTTCTCAAGGGAAAGAAGGTTATAGGTTTCCATAAGAGTTTCATGATCTGCCTCATTTAAAATTGATGCAAGTTCCATAGATGTCAAGCACTCATTAGATTTGGTATACTTCATACTTAGCATACCAGAGGGGTCCAAGATCAGCATTGCTTAGGAGAATTCTGGGATGTATCACAAAGGATCAGGTTCGGTTTTGGGATTGATAGTGACTCTATGCCTAACAGATAGACAAGGCTACTAGAACCATGCTTAGCAAGAAAGCATCCTTGAGAGGTCACCAAAATGTTGTCAATTTTTACCCTCTTGGAAAAAAATTGGACAATTCCCTACAAGCCATTTTGTTAGTCGTTGCAGCATAAAAATGATCAAACTGATAAATCATGTCTTCAGGGCTCGTATTATGTTTTACTACCTTCCGGTTGGCTAAAGGAGCCCTAAAAGGTCAAAAATGAGCACAAGGGCATTTCTTGAGGCAGGCCAAGATACATCGAGCTAATTTTAGATTAGAGATGACATGTGTGCAGAGGTTTGTTTGGTTCCAAAGAGCTCAGTGAAGAAGAAATCAAGATAAGTATCACAAGTTTTAGCTAAACACTTAGACATGTGAGCTCGGTATCATACATGAAGCTCGAGGTATTGTATTAGCTCGGGTAAGCTCGTGGATGGTTCGGTGAGCTAAGGTGATCACTACTCGGAGGAAGAGTTGGTGTACAACTCGGGTGTGGTAAGGTTTCTGAGGAGTCGGAAGATAAAAATCGAGCTCGGCCGTGAATGGATCAGTTGAACTCACTTGGGATTGCTTGGGTCATTTTTAGCTCAGAGTCATATGGAGAGCTTGGTGGATCCATGAAGGAGTTGACTAGCATTCGGATGAGCTCTCTAGGAGGATTGTGGACATAACAAAGGAGTTCGTTGTAGAGAATTCAGGGGGCATACGTGTTAAAATTCAAAGGAAAAATCTTGACGAGCTTAGCATTTGTAGGTTGAGCTAATGGAGCTTGACCAAAAATTAGGAAAAGAGCTTAGTTGGAACAGGTGATCTTAGGAAACGTAGCGTCGAGCTACTCGGTAAGGAGGTTGTTGTCTTATGCGTGGAGTGAGGCCAAGCCTAGAAAACAAGCACAGGGTAAAATTTGGTAAGAGCAGAATGTAGAAGGTAGATCGAGACATCAAGATGATATTTGGTCATTTTTCCAAGAAAGAACGATGGGTGTTTTAGTGGACTAGACAACTCAGTGGGGGCCCAGCCAAGTACATTAATCAAATGGAGACCCGAGCTAAGGGTGAGCCAATAAAATTAGACCGAGCTAGTAGCGGTTTGGGCAAGATGTTTTGCAGGAGGCAAGCTTGGTGGAACAAACTCACAGTTTGAAGCATGAAATTCCTGGTGAATAGATTGAGTTTAGGATTGAGATGACTCATACAGAGTGTCGGATCATGGCTCAGGTGAGACGTCAAAGGGAGAGCTCAAAGATGTTCTAGTTCGATTTGTGCTCGGAACTATGGCCGATTTGAATCACTAACATGATGAATTAGACCTACGATTAATGGGTGATATTGAATGCTAATATAGATGGCTCATTCTTGGTAAGATTTGAGTTTAGGGTGAGATTGTAAAATATTGATCTCAATGTCGCAGTGGAGGATAGTCGTATTGTACATGGGAGAGCTCATGAAATGAGCTATCTGGTAACTTGTCCATGGTACATTGGGATCTCGATAAGATGTTTAGGAGAACGCAAAGTGGCGATGTGAAGCATCAAATATTTGACAAAGAACTCGATGTAGTGAGTGTAAGATGGACGAAGCATATTCAAGGTCACATATATCAGGCTGAGCCAACAATTACACGAAGAAGCCGAGCTTGAAATCCAAAGTAGCTCCGTAAGTGGAATCTCGAATTCGATTTGTTCAGCAAATCACCAAGCTCGTAAAGGTTTTGAGCTCATCATATAATTAGAAGATAATTTTGAGTGCCGAGTTACTCAGTGGTTTTTGTAGCTCAAATCCCATGAAGAGGAGCTCAATGACATCAGCTTGAAGACATATGGAGAGCTCTGTGGATCCATAAAGGAGTTAACTGCATGGATAAAATGTAATGGTGCTCTTGGTGGTTTTGTAGCTCATAGAAATATCATAGCTCATCATAGCGGATTGAATTCTCAAACCATGAGGGAGATTGATCCCCCCAGGAAATTTGAAGTGAAGACATTGATATTGGGTCATGCAATGGCTCGACATGTAAAATATTGCATTGCTCATTGATGTTCGGTTTTTGGAAGCTCATTTCGGAGGTGCCCAATTTTAGGATTTCAGATGTTTTGGGTTCAGAACTCACCTCACTCATTGGCAAAAAATTGATTGGAAGATCCCAAAGCCTAAAAGCCTGAAACTATGAAATTTTTAGTTTCAAGTTTTCGGGATTCAGGAGTGTGTGGATTCGGAGTTTGGAGATTATGTGTTTTGGGGTTCGAAGGTGATTTAATCAAACGCAAAGCACAGTGATTTATTTGGTGATCACGAAGTGGTAATTAGATTTCGGAGTTGGGATCGGGACGGTTGGTAGATATGGATCAAGTCGTTGAGGATTCATCGCCGAATCCATAAGAGATAAGGCCACACATAATGCAGAAGTAATTTCCAACGGGTTAGAAGTTGGTAGCTCGACAGGAGGTCTTCCTTTATTAGGTCACAATGGCATTAAGTGCAAAAGGCATACGCCAAATAACATGTAAAGAGGTGACCATTTCATGAGGAGACTGTGACAAGTCATTTTCCGAGCTACGTGGAAGGATGGATTTTGGTGGAAACGTGGAGTTCATCAAACCAAGTTGAAGATAACCAAGTTCATCGGAAAAGAAAGACGGTACTTTGATATCCATGTTGATCTCATTCAATGAATGCAAGTTAGATGTGCAACTCTTGCACCAAGATGATGGATGGTGTCTCAGGCAGAGAGATCATAGGTCGAGCTAAGATTGTTGTGAGCATGTCAAGGATAACTTGCTTGGCTGAGTTGAGGCTTATTCATTCGGTGGCACGAAGCCAAGTCAGGGAGAACTCATGGAGACAGAGTTGGTCAACCAAGATGTCGAGCCATCATTAAAACAGACCTCGGTGGTGGGAGTATTTTGGGCTCATAGAGTCGAGTTGTGAGGTTACAACGACCCACAGGTTGATATGCACATAGTGAATTCGTCGATTGATTTGTTGGAATAGAGCTAAACTTGGCACGATGAGTTAAGACCGGGTTGGAGTTGCATGAGATTTGAAGGAGCCTAATGGTGGGTCGATGTGAGTAATATAATGGAGCTCGTGTGATGTGATACCGGTGGATCTTTAAGAGTAATGAGCTCTACAAGCAAGCTCATACAAACTGAGTTATTCATATAGTAAAACGAAGATCTCAGATATTAGGAATGAAATGGCGGTAAGCTCAATGTTGATGTGGATCACTCGGTGGATGGAGGAGGTTGTGCTCGACACAGATAACCATAGGTTTAGAACTCACTCAATTAAACTGAGCCAAGCCACCAAACTTGGAAACATATAACAAAGTCAGGTTAGGAGCTCAACTTTGTGTTTGACATGGCAAAATAATATGGTTAAGAATGCTTGTGGGCCGAGTCAATTGAAGAGCTTGGAAATAGTTGGTGGTGATATTAATGCATGGATAACTCAGTAGATAATACATAAGCTCTTCGAGTTAGAGATGATGAAACTCGAAAAATATGGAAGTGTAAACGATGGAACCCAATAAGAATAAAAAAGGCTCGGTGGAGAGTTATTCAGCAGTGAAAGAACTTGGGGCTCATAGAGCCAAGTCGCGAGATTCATGTGAGGGAAGGAATCTCACCGGAATATGTAAAATATCTTGAACAACTTGAGAAAATAAGAGAAAAGGAGCTCGATTCTTACAAAGGAACTCGATGCAGTTACACCTCAGATCGGTGTGGCATAAAAGGACTCAGGTCCAACTCGATGAGGTGGCTCGACGAGCCAACTACCGAGTTAGACTCATATTTTTCCTTTCTTCATGACCCCCTCCCTCTTCGAGTCAAACAAGTTAACGAGGGTCCCAAAATTATTTTTAATTAATTTAATATGTTTATTTAAATATTTTAATAATAATATTTATTATTATTATTTAAATATTCTTTTAATTAATTGAGAAGACTTGGTCAACCAGGAATTGATGACACATGATGGAACCTTCTAAAGTGGTTCAACCAACTGTAATAAATGAACCATCATGTTCCTTCAATTTAGGGATGTAATTATGACCTTTCCTCTTCTCTCTCGCATATTCTTCTATAAATGTAAGTTCGAAGCTCATTCCAAGGGGTTCCAATAGGTCAGATAGGTTGGAAAGTTATACATCTTAGGCAAGTGCAGTTTTTTAAGAGTCCTCTCTCTTCTGCAAGTTGTCCTTGTGTGTTGAGAGAACTTTCAAGCCTCCTCTTCAAGACTGAAATGGAAACCATTGCCTATTTTGAATGTATGATGCATTGTGCATGTTATTGAAGCAATAAAAGTGTTTGTTTGTGGCTAATCTCGGTCCTTTCACTCCTTCTATATTCTTTGTGCCTTTTCTCATGCTTGCAGGTACATTGTGCAAGTTCACGTTTCTATTACAGGTTCTTCGAGTTTTGTTCTTATTGAGTGGTAGAGTATTTCATGTAGTTGAGTTGTGGTGATCTGTTCACCCCTTCTCAAGTTCATCCTTCTTCACTGGTAGACTGATCTACTACTTTGTCTGATAGATTTTAACAAAGGGGACACATGTTTCTTAGTCTATGGTATTTTGTACCCTCTCTAAGTTGCAGTAGGTGAAGTTGACTTGTGGTGCACACACCCTCTTTGAATTAACCCTTCCTGATTCTGATAACACCCTTTATTTGGTGCATCACCCATCCCTAGTATAGTTTCATTTCTGCAAATCTCTTTCCCAAACACCTCCATGAAAGTGTTAGCATAGGACTAGATAGCCATTCTATTGCATTAGGGAGTAGTATAGTACTTATTTTAGGAAGAAGAAGTCAGCCTCTATCTGGAGGTTCACCTTGAACCCCAGTCCCACAGCTTGAGAGGTGATCCCATGTGTCCCAATCACACTGAATGTCCTATTCACATTTTGGTCCTTTGGAGGGTGTAGTGATTTGTCGACAACAGTATGTTTGTAAAAACGCAATGTAAAAGACGCATGTAAAAGTAAAGTACACAAAATGAAAAGTGTATATGGAACATGTGCACCTAATCCATGTCGAGGAGAAAGAGCGTAGAAGGATATCCTATACTAACGGGGTTTTTTTTGGCGATCCGACACCATAGGCCAAAGAAGTATAGGGAGGAAATGCTTTTTGTCCTCCAACCTCTAACTGCTTGTAAAGATAGTATCTATATTGTCCTAGTTTTTTCAGTGATCCGATGCCACTGGCTGAGAGTAGTGTAGGGAGGGTACACTTGTTGTAACCTCCAAGCTTTATAACTTGCTTCCCAGAATGTTAATGACACCATGTCCTGTAAAAGCGGTTGTATACGGATTTTATAGGCTGGTCTGAACTAAATCACTGTATGTAAACCCACAATGTTAAAGGCAGAAATATGCATTGAACTGAAACCATGTAAAAGCATTGTGTAGACTGTAAAAACCCCAAAATGATGCCCCCCTCTTTGGGGGTACATGTGCCCTCGCTGATATGATCAAATGAGGCCCCAAAAGAGGACCAATACTGAACATTGAAAATTTGTACCCTTTAGTGGGGGAGGAATGTACTTGGTATAAACCAACGGCACGCAAACCACAGGATTGCTAGCACAACAAGTGTTAGTATGAAAAATCTGCATGTAAAAACATTAATTATATAACTACATATATTGTAAAAGCTACAAAGAAAATTAATGTAACATTTCAAGAAGACACGAATGATGTACACACTGGGTTCCAATGCATGAGACTCACTCACGATGTCCGCAAGACATGCAAGGCCAATCAATCTGCAAACACAAACCAAGTGTGCACACCCAACCATCGGGCAAGGCCCACATACAAAACAAACAATAGCAGAAAATGCAACAAACAGTATGGGAAAAGAAAATATCCCTTCCTGCATAACAATGTTTACACAGGAAGCAAACCCGTTAACATTTTAGAGTATAACTAGTATTCAAAAGCCATTATACCAGGAGTGTAAAGTGTTAAGTACAAAATGAAACATAACACTTGTGAGAGACTAATGCAGATTCCCCCGCACCTAGGTCAGAAGGGTAAAGGAAGAGCATCCATGTTACGTGTAAGAGATTTGTATTTGTGCATCAAACTAGAAAAATATTGAATGAGCATGTGGTCAAGTGAATAGATAAATGACATTCAAGTACTACTAGGCATGTGTAACAAAGTGACCATGAACAAGCAATTTAAGCAGAGTAAGAGAAACATAATATGTATCTTTTTATGGATGGATGGAATGCAATGTAAAATAGATTTATAGGAGCCCCATTCCCCCCGAGTGGATGGAAGTGTAATGCAATGATGTTTCATTTGGTTTCCCACCCTCAACAATCAAGAATGAACTTTAAATGATAGTAGTCATTGAGAATGGTCAAAGTGGTGTGTTGTCGCTGTGATGAATGTGTAGTGTAGTGATGAGATGCAGTCTAGGCGAAGATGTGTGGGGATGACGATTATAGCCAAAACGTATATCATGAACAAATAAATATAAGTTATATTTTAGCTAATTGTATATCACTATAAGATGAATTGATGAGTGATGAGTTATCCTTAAGCGTATATCACTACAATATGAAGAAGAGCAGTGGTGATGTAAAACCTAAGGGTATACCAGTACAAAATGATAAATAGGTGATGATGTAAGCCTAAACGTATGTCATTAGGCTAGAATTTCCACATGTGAAAGGTAAAACTCCTAAATGTGTGAAGAGTGTAAGGTCCATTTGATTGTACACCCTCGACGTGTAGTATGGGACCAAGGAACTAAAGTGTGTCATAGAGTAGTGAGACAGAACCATAGAAGACAATGTAGTATATGTAAATGATGAAAAACGACATGTATGGTAGAATGTGCAATGTATGATGTATAAGATGCAATTACAATGTGACTGAAAGTAGGTAGTATGAGAGTAGTATGTAAATGCGATATGCAAGTTGTATATGAATACTACCATGATATAGATGTGTAAATACGGAAATGTCAAAATGTTATCACTGAATATAGAATGATGGTTTTATGAATGCTAATATGTGAGTATCTGCGTGTTATTCCTATAGTGTAGTGTGTGGTTTGTGTGTGGTAATCCCTTAAGGATCAAGTGTGAACCGAAGCACAAGAGTTTTGTCATCGGGTAATGAGTAGTTAATTTATGGAAATGTAAATATGCAATGTTCTGAGAGACATAGAGAGTGTATTGGGGCATTCTCCTCCAGTATTTGTAACTGAAATTAACAGCCAATGATAATGAATAACAAAGGTTCATCATGTGATGTTGCAGTGATGAAAGTGTATTGATTATGGGATGTAGGTGAAATGCGGTAATGTTCACTTGATACAGGAGTATGATGGTCACATCATGTAAGGGATGTGAATGATTATATATGCAAGATAGAATGTGATATGCTGATATGATAATGAGAGAGGGGCTGTAAATATTCATGTTCCATAATATGCGTGATGAATATGCCTATCACGTATATCATCTAGGCAAACCCAAAGATCATCACTTTCCAGGATCATAGTCGAATGATAAGCATTGGTGACTATAAGAATTGATGACCAACTATTATGACACACGCTCTAAACCTGGAATACCTTGGCACCACTGGAATTAGTCCTCCACCCACATAGTTTGTCAATACACATCGTTTCTCTACTACACTCCCTTTGGGGGGGGGGGGGGGGGGGCCTTCCACCATATTCTTGATATGGGCCTCATATAATGGCGCCCCTTGCACCATGTGTCAAGCATCATCTATAAGTTTGTTGTTCATTAACCTCCTGCCCAGACACCTATCTATCTTGCAGAAAATAATTATGGCCTCCACCTCTCACAAAGTGCCCACCAGCTGAATCGACCTCAGTATACAATATGCTCATAAGCCTATACGTAGAAATTTAGTGGCTCCTATCCACCTCCATGGTCATCCCTTTGTAAACCTGTATAGGTCCCTAAACAAATGTGTTAATACACATCACACCCATATATATCTCGTCCCATCCTCCTCAATAAACCAAGAGATATCATGTATTTTAATGCAAGATGCCTACACAACCCTCTCCACTACCACTGATGAATGCAATCACATCCACAATGAACTTCCCCAATCATAGGAACATTTGTCTCCGTAGGACATTCCATAGATAATATGGGTCTTTGTATGTACCTTTTTCCCCCTGTAAAAGACCACTGACATCCTCATATGCCTCTAAACAATCCTCTAAGGGCCATCACATGTACTCTCTCACGCCCCACTGTCAAATCACAAATGTGATATACATCCCGCTGGTCACGGTCATCTTCCTCAGGAGGTGATAAAAGTGCCACAGTGTCTATACAAAAAAAAACACCAGCTCTCACAAAACGTAGTAATCAAAGGCATATTATGGGGTAACCTCCCCCAATATCATTGTGTTGCATGGCCACCCATTCTAGTATAATCCCACTCAACATCAGATAAGCCCATCCCAATAATGTACCCAAGTGTCGACATCCACGAAACTCCCTCGAATGATATCCCTTTGCGCAACCCCACCACATCAGCGACAATATGCACATTAACAACCTCATATACACGTAAAAATGGTTTTACTAATATAAAAATGCATTATATAAATTTCACAATTATCACACTCTGGGGTCAAAACACCACGTGGGTTGCTAGCACACCTAGGAGTAGGACATGGGCACTTAGAAGCATGTCTCAACACCTATACCTAGGTGTTGTCATCCGCAAGGGATAGCGCCTTGGCTTCCCTCAACCCAGGTAGAAACACCCAAAACTTTAACACACTCATATTTTTTGCAAAAATTGAGATAAAACGAGAAAAAATTCATCAAAAATTAAAAAAATATCCCCTTACCAGCTAAGTTTTCAGCTTCCATCCACGGACCACCAACCACCGATCTCAATCCACTCAATCTTCTACTCCTAATTTATGGCATCTTCGCAAGCTCAGAGCTCAAAATCACAAACAAACAAGGTTCAAATGAAAGTTATTATGTCACTTTTTACAATTACTATATACCAACCCAAACAGCATTTTTTCAA
Source organism: Taxus chinensis (assembly GCA_019776745.2). Classification (NCBI taxonomy): domain Eukaryota; kingdom Viridiplantae; phylum Streptophyta; class Pinopsida; order Cupressales; family Taxaceae; genus Taxus; species Taxus chinensis. The sequence goes on along the minus strand of CM034152.1, from coordinate 712,865,831 downwards.
CTGCCAATTTATTTTAGTCATCATTCCTATTCATTTTCCAAATAATATATGCTACATGTTTTTTATAATATCTTACGCGTCGCTACTCTATTTTTTCCCTTGTGTCAAGTTGGGTTTCAAAATTTTGCCTACCATCGTATTGTATACATCTACAACACTAATATCTAATCTAGCACATTTTCAACTATCAATATACACATAATTTTGGAGTGCATCTAATATTCTTCACTTTGCTCCCTATTACCTCATTTCCCACTATTTCAACTCAGTCGTTCATCCTGTGCTACACCACTCGATCTTTCACTAAAGGGGGCATACATCGGGTCCCCAGGATCCCTCTCAGGATATTATGCAATACTACAACACTCCAATACATCATTATCAACAATTTACTTCAGACAACAATGCGATATTTTCTACTACTTTCTATCTCTCACCCCCTAATGACTAATCTTGGGGCAAAAAGTAAAAATATGTCCATGAGTAATCTATCGTATAATTCTGAAAACAAACTTTCAATATTCAATCACTTACACAATTACGTACAAGCATCACTTCGCATTCCTCTTAGATGACCCAACTGGGAATTACATTACGAACTTTTCCCAGAGGACATAAACATATGAATCATTTTTACATCGTTTCCAGCTGACCTAACATGGAAGCCATCTGCAACTAAAACAAATCTCCCACCCCGTGGATTGGGGGTAATGAGACATCGTTGGCTTTTTATATACTGACTGTAAATGGGTTATTCAACATGGATCGAATGGGAACAAAATTTGGTCTCTAGTTGTTTGCAAGTCAGTTGGGGGCCATTTTGAGGATGTCGTCATAGTTGGAGAGTAAAACTATACCTCTCTCCCTAACACTCTTCCTTTGGTGGCAGGATGCAAAATCCTTCAGTTTTTCACCCATACAAAATTGATTCGAGAACTGATCACCTCCCTACCATTTCAAATCTTCACATCAGTGACAATTTAAAATTCTCCATATCCTCCAAAATCAATTATCAATTTTGGCCAGTTCTCCGCAACAGACAAAATTCATCGTCTCTAATTATGCCACGTGGATGAAAATATTGATCATGGTTGCCATGCTTTTTATATGTTTCTTATTCTATGCTTACTTCTACAATATGGTTTCTTCAGACTTCTCTCACCACCTATATGTTCCTTCCTTCCTTTACATTGCTGAATTTCATTCAAATAGGCATAAAAGGGGGGGACAAATGTATAACACACAATCACACAATATTACTATTTACCATACCACCAAGTATGTTGTTTTATATATGGTATTGCGTAAGAAAAGTATTCACTGGTTGACACACTACCTAGTCCTGCTGTTTGCTTTATTTGTATGTATTGTTTTATCTCTCCATGTGTCACTTTTGTACCCGAGCTCTAGTCAGGTCACAAGGATCGTTTGTCTTTTACTTCTTCTCCATTTGTTGCCAGTTGTCTCTAGACACTAGCACCCATAGGAGGGACATAGCCCCCAGGTACTCCTGTGTCATTTGGGGTGCGCCCCTGTCTCTCTGTGTTGCTTTCTCACATTGTTATATTTGTGGTCGGCCTTTAATTTTGTCGTAACTTCTATCCTAAGGTCCTAGTTGGCATTTGGTGTCATTAGTGTCAAAATTAAAGCAAGATATCTCTATAAAATATTGATTTTATGACTTAAAATATTGCAAAGCGTCTTGAGGGTTGGATCAAAGACATGAGGCCTATGATGTTTGATGCAATGCAATCTTGTCAATGGGTTGATTTTGCACCACAATCACCTTAGGGTTCTCTTTCCATTTCTCAATCAATGTCATTTCAGTCCAAACCTCAAATTCCAAGCTTTTCACCATCAGCACATGCTGAGAATTCCTTTGCTTCATTTCCTATCCTTCCATCCCATCATACATCTTTTTTCCTTTTTTCTTCCAAAGTTCCTTATTTTCTACAAAGGCCACCAACACAAGAAGTTGCACCTCTTCTGGTATCTCAAACAGTGATGGAAGTCATTGAATCCCAAACCCACCCCTCCTCTTATAGTCCGAAATACATTTTAGGAGGAGCATTGTCAAGAAATGAGAAAAATGGAGGAGTATATGGTCGAAGAGAATAGAAAAAGAGAGCATTCAGATAATCTGAGGAAATGGGCTGCAAAACTTAACATCAAGCAAACTTTGTTCCTGACTAAACCTTTCTACAGAAGTTGAGGCTCAAGAACAAGTGAGACAAACTAGTTTTGTACCAGAAACAAATCTAGAGTTGAATGAGGAGGACCATCAGTCTACTTGTTCAGAATGTAGTATTCATATTGGCTCAATTCCATCAGAGGAGTGTGAATCACCAAAGGTGGCAAAATCAATAATAGAATAGCATGTGTAGGTTGAAGAAGAAATATTCTCGAGTGTACTAGCTGATTCTAATGAGTAAAATGATCCTAATTTCCACACATGTCAAGAACTTGCATCACTTCTGGAAGGTGGTAACATCTTTCCAAAGTCATCATTATATGTTATGATGAGCCACAAAAAGTTTCATGAGACGAAGGCGGATTCATAGATAGAGAATGCAGATGAGACCATGTAGAGGCTTTCTAATCCTTTTTCCTCTCTATCTTCTCAAAAATCTGATTTTTTAGAGGAATTTGATCTTTTTGATTTCTTGTTTTAGAATGAAGAATATCAAGGTGAAGGAGGTTATAGTTCGCAGGATACCTAGATTGAGGAGGAGCCTTTGATACAGTCAGAGAATGAAGAAGTAGATTATCTATCAGATTTGGAAGAATGTTTTGATGGAAAGGAGCCTATGGAAATTTACAATCTTTTCTTTCCAACACTTCTTTCCCACTAAAAAGTGTCAAGTGTTGCAGAGGTACATTCTCAAGAAAAACTCATTGCTCATAACAATCTTTTGGAATCAGAATTGGAGGAATTGAATCTTCCATATCCATCATCACACATAAAGGAGGAACACACATGAGAAGCTGGGACTGATCTAGAAGCATTAAATGAAGATTATGTCATGGAGAGGTTTATGTTTTCAATTACGAAACCTATCGTGGTTAACGAGGTCTATGATGGAGGAAAGTATTCTTGAATATTTTTTCTTCCCCCAACAATCCTCAAAAGCTGCAAATAGGAGGATTTGACCTTTCAAATTCTATATCAAATGAGGGAGATGTCACTGCAATACCATCTGTCCATGTGAAAGATAAATTGTTTGTAAATGGGCAATAAAAGGGAAATCATGTCGGGAACAACCATATTTTTCAAGGATGTATTCATCTAGACTTTCTTGTTAAAGCTAAAGCTCAGGACAACAAGAGTATTCAATGGGTTAGACTATGTCCTATCAGGCACCTGGCTTCATTGAATCCAGAAGAGAATCCAAAACCAGTTACGTTCATTTCAGAATGTAAGGATGAGTTTCAAAATTATGAGGATCAGTTGTAATGATTCTATGGGACAAATGCAGAGCAACTAAAAGAGGAATTCTTTTTCTTTCCAGTTGATGTCTCAATGGACCAAGTGGAGAATTGGGCTCGTTTCAATTTTTCAATGTCATTTTCAGCCACGTTCATTATCACCTCATCTTCATGGCTTCCCATTATAAGGACAGGAAAATATTTTGCACAACCAGTTGCAGGTTTTGTTTAGCTCACATGTGCTTCCAGTTAGTGTAGGGTAGTATGGGTTTTGTTTCAGCAGAATAAGTGCATTACACACCCTGCATGTTCCACTTGGGGCATGTATGGTTTTCATTTGTTCCATTGTCTTTGTTTTTCATTGTCGCTCTTGTGTTTTTCTGCATATTGTATCATTCTCAAAATTTTCTCAAGGGAAAGAAGGTTATAGGTTTCCATAAGAGTTTCATGATCTGCCTCATTTAAAATTATGCAATGTTTCATAGATGTCAAGCACTCATTAGATTTGGTATACTTCATACTTAGCATACCAGAGGGGTCCAAGATCAGCATTGCTTAGGAGAATTCTGGGACGTATCACAAAGGATTAGGTCGGGTTTTGGGATTGATAGTGACTCTATGCCTAATAGATAGACAAGGCTACTAGAACCATGCTTAGCAAGAAAGCATCCTTGAGAGGTCACCAAAATGTTGTCAATTTTTACCCTCTTGGAAAAAAATTAGACAATTCCCTACAAGCCATTTTTTTAGTCGTTGCAGGCATAAAAATGATCAAACTAATAAATCATGTCTTCAGGGCTCGTATTATGTTTTACTACCTTCTGGTTGGCTAAAGGAGCCCTAAAAGGTCAAAAATGAGCACAAGGGCATTTCTTGAGCAACCAAGATACATCGAGCTAATTTTAGATTAGAGATGACATGTGTGCAGAGGTTTGTTTGGTTCCAAAGAGCTCAGTGAAGAAGAAATCAAGATAAGTATCACAGGTTTTAGCTAAACACTTAGACATGTGAGCTCGGTATCATACATGAAGGTCGAGGTATTGTATTAGCTCGGGTAAGCTCGTGGATGGTTCGGTGAGCTAAGGTGATCACTAACTCGGAGGAAGAGTTGGTGTACAACTCGGGTGTGGTAAGGTTTCTGAGGAGTCAAAAGATAAAAATCGAGCTCGGCCGTGAATGGATCAGTTGAACTCACTTGGGATTGCTTGGGTCATTTTTAGCTCAGAGTCATATGGAGAGCTTGGTGGATCCATGAAGGAGTTGACTAGCATTCGGATGAGCTCTCCAGGAGGACTGTGGACATAACAAAGGAGTTCGTTGTAGAGAATTCAGGGGGCATACGTGTTAAAATTCAAAGGAAAAAATCTTGACGAGCTTAGCATTTGTAGGTTGAGCTAATGGAGCTTGACCAAAAATTAGGAAAAGAGCTTAGTTGGAATAGGTGATCTTAGGAAACGTAGCGTCGAGCTACTCGGTAAGGAGGTTGTTGTCTTATGCGTGGAGTGAGGCCAAGCCTAGAAAACAAGCACAGGGTAAAATTTGGTAAGAGCAGAATGTAGAAGGTAGATCAAGACATCAAGCTGATATTTGGTCATTTTTCCAAGGAAGAATGATGGGTGTTTTATTGGACTAGACAACTCAGTGGGGGGCCCAGCCAAGTAAATTAATCAAATGGAGACTCGAGCTAAGGGTGAGCCAGTAAAATTAGGACCGAGCTAGTAGCGGCTTGGGTGAGATGTTTTGTAGGAGGCAAGCTTGGTGGAACAAACTCACAGTTTGAAGCATGAAATTCGTGGTGAATAGATTGAGTTTAGGATTGAGATGACTCATACAGAGTGTCGGATCATGGCTCAGGTGAGATGTCAAAGGGAGAGCTCAAAGATGTTCTAGTTCGAGTTGTGCTCGGAACTATGGCCGATTTGAATCACTAACATGATGAATTAGACCTACGATTAATGGGTGATATTGAATGCTAATATAGATGGCTCATTCTTGGTAAGATTTGAGTTTAGGGTGAGATTGTAAAATATTGATCTCAATGTCGCAGTGAAAATGAGCATAGTCGTATTGTACATAGGAGAACGCAAAGTGGCGATGTGGAGCATCAAATATTTGACAAAGAACTCGATGTAGTGAGTGTAAGATGGACGAAGCATATTCAAGGTCACATATATCAGGCTGAGCCAACAATTACACGAAGAAGCCGAGCTTGAAATCCAAAGTAGCTCCGTAAGTGGAATCTCGAATTCGATTTGTTCAGCAAATCACCAAGCTCGTAAAGGTTTTGAGCTCATCATATAATTAGAAGATAATTTGAGTGCTGAGTTACTCACTGGTTTTTGTAGCTCAAATCCCATGAAGAGGAGCTCAATGACATCAACTTGAAGACATATGGAGAGCTCTGTGGATCCATGAAGGAGTTAACTGCATGGATAAAAGGCAATGGTGCTCTTGGTGGTTTTGTAGCTCATAGAAATATCATAGCTCATCATAGCGGATTGAATTCTCAAACCATGAGGGAGATTGATCCCCCCAGGAAATGTGAAGTGAAGACATTGATATTGGGTCATGCAATGGCTCGACATGTAAAATATTGCATTGCTCATTGATGTTCAGTTTTTGGAAGCTCATTTCGGAGGTGCCCAATTTTAGGATTTCAGATGTTTTGGGTTCGGAACTCACCTCACTCGTTGGCCAAAAATTGATTGGAAGAGCCCCAAAGCCTAAAATCCTGAAACTATGAAATTTTTAGTTTCAAGTTTTTGGGATTCAGGAGTGTGTGGATTCGGAGTTTGGAGATTATGTGTTTTGGGGTTCGAAGGTGATTCAATAAAATGCAAAGCACAGTGATTTATTTGGTGATCACGAAGTGGTAATTAGATTTCGGAGTTGGGATCGGGACGGTTGGTAGATATGGATCAAGTCGTTGAGGATTCATGGCCGAATCCATAAGAGATAAGGCCACACATAATGTAGAAGTAATTTCCAACGGGTTAGAAGTCGAAGTAGATCGACAGGAGGTCTTCCTTTATTAGGTCACAATGGCATTAAGTGCGAAAGGCATACACCAAATAACATGTAAAGAGGTGACCATTTCATGAGGAGAATGTGGCAAGTCATTTTCCGAGCTACGTGGAAGGATGGATTTTGGTGGAAACGTGGAGTTCATCAAACCAAGTTGAAGATAACCAAGTTCATCGGAAAAGAAAGACGGTGCTTTGATATCCATGTTGATCTCATTGCAATGAATGCAAGTCAGATGTGCAACTCTCGCACCAAGATGGTGGATGGTGTCTCAGGCAGAGAGATCATAGGTCGAGCTAAGATTGTTGTGAGCATGTCAAGGATAACTTGCTTGGCTGAGTTGAGGCTTATTCATTCGGTGGCACGAAGCCAAGTCAGGGAGAACTCACGGAGACAGAGTTGGTCAACCAAGATGTCGAGCCATCATTAAAACAGACCTCGGTGGTGGGAGCATTTTGGGCTCATAGAGTCGAGTTGTGAGGTTACAATGACCCACATGTTGATATGCACATAGCGAGTTCATCGATTGATTTGTTGGAATAGAGCTAAAATTGGCACGATGAGTTAAGACCCGGGTTGGAGTTGCATGAGATTTGAAGGAGCCTAATGGTGGGTCGATGCGAGTAATATAATGGAGCTCATGTGATGTGATACCGGTGGATCTTTAAGAGTAATGAGCTCTACAAGTGAGCTCATACAAAACTGAGTTATTCATATAGTAAAACGAAGAGCTCAGATATCAGGAATGAAATGGCGGTAAGCTCAATGTTGATGTGGATCACTCGGTGGATGGAGGAGGTTGTGCTCGGCATAGATAACCATAGGTTTAGAGCTCACTCAATTAAACTGAGCCAAGCCACCAAACTTGGAAATATAGAACAAAGTCAGGTTAGGAGCTCAACTTTGTGTTCGACATGGTAGAATAATATGGTTAAGAATGCTTGTGGGCCGAGTCAATTGAAGAGCTTGGAAATAGTTGGTGGTGATATTAATGCATGGATAACTCATTAGATAATACACAAGCTCTTCGAGTCAGAGATGATGAAACTCGAAAAATATGGAAGTGTAAATGATGGAACCCAATAAGAATAAACAAGGCTCGGTGGAGAGTTATTCAGTAGTGAAAGAACTTGGGGCTCATAGAGCCAAGTCGCGAGATTCATGTGAGGGAAGGAATCTCACCGGAATATGTAAAATATCTCGAACAACTTGAGAAAATAAGAGAAAAGGATCTCGATTCTTGCAAAGGAAACTCGATGCAGTTACACACTCAGCTCAGTGTGGCAGAAAAGGACTCAGGTCCAACTCGATGAGGTGGCTCGACGAGCCAACTACCGAGTTAGACTCATATTTTTCCTTTTCTTCATGACCCCTCCCTCTTCGAGTCAAACAAGTTAACGAGGGTCCCAAAATTATTATTAATTAATTTAATATGTTTATTTAAATATTTTAATAATAATATTTATTATTATTATTTAAATATTCTTTTAATTAATTGAGAAGACTTGGTCAACCAAGCATTGATGACACATGATGGAACCTTCTAAAGTGGTTCAACCAACTGTAATAAATGAACCATCATGTTCCTTCAATTTAGGGATGTAATTATGACCTTTCCTCTTCTCTCTCACATATTCTTCTATAAATGTAAGTTCGAAGCTCATTCCAAGGGGTTCCAACAGGTCAGATAGGTTGGAAAGTTATACATCTTAGGCAAGTGCAGTTTTTTAAGAGTCCTCTCTCTTCTGCAAGTTGTCCTTGTGTGTTGAGAGAACTTTCAAGCCTCCTCTTCAAGACTGAAATGGAAACCATTGCTTATTTTGAATGTATGATGCATTGTGCATGTTATTGAAGCAATAAAAGTGTTTGTTTTGTGGCTAATCTCGGTCCTTTCATCCTTCTATACTTCTTTGTGCCTTTTCTCATGCTTGCAGGTACATTGTGCAAGTTCACGTTTCTATTATAGGTTCTTAGAGTTTTTTTCTTATTGAGTGGTAGAGTATTTCATGTAGTTGAGTTGTGGTGATCGTTCACCCCTTGTCAATTTCATCCTTCTTCACTGGTAAACTGATCTACTACTTTGTCTGATAGATTTTAACAAAGGGAACACATGTTTCTTAGTCTATGGTATTTTGTACCCTCTCTAAGTTGCAGTAGGTGAAGTTGACTTGTGGTGCACACACCCTCTTTGAATTAATCCTTCCTGATTCTGACAACACCCTTTATTTGGTGCATCACCATCCCTAGTATAGTTTCATTTCTACAAATCTCTTTCCCAAAAACCTCCATGAAAGTGTTAGCATAGGACTAGATAGCCATTCTATTGCATTAGGAGTAGTACAGTACTTAGTTTAGGAGGAAGAAGTCGGCCTTATCTGGAGGTTCACCTTGAACCCCAGTCCCACAGCTTGAGAGGTGATCCCATGTGTCCCAATCACACTGAATGTCCTGTTCACATTTTGGTCATTTGGAGGGTGTAGTGATTTGTCGACAACAGTATGTTTGTAAAAACGCAATGTAAAAGACGCATGTAAAAGTAAAGTACACAAAATGAAAAGTGTATATGGAACATGTGCACCTAATCCATGTCGAGAGAAAGAGTGTATAAGGATATCCTATACTAACGGGGTTTTTTTGGCGATCCAACGCCATAGGCCAAAGAAGTATAGGGAGGAAATGCTTTTTGTCCTCCAACCTCTAACTACTTCCCTAAACTATGTAAAGATATCTCTATATTGTCCTAGTTTTTTCAGTGATCCGATGCCACTGGCTAAAGTAGTGTAGGGAGGTACACTTGTTGTAACCTCCAAGCTTATAACTGCTTCCCAGAATGTTAATGACACCATGTCCTGTAAAAGCGGTTGTATACGTATTTTATAGCCTGGTCTGAACTAAATCACTGTATGTAAACCCACAATGTCAAAGGCAGAATAAGCATTGAACTGAACCAATGTAAAAGCATTGGGTAGACTGTAAAACCCCAAATGATGCCCCCCTCTTTGGGGGTACATGTGACCTCGCTGATAGGAGAAATGAGGCCCCAAAAGAGGACCAATCGCATGAACGTTGAAATTGTGCCCTTTAGTGGGGAGGGAATGTACTTGGTATAAACTAAGGCACGCAAACACAAGGATGGCTAGCCAAAAACAAGTGTTAGTATGAAAAATCATGCATGTAAAAGACATTATATAAGCTACATAAATAGTGTAAAAGCTACAAAGAAAAGTAATGTAAACATGCAAGAAGACAAGAATGATGTACAAACTGGGTTCCAAGCATGAGACATCACTCACGATGTTGCAAGACATGCAAAGGCCATCATGGCTGCAAACAACAACCAAGTGTGCACACCAAACATAGGGCAAGGCCCACATACAAAAGCAAACAATAGCAGAAAATGCAACAAACAAGTATAGAAGAAAATATCCCTGCATAACAAATGTTACACATGAAGCACCCGTTAACATGTTAGAAGTATAACTAGTATGTCAAAAGCATGTATAACCAAGGAGTGTAAAGTGTTAAGTACAAAATGAAACAATAACACCTGTGAGAGACTAATGTGGATTCCCCCAGCAACTAGTGTAAGAAGGGTAGAAGGAAAGCATCCATGTTACGTGTAAGAGATTTGTATTTGTGATCACAACTAGAAAAATATGTGAATGAGCATGTGTCAATGATATAGATAAATGACATTCAAGTAAGCTAACTAGCATGTGTAACAAAGTGACCATGAACAAGCAATAGTAAGCAAGAGTAAGAGAAACCATAATATGTAGTATGTTATGGATGGATGGAATGCAATGTAAAATAGAGTGATAGGAGCCACATTCCCCCCGAGTGGATGGAAGTGTATGCAATGAGGTTCATTTGGTTTCCCCCCTCAACAATCAAGAATGAACTTTAAATGAGAGTACGTCATTGAGAAATGGTCAAAGTGTGTGTTGTCTCTAACATGTTGTGATGAATGTGTAGGTGTAGTGATGAGATGCAGTCTAGCGAAGATGTGTGTATGAACATTATAGCCAAAACGTATATCATGAACAAATAAAAATATAAGTGATGATTTATCCTAACTGTATATCACTATAAGATGAATTGATGAGTGATGAGTTATCCTTAAGCGTATATCACTACAAGATGAGAAGAGCAAGTGGTGATGTAACCTAAGGTGTATACCAGTACAAAATGATATAATAGGTGATGATGTAACCTAAAGCGTATGTCATTAGGCTAGAAATTTCACATGATGAAAGGTAAAATACTAAATGTGTGAGGAGTGTAAGGTCCATTTGATTTGTAAACCCTCGACAATCGAGTATGGACCAAGGAACTAAAGTGTGTCATAGGGTAGTGAGAGCAATGCATAGAAGACAATGTAGTATATGTAATGATGAAAGATGACCATGTGATGAGTAGAATGTGCAATGTATGATGTATAAGATGCAATGTACAATGTAGACTAAAAGTAGTATGTATGAGGAGTAGTATGGAATGCGAGATGCAAGTATGTATAATGAAGATTAACATGATATAAGATGTGTAAATACGGAAATGTCAAAATGTTATCACTGAAATATAGAATGTATGGTTTATGATGCGTAATATGTGAGTATCTGCAGTGTGTAATTCCTATAGTGTAGTGTGTGGGTTTTGTGTGTGGTAATCCCTTAAGAGTCAAGTGTGAACTGAAGCACAAGAGTGTGTCATCGGGTAATGATTATGTTAATGTATGGAAATGTAAATATGCAAATGTTATGATAGACATGAGAGAGTGTATTGGGTGTAATTCTCTCCAAGTATTTGTAAATGAAATGAACTAGCCAATGATAATGAATAACAAAGGTTCGTCATGTGATGTATGCAGTGATGAAAGCGTCTGATTATGGGATGTATGTGAAAATGCGGTATGTGCAAATGATAAGAGTATGATGTAACACTATGTAAGGATGTGAATGAATTATAATGCAAAGATAAGAAATGTGCCTATGCTGATATGATAATGAGAGAGGGTGATGTAAATATCATGCTCCCAATGTATGCATGATGAAATATGCTATCACGTAATATCATCTAGGAGATCATCACTTTCAGGATCATAGTCAAATGGATAAGCATTGGTGACTTGATAAGCATTGATGACCGAACTATTATGACACACACTCTACCTGGAATAGCTTGGCCACCACTGGAAATTAGTCCTCCAACCACATAGTTTTTCAAATACATCGTTTCTCTACTACATCCTCTGGCCTTCCACCATAGTCTTGATATGGCCTCCATATAATGGCCCCTGGAACCATGTGATCAAGCATCAATCTATAAGTATTGTTGTTCATCCTCCTACTCCAGACACCTATCTATCTTGCAGAAAATATATATGGCCTCACACACTCCACAAGTGGCCCACCAAGCGACCTCAGTATAACAATATGCTCATAAGCCCATATACGTAGAAATTTAGTGGCTCCTAGTCCACCTCCATGGTCATCCTTTGTAAACCTGTATAGGTCCCTAAACAAATGTGTTAATACACATCACACCCATATATATCTAGTCCCATCCTCCTCAATACACCAAGAGATATCATGTATTTAATTCAAGATGCCTACACAACCACTCTCCACTACCACTGATGAAGCAATCACATCCACAATGAACTTCCCCAATCGTGGAACATTTGATCTCCGTATGACATCCAAGATAATATGGGTCTTTGTATGTACCTTTTTCCCTATAAAATACCACCTGACATCCCTCATATGCCTCTAACAATCCTCTAGGGCCATCACATGTACTCTCTCACCCACAACTGGAAATCACAATATGTGATATACATCCTCTAGGGTCACAGTCATCTCCTCAAGAGGTGATAAAAAAGTGCACATGTCTATACACCGCTCTCACAAAATGTAGTAATCAAAGGCATATTATGGGGTACCTCCCCCAATATCATTGTGTTGCAGGCTGACACATTCTAGTATATCCCACTCAACATCAAATAAGCCCAATCCCAATAATGTACCCAAGTGTCGACATCCACGAAAAATCCCTCGAATGGATATCCCTTTGCGCAACACACAACATCAGTGACAATGCAACATTAACACCTCATATACACATAAAAATGGTTGTTACTAATATAAAAATGCATTAAATTTCACAATTATCACACTCTGGGGTCAAAACAACCACGTGGGTTGCTAGCACCTAGGAGTAGGACATGGGCACTTAGAAGCATGTCATCAACACCTATAACTAGGTGTTGTCATCCCGAAAGAGATTAGCGACTTGGCTTCTCTCACCCAGGTAAGAAACACCCAAAAATTGAACAACTCATATTTTGCAAAACTTGAGAGAAATGAGAAAAATTCATCAAAAAATTTCAAAAATAATCACACTTACCAGCTAAGTTTTCATCTTCGACGCCATGACCACCACCACCATCTCAAATCCACTCAATCTTTCTACTCTAATTTATGGCATCTTCGCAAGCTCAGAGCTCAAAATCACAAACAAACAAGGTTCAAATGAAGTTATTATTCACTTTTTACAATTACTATATATAGCATTTTTTCAACTGCCAATTTATTTTAGTCATCATTCCTATTCATTTTCCAAATAATATATGCTACATGGTTTTTATAATATCTTAAGCTTCGCTACTCTATTTTCTTCCCCTTGTATGCAATTTGGTTCAAAATTTTGCCTACCATCGTATTGTATACATTCTACAACACTATATTCTAATCTAGCACATTTTCAACTCAATATACACATAATTTTGTAGCATATAATATTCTTCACTTTGCTCACTATTACATCATTTCCCATCTATTTCAACTCAGCATTCATTCTTTCTACCACTCGATCTTTCACTAAAAGGGGGGCATACAATCGGGATCACCCTAGGATCCCTCTCAGGATAGTATGCAATACTACACACTCCTAATACATCATTATCAAAAATTTACTCATACAACATGCGATATTTTCTACTACTTTCTATCTCTCACCCCTAATGACCTAATCTTGGGGCAAAAAGTGAAAAATATGTCCATGAGTAATCTATCGTATAAATTCTGAAAACAAACTTTCAATATTCAAATCAACTTAATCAATTGGTACAAGCATCACTTCGACATTCCTCTTAGATGACCTAACTTGGGAATTACATCACTACTTTCCCAGATGACAAAACATATGAATCATTTTTACATCGTTTCCAGCTGACCTAACATGGAAGCCATCTTGCACTAAACAAATCGCAACACCCGTGGAGTGGGGGTAATGAGACATCGGTGCCTTTTATATACTACTCGTAAATGGGTTATTCAACATGGATCGAAATGGAACAAAATTTGGTCTCTAGTTGTTTGCAGCAGTTGGCCATTTTGAGGATGTCGTCATAGTTGGAGAGTAAAACTAGACCTCTCTCCCTAACACTCTTCCTTCAGTGGCAGGATGCAAAAATCCTTCAGTTTTCACACATACAAAATTGATTCGGGAACTTATCACTCCCTACCCTTTCAAATCTCCATCAGTGACAATTTAAAATTCTCCATATCCTCCAAAATCAAATTATCAATTTTGCCAAGTTCTCCTCACAAAAATTCATCGTCTCTAATTATGCCATGTGGATGAAAATTTTGATCCATGGTTAGCCATGCTATATGTTCTTATTCTACACGTACTTCTACAATATGGTTTCTTCAGACTTCTCTCACTAGTATGTTCCTTACTTCCTTTACATTGCTTGAATTTCATTCAAATAGCATAAAAGGGGGGACAAATGTATACACAAAATCACACAATATTACTATTTTACCATACCACCAAGTATGTTGTTTTATATATGGATATTGCGTAAGAAAATTATTCACTGGTGACACACTACCTAGTCCTTCTGTTTGCTTTATTTGTATGTATTGTTTTATCTCTCACATGTGTCACTTTTGTACCCAACTCTAGTCAGGTCACAAGGATCATTTTCTTTCAGTCTTGTCACATTTGTTGCCAGTTGACTCTAGACACTAGCACCCAAGGATGGACACTAGCGCCCAGGTACTCCTGTTTAGTTTGGGCGCCCCTGTCCTCTTTGTTCTTTCTCACATTTTTTATATTTGTGGTCGGCCTTTTCATTTTTCTTACTCCTATCCTGAGGTCCTAGTTGGCATTTTGTGTCATTAGTGTCAAAATTAAAGCAAGATATCTCTATATAAATACATCATACATACCATTATAGGGGGGGCAATATTATCAAGGTTTATCTATCTACATACTATCAAAAGGGGGCTTACTACATATGAAGGGGAAGTTTCCGAATTCCATCTCACACATTTACATTCTATCTATCTATTGTTCGTTATCTTGGCATCATTGACGTGATGACAACCTAGGAGTACTATTGAACAAACAAACACATAGAACTATATGGATTATGAGATGTAGTGTAATGCTTGTCTGTGAGTTCACTTTGTTGGGTGACCACCAAGGACAATCTGACTCCCCATTTGCATCTTTCTTTTTAAGGATTTGATGTAGTTTGGGGGTTTTTAAGGATATCATTTTTTTGTAGGTTACCATTGAATTCAAAAATCTTCAAGCAAGCTACAGGTGATCAACAATGAAGGGTGGTGAAACCCTAGTGACACTGAAGAAACCAGGTTCTGAGATTTTCTACAAACTCCAACACCCAAAATAGGTCTCGGGCACCCCAGGTGCCCCTTCCCAGATTATTCTACATGTTCCATAATTCACATCAAACATTCCCAACACGCTTCCCAACTTTTTCATCAGTTGTTCTAGTTCAGTTATACTTCGGGACAAGAAAAAATTAGATAAGTTCCCTATTTGTTTCATTTACTTGCATAGTTAGATCTTTAAAAACATTTGTATCTTACTTTACATCATTGTAGCAATTTATGAAGTTAGATTTTATTAAATTAGTTAGTTGCGGCGTGCTAAGACAAGAGAATCCAAACTTCTCTAGAGGTTGATCTTGCTTTGCAAAGTCCCACACTTTCAATATCATCCCATGTTACCCAAAGTTCTAGATGTTCATCTGTGAACATTCAAAGGGTGCAACTTTGGTGTTAACAATATGTGTCCCAACAAGGTCTTAATTTGAAGTCAAAGAGTCTTTAAATATGTAACTGTATTAGTGTATTTATAACAATCAAGAATTCAATAATTTATACATATGATGTAGTTTAAAAGAAACACATTTATTTGTATTCAAGTGTGTCCCATGCCAAAAGTGTATATTTAAGCATTTAGATAAGAGAATATAGTGTTTATTTGTTTCATTTTTTAAATTATTGAAAGTGATAAGAGTTGAGACACTTGCATTACACTGGATTTCCTATTAAACTACATTTTATATATGGTGTGTTTTTTTCCAAATTGTTCAAAAACCTAATTGATAATAATGTGGTATAACGCATACCTCCACCAAATCCCTCCAACATAATAATGTGTGCCTCCATAAACTATGTCATTTGGGTAGCACGGGTCGTAGCTTGCCCATGAATTATAACCCTTTTTCTTTGTCCCAGATGGTTGTGGATACATCCCAAAAATCCACATTGACTAATTAAAAAAAATATACAATTGAAATATATAGATAATAGTAATCATGAATTAGCAAAGTTTAAATTATGTTAATTATACTTATTGGTGTTGTATAATGGTAGTAAAGGTAGTAGTGAACTTTAATGTCCATTAGTTAACAATTAATTTCCAAATATAAATTTGATGTCCATTTGACCATTACTAATTGATTTCAACTATATATTTGATGTACATATGAGACCATCATTTAAATGTTTTTATTTCACTTACATAATTCGATCAAAAATATATAATATCTTGATTATACCGTGGAGTTTGGATCCTTTTTTTTCATAGAAATGTTTTCTTGAACCTGTTACAGTGGTCCAACTAGACCAAGACTAGTTAACTCTAGTTAATAAAAATATAATAGAAATATTAAGCAATGTAATATGTAAATAAAATAGAAATATTAAGCAATACGATATCTAAATATAATAGAAATATTAATCAATGTAATATGTGAAAAAACAAAGATAAAGATATTGAGATTGATAGTTTTAGCCAATAGGCTATTTAATGGGAAAACACTCATTTGGAACAGTCAGTTTTGTATAAGGTTCTCATGTCATGGATTGTAGGACTCCAGCGATTGAAGAGTGAACAATAAATTTGACCCGCCAAAATTTTAGATATTTGAACGTTATGTGTTAGAATATTTTTGGTGTAGATATTTAGCCAGTAGGATATATGGGGGGCCATAAGTGAGAGTGCCCAAATGAAAAACTAAAATTTAGTTGGGATAATATGTTCAACATGCTTGTTAGGTATTTCTATGTTGTGTTAGACTGGTTCTGTGAAAAGCTATGAAAGCACGCGCTGGAATATAAAATTGGGAAGTACTACCTACATAAATGTAGAAGAAATGACGTTTCTTGTATTTCATTGCCAACATGTTTTTGTTTGAGATGAGTGAATTGACATTCAACAACATGGTGGAAACTCTTAAGTCCAAAACTCCAACACCCATTGTAGAGAAATTATGGCTTGTTATTTATTGATATAAACTAATTTACCATTTTCAGATATTAGCTACATGAGTGATGTATTTGTATTTGCATAATTTTTTAAACATGTATTTCTATAATATGTACAAACCCTTCCCATTGGTGAACAATATATTTCTATTTATGTCATGGCATCATTTGGAAAATACGACAGGAAACCCAAAAAAATAGTGATACATTAAACTTTGATGGATGCACGTGTCTTATTATGAAGCCAACATTTTGACATAGGAGAGGAGGATGTTGTCAAAGGTTGCAGGGTGTGGATTTATGTAACATCCGCATTTTCCCTACCCAAACCCACGATAAACCCAATAGCAAAACTTGAAAATTAAGGAATAATTTTTGTTGAAAGGTTACCAGGCCTTAGCTAGGATTTTAATTAAATCCTGATTATAAAACTTTCAACAATTACAAGGCATTCGAAACTAAAATAATGATTAATATTTTAAGCCCAATTCCAAAATGATGCTACGATTTAATTCTTTCTCTTCTAGACTCAAATATTTATTTAAATAATCCTCATTTAGTTTTTCATTATTTAACTCCATTATTATTATTTTTTAAAATAATTGATTAAAGGTCAGTAACCAATGTTATATTAAATCATACCAAGATATTAATCTTGCATTGTTAAACGCATACAATTTATAATAAGTTATTATTCTAAAAGGGCATGATGCACAGCTTAGTCTAGTCCCTTAGGCCTCCAATTAACATTACACAAACATCTTTCATTTAAAAACATTCCCACCTAAATACCCCATCACTTAAGTGATGGTAGGGTTCATCTTACACCCTTAGATCTAAACTTTCCTAGCCCTTAGTGTAGACACCTAAAATTGGTTACCCAATTTAGTGTCCCCTGGGTTCGTTTATCCTCTCGGGTAACCTGGGGCACCTTTATATCACCACTTCTCCCTTAGGGTATTACTTAAATATTTAATTTAAAGCCCTATCCTAAGTTTTCTCCACCCCTTTATAGTTCATCCATGGTTAATTAAACATTAACCATGTAATTCTATCTTCTACATTTATTTCAACTACTTATCTACCCCATATCAATTTCCAACCTCCCGTATCATTTTTATCCATCCATCCCACCTATTTCTCCTCTCCTAAAACCATGCAGTGGGATTTTTCCCGTATTTGAGTCAGAGGGATAATATTCTTATCCTTCCAATTCATTTCCTTTTCGCCACTTTGGGAGTTGTTCCCTGATCGGCACCTGACTTTTTTGAGTGGCGCCGATTTTTCGGTGGCAACGCTGATTTTATCTTGGTCAGCGCCGATTATAAATTTACGACTTGAGATCCTCTCTGGTTAGATTTAGAAGAGCTGGTTTCCTAGAGATTACTTTTTGTCTAAGTGATTAAAGAGATTATCAGAGAAAGAGAGTGAGTTTTGTGCAGTTTAATCCCTGAGAGGTGCACTGTTACTCTGTCCACGTGTCTACAGCTCTTGTGGGTCTCCACAGCTCCTTTGGTCATCATCAATCATCAATCAAGTGTTTTTCAGGTATTCCTCTTTGTTAGTTTCTGTAATTTCCTTTCGGTCAACACCGATCCAGTCCAGTCAAATCTGATTAGTCTTTAATCAACGCTGGTTTATCCAAATCGGCATCTGATCAGGCCTTTCTTCAGTTTCTGGGTTAGAATCCATCAATTTCTACCTTGGATCCCATTTTTCTATCTTTAATCTCTGCTTTCTGATCAATCTTCAGTAATCTGGTCTTACATTTAATCCATTTAGCTTAGCTTGCTTTCTTCTTTTACTCTCTATCCCTTCTGTCTGCCTGTGTGTCTAATCAATGTTGATCACTATCTGATCGATGCCGACCCAAATAATCGATGTCACTGATCACTGCCTGATCGATGCCGACCCAAACAATCGACGCTGATCACTGTCTGATCAGATGCTGACTAGTCTGCAGAAAGGATATAGAATTCAGGTAACACAATTTCAGTTTTGTTTTTACAGTTTCCTACTTTCTTTCAGTTTCTACCTATGGTTTTTACATTCTGTCTACTGTTTTTAATCAGAAAACCTAAATATTTTCTTACATCTTTTATCATGTATGTCTTTACTCTTGATTGAAAATGTGAACTGACATCCGCCGAGGAAGCTCATTGCTTCCTGGACCCGCTTTCCGGGTAGTTCACCCATATATCATCTAACGTCATCTTTTTCTGTCAAGGATTTGTGTATCACAGGTTTCTTGGATCTACTTTGCAGGATTGTTCATGTGCACCCATCTTGTCTCCATCGGCATTCTCTCCATCTACATCTTTGGATCTTATCCAATCTATCAGGTATCGATTTCATTTGAGTTTTTTAGGGTTTTTTGTGTTTAGTTTAGTGCATTAACTTGGACAGGTAACAAGCACGGAAATTCTTGATCTACATTCTGGCACACCCGGTGGGACCCCACCAAAGTCCCTTATTGGTAAGCTCATTTCTTTTCCAGTTTTGATTTTGTTCTTTTTCTTCACTGATTTTCATTAGTTTTCTTAAGCATTCCCTTTCGTTTCGGTTTTGCTTCTTTCATTTCTAGATTTGCAAAGTTAGGTCCCTTCTTTTTTGCAAATCTCATTCCCTATTTCATTAGTAAATTCTTCATTTGATTTCAAACTTACATTTTGCATTCTTTCATTGTCTAAAGTTTCTTAAAATAGAAATTTCCTTTCCACTAGTATCTTGTTGGATTTGTTTGTGTGTTCTGCTTAACCCTATTCTATGGAGCAGTTTTCTTGTTCATGGGATTTTTCTGAAGGGGAAGAGCTCAACAACGTGCTTTTTGAAGTCCACACACCTTGGAGAGCTAAATCTACAGGTATTTCTCTTTTGTGGTGTTTTCTTCTTTTTAAGAACTTAAAAAGAACTTGTTTGTTTGTTTTTATCACACTCAAACACTTCGGTTTCGGTGCTTAAAAATAATTAATCGCATTGGGAAAGAACTTGTTTGACTTGTCTTCATTGAAATCAAACACTTCGGTTTTAGTGCTTAAAAAGAACATTTTCTTTTTCATTTCTGTTGTATGTTCTTCATCTAGTTTTCTAAATAGGTTGGAAAATTGATCAAAATCGGTAGTGACACTATTTGATTTTTATTTTTCACCCTTGCACACAAAGCCAAAATCACTAGGTATAAAGCATTTAAACAAAAACTCCTTCCCTGGCCTCACCTACTTGGAAGTGACATCTAAGAGGAAGAGCCTACGCGGTACTCGGGCCGTGCTATAAATTCATGGAAGTTCTGGTATATATTGGCAAAGCACCTGACTCCCTTATCGCAATCGGTGTGTGAAGTGCGGGGGTAGGCCCCTATATCAAGCCACGTACCAATATTTTACTGAAGTGCCTTCGGGACTCCTCACCAAAACATTCCCCAAACCATCCTTAGTTTGGCCAATTGAGTAGTCCCCGTTCTAAAAAGCCTTCCCAAACATTTTCTTTCTTAAAAGGCATGAAAATTTAAAAGAGATAATCACCTACGCTGCTTGAATTGTCTTGTGCATTAGTTAGGTTAATCTCTTTCTATGTTTTTGCTTGTTTATGATGGTCATCACCCAGTCACAATCTAGAAAAATGGCTCAACTGGCCTCTTCTTCATCCAAGACCACCGCTAATGTGGATGTTTCGGCACCCCTCAGGTCTTCTTCAGGACCACTGTTAGTTGGTTCCCCATCTTGGTCATATAATCCTTTCTATCATCCCAAAGTGATCCCATCATGACTAGCTTCCCCAGTCCTTCAGAGGTGTCATCTGCTTCTGATATAGAGTATGTTCCTCATGGAGATCCTGAATTTCAGGCACTCCTTGACCACAACCTGGTAGCCCTTATGGACTACTTAGTGCATAAATCTACTCGCATATCTGATCAGGGACCACCAATCCAGCAAGTTTATGATTATTCTCATGAGCCATCCCAGGATTTTATAGAGCAGTTAGCATGATTTTTCTCGCCTCAAACCATGAAAGAAGGTGGCACATCTATGCCTCATTTTTCTCTTCCACCGACCATGTCGACTGGTTCTCAAATGACCCTGCCTATCCCTAGTGCCGCAGCTACCTCAGCTACCCCACAACCTACTTTTGAGAGGCCCTCTTCTTCAGCTATGATGAGTGCATCCACACTCCCACAAATTGTTGTTAATTCTTCTATGCCATCTATTACATCTCAGGGTCAGTATCTCTCTGTGAACCAACCCCCTCCTACGAGTCAGTCAGTTCCTCATTCTCATCCTCCAGCTGGTCTTTCTTCTAATGCTCCAGTGACAGTGACCTTTACCCATCCTTTGGCATCGAGCACCCCTAATAACCAATCCTGATAGTCAAAAGCCTCATTTAGAGTTTGTTCCCCACCATATCAAATCAAATCAACACCCACATTCCTCAATCCATTCTGATTCAGTCGGAAAGTGTAGGAACCCACCAATCACAGGCCCATCTTTCATTCAACCACCTTTCTCTCAACCACTTGTCATCTCACAGCCTGTTTATACTCAAGCTCCTTCACAATAAATACCTCATCAGTGTCACCCAGAATGCCTGGTTATTCCTCTTATCATCCCGTTAATCAGCAGATGAATCCCCCATTAACACCTCAACAAAACATACCATTTACTTCTTATACGGGACATACCAACATGCCCCCTCCTCAATCTGACATCGTCCAACTTCTTTTCAAGAAAATCATAGACCTAGAAGCCTCCACCAAAGGGGCTCACCCTTCATACTCTTTTGAAGAAGTATGTAATGAACTGATTCATCCATCAGTGGCTTTTAAGCCTTATCCTCCCCAATGGGAACTTCCTAAGTTCTCAAAATTTCATAGTCGGGAGGATCCTCAACAACACCTACAAGCATTCAAGCATGCTTGCTACCTTATAGTCTAGGATCAAGAGCTTATGCTCTGTACCTTTCCTATGTCTTTAGTAGGGCCCGCTTTAGACTGGTACAATAACATACCCCAACATTCTTTGTTTTCTTTCTCTCAATTAGCTCAGATGTTTGTTGAAAACTTCTCAATAAACATCACACATAAGATCTCGATTACAGATCTTTATAACATTCGTCAATTCAATGATGAGTCTATTGCAGACTTTGTCACTCGTTGGAGAGGAATAATAAATCAATTGTCTTTCTCCCTCCCTCAATCTCAACAAATCAAGTTGTTTACTCGATCTTGCGCCAATCATATTTCTTCCACTTTAAGGATTCAAACCTTTCATACATTTGAAGAAGCCTTTACAATGGCATGCAAACTTGAGTCTCGTGCCATTGAACAAGGGAAGCTAAAACTTCGTTCTAAGTCTAAACCAGATTTTTCTTGGTTTACAAAATCAAACCCTTCCACTTCTAACAAAGACAAGAATCAGGGGTCCACCAATGCTATCGTATTAAAAACATCACGAGCTGATAACACTTCTAATCAAACACCTTGGAGAGACTCTTCATCTTCTTGAAAAGGACCTCCATCATCTCGGTCTTTTACTTCATTGGGGGAATCATATGCTTCTATCTTAGAAAAAATGTTGGAAGTTCACATGATCGAACTTCCCCCTATTAGGAATTTTGATGAGAGCCAAGAATGGCCATTCTGGTATAGGGAAAATGACTTCTGTCGTTATCATAGAAGCAAAGGTCATGACATTGAATGATGTCAGACCTTCAAAAACCTCGTCCAAAAATTCATTGATAAAGGCGAGCTCATTCTGGATAACCCAAATGCTCCCCCAAATCAAGCGCTTGATGTTTTTAAATAGCCTTTTCCAAATCATTCCCCGAACAATGACGCTTCAGGGTCTAAAAAACCAAACACCCATACTATCAGCTTCATTTCTACTAATGGTTCTTCTTCTAACTCAGAATCATCCACAAACATGTCGACTGAATCAGAACTCTCCTCCACTCCTTCAAATTCTGAGATTCCACCATCCTCAGATGGTCCATCTTCGAGTCTTCCTTTATTATAAATAGAGTCGTCTCCCTCTGCCTCACCATCTGATCTTCCACCTATACCTGAGACAGTGTCATCTTCATCTTGTCTCATCATCAGATATTCTTTCGGTGCTTGAGTCATTTACATCCCTTCAAATTCCCACTACAGATACTTCTACTTCTGTCACTCCCATTTTTGCCGCGACCATGCCTTTGGTTAATGTACCCATAGTTATACCAACTTCTATGCCTTCAGAAGTGTCTTCGATCTTAACCCTTCCTGTCACTTTTCCTACAGTAATTACACCCACAATTACTGCATCTAAAGTACCTTCCTCACAAGAGGTTGCTTCTTCATTACCTACCTCTTCCACCATCAGTGCTTCCTTTCCTATTAAGGAAACATCTAAAGAGATAGCATCGACACCTATACTTCTAACTCCTAGACTTAGACATAAATAATTGGAGTTTAAGCCTAGGGTTACATCATCGGTATCATCTCCTTTACTTCCTCCAAAATGGTTATAATCACCTTATGCAGTCGAAGTTGTCACCATCCCTGAAAAGGGAAAACCAATATTTCAGACCATCAAAACTCTTGGTGCTTTCCCTAAAAAATCCCTCTCTATGCCTCATAAAAGATTAGTATTTATCCATTGAAAAGGCGTCTTCTTCTATAACACCATCTTCACCGCTGCCACTCATAAAGTGGATTTACCTACTGAAAGGGTGTCACCCTCTTTTATCAGAACCATCATCTTTGTCACTAAAATCCAAGGCACCCTTTGTACCTCCCATCAAAATCTATTTTGGAAGCTCCTCCCCTAATCTAAATCAGTCTTAACTAAATCATCGTTTGTTACAGCCAAGCAACCTTCTTCATCTCTGAAGAACTAGAACACTTGTCACGTCTTCGTCATCTCCAAAATTTATCTTAAGAGCTCCTCCTCCACTAAAATAAATATTACCTCACTTACTTCCATCTCAAGCACCTAAGGGTGCTTCTCCCAATGTTCAGAAAAACAAAACAATCCCTAAAAATACTGTCAAATTAGATATGAAAGTTCTTTTACCTTGGCAGTCTGCTAAGATTAAAGAGGTCCCTTCTTCACCTCTGTCCACATATTTGTCTACCAAATTCTATACTGAAATCCTTCACCAACTTATCCAATCTTTATCTATATCTCTTACTCCAATCAAACCCTATAATCCTAAAGGTGTAAAAACCTTCATGGTTCAACCTCTAATTTGATTTGTGCTTACCATCACACTCTAGGTCATGACACCGATGGATGTAAAGCCCTTCAATCTATCGTTAACAGCCTCTTGGAAGAAAGTGATCTTCTGTTGGAAGAGGAGGAGGAATGTTAGGAAATAAGAGATAAAATATGTGGAATAATCCCTCATATCGCACCAGTAGAAACTATATGGAGAATTATTACAGATCTGAATAAAATAACCACAACACAAAAGACATATTTAATGTTGGTTCACGCCAATTTGGGCTACAATTCACCAAGAATCACTTGCTCATATTTTATTACAAGCCACGCTCTCCTCACTACAATACCCAGGATCCGTTTTGAGGAGCTTGCTCAACAAACTCTACAGATTCACAAAC